>VDFB02000017.1:119607252-119958999 GCA_007258455.2 Sequoia sempervirens | reverse complement strand
AAAAGGTTCAGGTAAAGGAAGAACACATTCATCGCCATCAAGAGCTTGATGTAAAGGGAAGACACATCTTGGAGCTGAAGCTAATTTTCCAAACACACATGAAGAAGCTAGTGACATCAACAATTCCAAGTTACCTCATTACAAGGAAATATTTTCTAATTGAAGATGCCACATGGGAGGATGAGGAGTTCATTCAAAAGTGTCCAAACTTGATTAGCATTAAGGACAATGCTTCTTTGAAGTGAAATGAGGCATGTCGCCTTAATATTAGTGTGTACATCGTTAAGTGAATAGTCACTTTGTGTCTTAACCTCTATTAAGTCATATTATCATTAGTATATTGTTATTTAGTTGTTTAGGTCAGCCTAAGTCTTATATAGGTGTGTATAAGTCGGCCTAGGTGATATCCTTGGCATAAATAGGTATATATAGGAGGTTGTGAGTCTTATTTCATCATCAAGTGTGAAGTGTGTTCTCATTAGAGACATTTGGAGGTTTTCCCCCTCGAAGTGGCTTGTTATTCTCAGTTATTATCAAGTATTTGCAGCATATTCCATATCATATTCTTCTATTGTGCAAGTTATTTCATAACACATCATCATAAATATCATGAAGCAAGTATTAAACAATTTACGTAACCACACAATATAGCATAATCAGGTAAATACAAACACCATGCATCATTATATCATTAACATCGTAAAACAATATCATGTGCATCCAAGCAAAAAACATAAGTCAAACAAGTGAAGCAATCACCAACGTAATCACGAGTATGTATCAAACATAACAGTATCTAAACAACATCAGTCACACACAAAAATTATCATAGGAGTACAGCAACATGGGAGGCATTACATTAGAGGTTTCCTTAACAATAGGTTTAGAGGGATCCTTTGGAATTGGTTCTTCCTTTACCGTTTCCCTCATCCTTTCAAGCCTTTTCCTTAATTGATCTCTCTTGATCATGGAATCCTTTATTTTCTCCTCTCTTTCCTTTGCTTGTTTCAATCCCAACTCCTTGAGTCTTATTTCTTCTTCTTGCAAGGCTTGCACATCCTTGTTTATCTCATCTTCATCCTTTAGAATAGCATCATACTCACTAGGTTCAGGAGTGTAATAAGTAAGATTCATTGGCTCTTTGTTAGAGGAATGGTGTGAGGTTCTACTATGAGATCTTCCTCTTGGATTGAAATTATCATCATTAAAAATAGATGTCCCCCTAGGAATTTCCCTTTTGTCTAGGGATTCACCTTCTTTATCCCAAAATTTCCACATTTCAGCTTCCTTTGATGTTAAAGGATTACGATCAAGCTAACTAATGGTAACAGGAGGCTCATTTATGACAAGATTTTCCTCATTACTAGAGGGCATACTCTAATCAAATGTTTCTTCATGAACATCTTCATTTAAATTTGCAGATGCATTATCAATATTGTTAGCAAAATTGCCTACTTTAGCATTCTTACTATGTGGTAATTATCAGACTCACTAGGTTTAGGAGTATAATAAGTAAGATTCATTGGCTCTCTATCAGAGGAATGGTGTGAGGTTCTACTATGAGATCTTCCTCTTGGATTGAAATTATCATCATTAAAAATAGATGTCACCCTAGGAATTTCCCTTCTAGCTAGGGACTCACCTTCTTTATACCAAAATTTCCACATTTCAGCTTTCTTTGATGTTAAAGGATTATGATCAAGTTGACTAATGGTAACAGGAGGCTCATTTATGACAAGATTTTCCTCCTTACTAGAGGGAATACTATAATCAAATGTTTCTTCATGAACATTTTCATTTAAATTTGCAAATGCATCATCAATATTGTTAGCAAACTTGCCTACTATCTAGGATGACTTCTTACTCTATGATAATTCATACTCCAGCTTCTACTCAAGATGTTTCTTCATATTGTTCTCGGTTCCTTTCATGGCTTCAAATCCTTCTTTAAAAATATTCCTCTCTTTCTTTGAAATTTTAAATTTGCACTAGCACAAGAGACTTCAGAGTCACCACCCACTATATGGGGAAATGAAAATATGTCAAATTTTTGAAGATATTTTGCAATTTCAAAGAAGGCTTTGAACATAACCCGATAGGAGGCAGAAATTAGAACTAGAACTTGACCCATAGAGAATAAATGAAACCTACAATGAGAATTTGCATAAATTGTTCTTCCAACAACAAAGAATAATGAAATTCATTGACTCTAATTGTATCAGATCTTACCTAGAGACATTAGACTGGCATTATCCCCAGCAAATTCACCAATGTGTTGGTGTTTTTTAATGAAAAAAACTTAATCTCATCAGTTATATATGAATTTTCCAAATTCAATGGTTAATAATTGTGAGGATTGGCCAACAAACAGGTGAAAGCTTGTTAAGATTTCCCTCTACACTCTGGGCTCTGCAAATCCTGGGAGGGTGATCCCTACAATGTATCTTTAGATACTCTTGTGCCAATTATCACATACATTGTACACAAATAGATAAATTCTCATTTAACTGCTTAATAGATGGAATACCTTAAATATCTTGTTAACCTTCATGGTAACATCATACTTAAGCATGAGAAAATTTTATAATTAAGCTCGACATACATTCACACTGAAAATTGGAGATTAAATTTGATTTGAATGTGACTTCTATGAAAGATCTTTGGAAAATGTAACATAACATGACCAGTATCTTATCCTAGGGTGAAGAAAACTAAATCTTATAACTGAAAACATACAACAACATTATTCCTGTCATAACCATGCCTATTAATGATGCCTTATACCATTAATACTAGAATATTAATCAAAAATACTTAGTGATCCATGCATACATTCACATAATCCTTCATTCATGTTAATACATATTTAACTGGTGCAGGTGCACCTAAGTACTTGAAAATTCCAAATAATGGACAATATGCCAAATGGTAATGTTAAGGTCTTTAGTCATCAGATAGGGTCTAATACAAATTTTTGAGTATATTTATCTTAAATAAGGTCTATCAAGACCATTTTCAATGTAACTAGGTGATTTTGAGTCATTTAGGGTGGCATATCAAAATTTGCACAAAAATGCAAAAATGTTGTTAAACAAAAAGTTATCAAAATGCAGTTTTAGGGAATATGAAGGGATTAGGATTTTAAAATGAAGTTGAGAACATTGGAGCAATTGGAATTTGAGTGAAAATGTATTTAAAGGCCTCAAAAGGCTCGAAGAGGATTTGATGAATTTTGTATGGTGATTTCCTTTGAATGAAACAACGTTATTTTTGTTAATTCACTAGTTTTTTGAGTTTTTCTCCTTCTGTACGGACCGTAAAAGCTCTCAAATGATCTGAATACTTTTGTATGGTGTACAATTATGAATTATCTTTCATTTGAATCCATATTGAGAGTCTAACACTTAGATTTGTGGAAGATTCCATTTGTTTTCTGTACCAGACTGTATTTACAAAGTTAAGGATTTGATTGCAAATTAAATGATGTAGTGACCATTCCTCCTACTATTTTGTCCTATTTCTCATATAAATGGCATGTTACATGTTAGAATATTTTTTCCTATGATTTATAAAGCAAGGGAGGTGAGGTTGTGTGAAAGGAATGGTGCCCTAGGGCTGGTAACAGTATTTTTCCATGTGAAATTGGTGAGTCAGTGTTGTATTTTGATGAATTATTGATAGAATTGGCTAAGTAATGGTTGTATGATTTATTACAAACCCTACTGAATCTATTGGAAGCAATTTTGGAGTTGTAGAATCCGGGAGTCAAGACTTTGAATAAACCTTAGGTTTTATGCTTGAAAATGGAGGGTTCCTTGGTTCAGCATCAAAGAGGACTTGTGTCTAAGATTTGATCAAGAAATTTGGTGTTTTGTGTCACAATTAGTGACTTTCAAAAGATTTTAATTGAAAACAAGGTGATTAGGAGGGACCTCCTTTGGAAAAGTGGGCTAATTGAGTAGCCTAGTGGCAGGGTAGCCTATTGGTTCTCTAAATTGGGTCAAAGAAGTCTTGTAGAATCTATTGGGATGTTGTACGGGGTTGTATAATGAGTCTCAAAGAGTGTCTAGAAGGTATTTGAAAGGCCTTCTCTAAAATATATTGTGTAAAGTTGAGTCTTGAAGGCTGCAAGCCTATCGGCGAGAGGTTTGTTCAAGTTGAGAGTTTTGTGTCTCAAGGGTTGGTTTGTTGATTGTGACTGATCAGTTTGAGTTAGTTTGAGGATTCCCATCACCTTGCTTGCATTAGGTGGTATCAAAGCACAGGGACAAGGTCTCTTGTTGGTGATTTGATTGGTTTTTGTAGGTTTCAAGAAAGGTGATTGGAAGGTGAAAAGACAAGTTTGGTGAAGATGCATCTGAAGGGTGTTGGTACCACTAGAGAGTTGTAGGAACTGAAAGAGAAGCATGCTAAGCTTATGGAATCACATAATGTAGTTTTGTCAAGGCTTGTGCCTTGGAGACAAAGAAAATAAGATATGAGAATGAAGAAAGTGAAACAAAGGAAGATGATGAAGAATATGAAGATGTTGATGAAGAACTAGACCTTGACTTGATCAGAGAATCATAAAGATGCTCAAAGTATAAAAAGGTGATTCTCATAAGGTAAAATTTGATCTTCCTGTGTATGGTGGTAATTTTAATGAAGAGGAATTGTTTGACTAGATTGCTGCTATGGATAATTACTTTGAAAGTGAAGACATTTCAAATGAGCAGATGGTGAAGGTGGAAAAAAAAAACTCAAAGATCATGCTCTTTTATGGTGGGACTATGAGCAAGCAGGGAGAAGAAAACAAGGAAAATCAAGGATTACTTCATGGGACAAGATGGTTCAAAAACTGAAAGGTAAGTTTCTTCCAAAGGATTATGAAGTTCAATTGTATAAGAAGTTGCAAGGTTTGAAACAAAAATATCTAGATGTTAAGGCCTACACTGATGAATTTTACAAATTAAGTATAAGGTCAAGAAGGGATGAAGATGAGGTTGAAAAGGTGGCTAGATATCTAGGTGGCCTCAGATTTAATATACAATATGAACTTGTTGCTAACCCAAAGTCGGTTGAAGAGTGTTTTCAATTAGCAATCAAGGTGGAGGAAAAGCTTAAAAGAAGACAAGAGAAATTAATGAGAGGAAGAGGTGTTAACACAAGAGGGAGAGGAGAAATCCCTACATCAAAGCAGCCAAGTGAGGAACAAGATGAAGCAAGCAATGGTAAGGAGCAAGGTGTTGATACAAGAGGAGTTTTTAGGGGTAGAGGTAGATTCAGTGGTGGAAGAGATTATAATGTCTTTGCAAGGAGGTGTTATCATTGCAATGAATATGGTCATCCTGCATGGAAGTGTCCTGAAAGGGGTGGTAGTTCATCAAGTGGTGAAAAGAGGATTGATAGGAGAGCACAAATCTTTCAAGAAGAGGAGTGTGAGAGAAATCATCATGCAAGTTTAAGAGCTACTCCTAAAACAGGGAAAACTTTGATGATGAGGAAGACTATATTGAAGATAGCAAAAGAGGTAGAACCATGGCAAAGAAAGAGCCTCTTCAAGACCACATGTAAGTGAAAGAGTAAGGTATGTAGATTTGTCATTGATTTTGGATCTACTATGAATTTGGTGTCAAGTGAGATGGTGAATAAGTTAAACTTACAAAAATTTCCTCATGAGTTGCCATATAAAGTGTCTTGGTTGAGTGATGGATAGTCTCTTTTGGTTAATGAAAAAGTTGAGGTTGAATTCTAGATTGGAGGTTATAAAGATAGTGTAGTTTGTGATATTATTCCTATGGATTGTTGTCACCTACTCCTAGGTAGACCCTGGCAATATGACATGCATGCAATGTATGATGGAAGAGAAAACACCTATACCATAGTATAATATGGGTGTAAGTTTTTTTTAACTCCTTTGGTGGAAGATGAAAAAGGAAAGGAAAAATGAATCATGTGTGGGAAGAAGGAGTTTGTTGATGTTGTGAAATTAGACACAAAGCTGGAAGTTGCTGACAGTACAAAGTCAAAAATTACCCTGACATTAGATGTGAAGGTAAATGCAGGGTTGTAAGATAGATTGACAATGAATTGGAAAGAAAATTTCTTGGTGGGTACCACTGTGTATCCTTTGATAGGAAGTAAATTTGTGAGGTATGAAGAAACTGCAGGGACAATGGGATCTAGGTTTGACAGTACAGAGGTACAGAATGCTGACAAAACAAAAGGTTTGAAGAAAGTGATGAAAAGATAGAGTGCACAAGACGTTAAGCATGGAGATGAGATAAAGGTAAAGATAGATCAAGGGAATACTGAAAAGATATTTTTTTGTAGGTGTAAAAGAAAAGACATCATCAGGTTTTCAAAGAGGACAGACATTAGGTCTGATAGCATATATGAAGACATGTTCAAATACTAACAAGAACAAAGATGCAGGGAAGAATACTAGTTTATTTTTATGACCCAAAGAAATGTTTGTAGGTCAGAAAATGTGTGAGTAGAGATGAATCATGGAGGAATAGAGGAAAACCCAAAATCATGTGACATGAGTTCTTTTTTTGTTGGGTGAATGGTGCAGGTGCACCTAAGTACTTGAAAATTTCAAATAATGGACAATATGTCAAATGGTAATGTTAAGGTCTTTAGGCATTAGATAGGGTCTAATACAAATTTTTGAGTATATTTATCTTAAATAAGGTCTATCAAGACCATTTTCAATGTAACTAGGTGATTTTGAGTCATTTAGGGTGGTATATCAAAAGTTGCACAAAAATGCAAAAATGTTGTTAAACAAAAAGTTGTCAAAATACAGTTTTAGGGAATATGAAGGGATTAGGATTTTAAAAGGCAGTTGAGAACGTTGGAGTAGTTGTAATTTGAGTGAAAATTTATTTAAAGGCCTCAAAAGGCTCGAAGAGTATTTGATGAATTTCGTATGGTGATTTCCTTTGAATGAAACAATGTTATTTCTGCTAATTCACTAGTTTTCTGAGTTTTTCTCCTTTTGTACAAACCATACAGGCTCTAAAATGACCCAAATCCTTTTTTATGGTGTATACTTATGAATTATCTTTCATTTGAATCCATATTGAGAGTCTTAACACTTAGATTTGTGGAAGATTTCATTTTTTTCTGTAGCAGACTATGTTTACAAAGTTAAGGGTTTGATTGCAAATTAAATGATGTAGTGGCCATTTGTCCTATTTCTCAAAGGAATGGCATGTTACATGTTATAATATTTGTTCCTATGATTTAGAAAGTAAGGGAGGCGAGGTTGTGTGAAAGGAATGGTGCCCTAGCGCTGGTAACAGTATTTTTCCATGTGAAATTGGTGAGTCAGTGTTGTGTTCTAATGAATTATTGATAGAATTGACTAAGTAATGGTTGTGTGAGTTATAAAGACCCTATTGAATCTATTGGAAGAAATTTTGGAGTTGTAGAAGTCTGAGAGTCAAGAATTTGAATAAACCCTAGGTTTTTTGATTGAAAAAGGAGGGTTCCTTGGTTCAATGTCAAAACAGACTTGTGTATAAGATTTGATCAGGAAATTTGGTGTTTTGTTTCACAATTAGTGACTATAAAAATATTTTAAGTGAAAAAAAGGTGATTAGGAGGGACCTCCTTTGGAAAAGTAGGCTAATTGAGTAGTGTAGTGGTGAGGCAGCCTATTGGTTCTCTAAATTGTGTCAAAGAAGTCTTGTAGAATATGTTGGGATGTTGTGTGGGGTTGTATTGTGAGTATCAGAGGGTGTCCATAAGGTATTTGAAATTCCTTCTCTAAAAGATAATGTAAAGTTGAGTCTTGAAGGCTACAAGCCTATCGATGAGAGGTTGGTTCAAGTTGAGATTTTTGTGTCTCAAGGATTGATTTGTTGATTGTGACTGATTATTTTGAGTGAGTTTGAGGATTTCCACCACCTTGCTTGCATCATTAACTCATTCTTTGAATAAGCATAATAATAGTGAACAAACATTCAAGGACAGACAAGAAGATGAATAGAAGTAATCTTTGATTGCTTTGTATTCAAAATCTATTCAAAATATATAGTGGAGAACATTGGCCTCGAATATTTTTCCATTTGTATTCCAAAATATGATAGTACTACTATACATTCACCATTACAAGGCTCTGAAGACTCTTAGAACCTAAAACATACTCAATTCTATTATCTAGACTAGTTACAAAATTTCTCTAAAATCAATCTACTAGCAACCTTGTACAATTAGCCTTGAATTCTCTTTTATAAGAACAAGGGAGAAAAATAAGCTTTGGGCCAAATTGTACACATGTCATGTTCTCATTTTACAATTACTTTTATAATCAAAGGAAGTTATATTTTTCAAAAATCTAAGGGAAAAGTTCACATAAGACAAAAACCATTTTCATTTTTTGATGAAGATTCTCCCACCTTCCAAAAGTCCCTTTAGTTGGTGCAAAACATTATTTCCACGAGTTATGCACTTGTTCCATGTGCTCCAAAACTTGAAGATGAAAAAGCATAAAATAGAGAAAGCAAAAAACACCAAGGCAATCTCCACGTCTGCATTCCATGTCATCACATTTGAATTTGAGAGAGTGCAATATTTTAATCATTGATATATCCAAGGCCTAATCTACACTAGTTCTAGACCATGTATTGCACTTCTTTGTACTAAAACCTCTGTTGTTGCAAACACAAAACCAAAATTCCAAACACCAACTCACCAATGTAACAGCTTATATATCCAAGATAACAACATATTTGGATTTCCATATCTCAAACTCTTCTTCATTAGGCAAATCAAACCCCATAATCTTATCTACCTTTGTTCTGTATGGGCTATATTTTACTACTACCTAATTTTCCTTTTTGTAAAATTATTCCAAGAAGATACCTATGTGGGTGAGCCTATCCATACTATTTTTTAACATATCCACATCCACCCCATCACAAATTAATTTGGCCTAAGTAGCTATCACCATATTGGCATGATCTTTCCATTCTTGTAGAGATTTAACCTCACCATTCTCATTTAAAATATCTGGAAGCAAGTTGAAACTCCAGTCATCAAAATTCTTCACCAATTCTCTAATTTTCACTTCCAGGGACTCAATCAACCCTTGGGAATCTTTCATCTCAGTTACAAACCTAAGGTTTGGGAGAAGGTTGGGAGGTTTATTCACATCATGCATTGACCCAATGGCCATATCCATCAATATTTGTGCTCGTGGAATCCATGATCTATCCATTAATGGGATAGCCACCTCCTTATCCTAGTCAAAATTCCTTGTTGCATTAAACATCAAAGAATAATTAGAATGAATTCTAATTAATCTTTTATCAATCCCCTTATTAAGATGCTCCAACACCATTGTCGCAATATTTATATTTCTCACATGAATGAGCCCATGTTGTTGCTTACACATCTCTTCATAGCTCTTTAATTTTTCAATCAAACCCTCTATACTGATCTCCTCTATTTGAGGTGCATCTAAAGTTTCAGGAGTTGGTTGTGCAATTGGCATACCTTCATAATTAGGAGGTAAATACTCAACTTGGACTTGAGGTGGTGAAAGAATTGGAGAAGGGGGAGGAAAAATTGTGGCTTGAGATGGGCCTAGCTGAATGGACTGAAATTGTTTCTTCCATAAAGCAATTTGTGTTTGCATTTGTCCAATCTTTTACTATCTCACATTGTACTTGTTAGCTCTCAAATCTGCACCCTTACTAAGTTGTAGAACTTAGCAATTTGGAGTAACATGGGAACACTCCTAGGTTGTGGGTCACCTAAACTTGGAGTGGACCTCTAGATAAGGGTGGCTCCTAAATGGTGTCACCTAAAATACTACTAAACTAATGCTTTTATGAGGAAAGAGTAAGAAGGAAACATGAAAATGAAACTAACTGAAAGTTTTAAAAGGTGATGCACCAAATCACTAACTAAAACCTGTAAAACAGCTCACATACATAGTTCAAACAATGATAAAGCTTCACATACATAACTCATTTCCATATGCTTCTTGCATAAAAATTTCATAAGAAGGTTTTAGATCTTAACTCCTAGAAGGAAAGATACTTTCACAGCTAGAACATTCTACTTTCAACACAACCTATAACCTGCAACTTGCATATTCTTTTGCAAAAGGTGCTAAAAATGAGACAAAACCACAAGGAAAAGATAATTTCACATGCAGTATCATCAATCAAACAAAATGAAAACCATAAAACAGAAAAATGAGAGGGTAAAAAAACTTTACTTCATTTATATCCAAGGTATCCACTGTTATACAAGTCTGTAAAAGAGTTACAATGTTGTCTTTTCCTTAAAGAGCTCCAAAATAAGCTACAATACCTGTTGAAAAGAAGAAAGAACTAACTTCAAAACTCATGTTTGAAGTTACTTATGCTTTTTTGAAAAAATTCCCTACACATATCCTTCTAGAAGCTTCTTGGTTGTATCCAACAAAAAAACCTTAAAAATAGCTTCCAAAACCTCTCCAAAATGTCTCCAAAGTGAAGAAAAATTCAATCCATAACTTTACCCACAAAAAAAACATGAGAAACTACTCCAAGATTCTACAATTCTCTCCAAAAACCCAATCAAAAATAACCCTCATGCTTTCCACGTATATTTTTCAATCACCTCCAAATTCTCCACATGCTTGGCACAAGTCATCATTATTCAACTATGTGTCCAACTGCTTTGACTCATACCTTTGGTGTGTTCAACACACCTCTATCTTGCATATACAAAATACTAATAAAGTGATTTATAATAACATCACTTTAATAATATTTTTATATTTACAAATTGATGCAAGAAAAGCACACACATGAGTTGTCTATGCTTTAAAAGACCCCAAATTTGCTCCAAACTGGGTCAAACAAGCCTATATTTTTGGTATGTGTTGGCTAACCTCCTCAACTTCCCCTATATTCTTGGCAACAAGTCATAAAGCTCAAAAAACTAATCCCCTTTGACTCAATCTTGAAAGCAATGCCTCTTATTTTGCAATTATATAAAATATATTAAAGTGACTTATAATGACAACACTTTAATATTGTTTTACATTTTCAAATTTAGTGTAAGGAATGAAAACACCTGGCCTAAGTATGTTTGCAAGGCATATGTAAATGGGAGTATTTAATTATCTTTGCAAACCATAAAGAGAACACAAGGCATAAATCAAGGGCAGAGGGCATTAGTTTATTGTAAAGTTCTAAAAATAAAAGGCAAAAAATGCCTTTAACTAGTCAACATGTCTTACGGTTTCCAAACCCTAGAAACAAAACTCAAGCCAAAGCAAGTGCAATACATTTCATTTTCCATTGCAACCTTCAAGAAACCTCAAGGCTTCGTCATGTTTTTGCATTTGGAGTTTTATGTATGCATATTCTTGCAAAAATACTTCGAGACCAAGCCTGGGTAAGCCTCTATCTATCAAACAAACATTTTTCCTTCATTATCTGTGGATAAAAAGAATTGTTTCGAGCTCTGTAATGAAGAAAAAAGATAAAAATGTTTTAAGTTTTTGTATAATTTTCTTCATGCTCTATTCTTCAATGATCTGAAGTTGCATATTTTACATTTTGACTAGAATTCACAGGTCGTGGCATCAACTTATGCATTCTGTGAAGAAAAATGAAGAAATCTATGCATACTTTGGCTCAACCTCTATACTTATTGTGGGTCTGCACCTTTTGATGTCAAGGGTTTTTTGCAAAATAACTGAGGGGTATTTTCATTCTGAGTTTCATTTTACTTGTTTTCCTGTTGGAAATGAAGAAGTCAGAGTCTTATCTTTTTTTTCTTTTTTCCTGGGGTTTCATTTCAAAGTATAGGTACTATAAGGGTTTTTACAGCATGACAGTTTCAATACCCATTTTGGGTTTATGCAAAATATGAATATATTGTATTTTCTACATTTTGTATTCTTCTCTCTATGAAAAGAAACTAAAAACTCGAGCTTCTTTGTATTTTTTAAGTTTATGGGTTTCAAAACCCACTACAAGTCGTGGATCCTTTGTTTTGCTTATTATGGTTTGAAAAAAAAATCTTTACTTGCTTGCTCCATCTGGGTTTTGATCTTTTCTACCCTTGTGATGTCATGTATTAGCGGCTAGCAATGTCAAAAACACCTCTCTATAGTGAGACCATCCAATACTATAATATGAATGACATTTCGTGAGAGGTGAGAGGGTGGTTAGTTAAAACAAGAGCTATCTCAGTCAACTATCTCATAAGAAAATGCTTCCCTATGAAAAAGAAATGGTTTGCAAAAGATTCAAAACCCTTGCATAGTATGAGTATAATTCAAAGACTCTTCAAATCTTTCCACTCCTTCATGAACACTACCCCTTTAGAAATTGATGCATGTCTTCATTGTTAAAGTTTTCCTCGTCTAAATTAACTCACAGACAATGTGATTTTAGTACTTGCCACCTCAAAACCTTTATTTTCCAAACCTATGACTATTCTCTTAATCCTTATTCTTAGTTTTCCATGCAATGAAACCCTCAAAGAAATCTTCACAACCCTTCTTCCCAATCTTCTTTAAATGTAATGATTTCCCTACTTACATCAAGCTGCTCACTATCATTGTAGATTTAAGACCATCTTTGCATTGGTCACTTTGAAGACATATGTATTACCATTCCTGGAGCTCTTTTCACTGTCGTGAGTCACTGTTCTAATCAAGTTCTAGTGTATAAGATTGTATTCCACCATAGTCCTTTGTTGTATTGTAGAAGCACCTAATTGAATAGAACTTCCTTTTATAGATTCATGGCTTGCTAATTGTGCTTTGACAGTGCTTATGTCCTCTTGTCACTATGAATAGTGATTGTAATAGACTTTGTAGAATGTCCTTGAAGTGAGACTATCATACCTGAACCTTACAATAATGAGTTTCTTTACTCATGCTTGGTTGTTATCTTTTAACTTTGTCCTCTTACAAGACATATTACTCTCTTTTGACCCAGAGGAATACTCCTAACATGATTGAATGTCCATGTTCTTTCAAGGACTAAAACCAAAAAGATATGCCACTATCACATTATACCATCTTCCCAATCTATTGTGGTGTATCATAGCAATATTTCTATTCACACCATTTACATAAGTCTGCTCCTTTATGCTTTATGGTCTATGTCATGAGATGATTGCATCTTGAAATATGTTAATTATCTATGCTTAGCAACCCACTACCTCTTACTCTATCATAACTCTATTTAGCATTGTTAATACTGATGCATATTATAACTGCGATCCATCTTGGATCCAGTTGACAAGACTTCAAGAAAGATATACCGTTTTTAATTTTGCAAAGCAATCCTCTATTGAAAACTAGAAATATGTGTTAATTTTGAAGTCTTGCAAACTTAGGTAAAATGGGTCCACTAAGAATATTGAAAGACATATCTAGTAGAGTAAGATTTCCAAGAAGAAAAAGTTGTTGAGGAACATGACCAATAAGCAAGTTTCCATGTAAATATAACTTAACCATTGCGATGCAATCTCCAATCTGCTCAGGAATACTGCCAACCAAAGAATTCCATGAAAGATCTAACACCCCATAATGTTGTAAATATACAAAGTCAGGCAAAGCTATTTTTAGAATCTCATTGTGTTGATGTTGTCTTTACCTTGATGTTCCACTGTTCATGGTAGCTATTTTACCCATTCAAGGAGGTAATTGTCCCTTTATTGTCTTTCTCTCTGTTACATGCTTATGATTACTATCTTATGAATTTCCTTTTTCATTGACTTCTCATTGAGTCTTCAAGATCGATGCTCATTGATATAACATAATATCACAATCATGCAAGGAAACTTATTGTTATGCAAGGAAGCTTATTGTTTCATGATGACTTCATAATTGATTGCATGATAGGGTAGTTGTTTGTTCAAATCTTGTGTGCATGCTTGCATAATCTTCCCTTTTTGTTATATAATGTTGTCTTTGTTGCATCAATGTTAATATCTCTTCTTTGCATCCTCGGAAAGCACCTTGATATGATGACTTGATCATGTACTCCATTTTTGTATGCTATGATAAATATCAATGTATTTGAATGGTTTCTCAATAATGTTTCAGTGGCATTATGATTGTTCCTTCAATACTTGCTCTTTGATTTTAAGGAATACCAATATGTTGTTTCTCTGTAAATGGTGATTGAAATGACTTCTCATATCCTCAGTTAGTGAAAGCACTGTATTTTGCATTGCATTTCTCTTTTTCTCCATGATTTCCCCTTTGATCAACATGATGGCAGCCTACTATTCAGTTCATTGTGAAATGATGAAGAGTAATCTTTCTTTATAATTCACACAGTTTTTGTTGCATCTTTTGAATCTGATAATGAAAGTTGATCAAGTGATATGATTTTGTATTGATTTAAAGCATCAAGAATAGGTTTATCATCACTTGTTCAAGCTACTCAAATTGTTTTACATTCCTACCCCTCTTAAAACACAAGAGGGTAGCATGTTGGGCTCAACCCTTGTGGGAGCCACGTTTTACTCCACATGCTATAACTAGATGAAACAAAACAACAACAAAGATTTCACCTATACCTGCACAATGAGAAAACACGTTAGATAAAACATAGCATATGATAGATGTTTTTTGATAAATCTTTTTTTTTCTTGGATAATTGTGGTATGCAAGCTATTTTAATGCTTATGAGGATCAGGCTATATGTTTATGGATTTTTGCATATGTATTAATTGGTGATCCTTCATTGCTCTAACAAAATTCTTCTCACATATGCAGGAAACCTAGGAGCAGTGGGGAGTGCAACAACTAGAGGTTGGATAAGCAAGAGAGGTTGAAGCTAATGCAAAGCAACACAACTGTGATTTTACATTCAGGAAATGATGAGTCCCATATATCTATATGTGCATTTATTTCATTATGTATCTATGAATTTATAGTTTTTTCCATCATTTGCATTCAAATAGTTAGTCCCACGACTTGTGTGGGATAACATTCATTTATATTATCAATAAAGACTACATTTTGCAAAAAATGTTTCTCTCTTCTCTGTTGTATGCATTTGCATAATGTAATAATGCAATCTAGTTGATAATCTCTTTTATGCACATGGATGAAACTTAGTAGAAAATGACATGAACCTTTCATCATTAGTTTGCAAATTCTATCTTAGCTCAACCTAATTGAGCCGGAAGCATAATCAGGTAACATTTTTAGCGACATATGCTATATGTTTTCCTACTAAACATCTTGACCAGTTGCCTGAGCTTATCCATTGGGCAAAGGGTCACTTAGAAACTTAACAAGACTTGAAAATAGTCTTGTACATTGTTGTAACTCATTAGATCAGTGCATGATACCTTGAAAACTCATTCTAAACACACTAAAACACTCAAAACAAAACTAACTAACTATGCAAACAACACTTATGGAATTAAAAACCTGCATTTAAACTAAACAAAAAACTACCCTACACTAATGGCGAGACAAAACCACTTAAAAAAAACCATTTACAAGATGACTGAAGTAGCTACCCCTTCTTCTCAATATTTCATGACTTGGATTCTCGAGGACGGCTAAGAAAAGATAAGACACAGAAAAATATTCAACAAGTTGATGCACTATCCCTTGGAAGAGATAAACAAGTCCACTTACCTCGTCAAACGGATCATATGTATTATTGTTCAAAGGAGGATAAGTGAGTTGAGCATAATCTTGTTCAGCTACAAGTACATTCTCGATTCCATCTTTAGCTATAACTTCATGCTTGGGTGGAATATTGCATATTGGTACTTGAATAGTGGCCTTCAGGCTTGCTAAAAATCTAATAGGACAGCCTCTCAAATGACTAAAACTTGGACTCCTATTGTTGGTTGCTTGCTCATTTACTGTTGTTCCATCCATTTGTTGATCTAGATGCTCAATTTTTTTAGCTGTCCCATTTGTAAGAAACAATGCTACTTCCTCTTCTTGTTCATTTGGATTTTGATTTGCTAGCTCAAAAGATGTTGTCCTGTCATCAAGCTCTGAGAAAAACACCTCCAGCTCATCCCAAAACATGTCTTCCTGTAAGTCTTCTTCACTTTTTTATGCATGCACGCTGCTATTTTGAAATGGACAAGTGAGTTGTGTCCATTCATCTCTTGTTGCAACTTCATGCTTACATTCATCTTCTAATGGAATTCCATGCTTAGGTGCAAACATGAATGGTATTACTTTGTTGGATTCAATTCTATATAGGTGTTAGATAGGAGATCCCCTTGAGATGACAAACTTAGAACACTTCATGTTGGCTTCACCTTTATCAGTTACTTCTCCAGCTTCAATTTTTTGGTTGAGAAGAGTTATTTTATGTGAATCAAATGGAATCATGACTACTCTGTCTATTTGGTTATGCTACTCACACTCTTCAAACTTAGTCAGTGATGTCTTGGCATCAAGCTTTGAGAAAAAATCTTCTACTATGCTTGAGAACATATCTTCATCTAGCTCAAAATTAGTTATCTCATGCAAAACAGGTCCTATTTCAACTTCATGACAGTTCTCAAGACTTGTACCTCTAAAATCAATATATTGATTCACATTTTTTTTCCATTTGACCAACATGCTAGTGCATACCAACCTCCTTACCTTTTGAGACAAGGTTTTCCTCATTTTCTTCTTAATGAACCAACATCCTATCAAAGTGAATTACATCTTCTTGCTATCCAAAACTTGATAATGGTGTTAGTACAAGCATGGTGTCTCCATCATCATCAACAAAACTAGGAAGTTCAACAAACAAATCTATCATTATCTCATCACTTTGCTCAACAAAACTAGGAAGCTCACAAATAAATTTGTTAGGACCTCATTCCAGCACTCATTTCTTGTTTACATTGTTGTCCTAACTGGATTTTCTTGTCAATCATTTGTAACAACTCTTATTTTTCATTTTCGACCTTGTGCACAAGTGTATCCACAACAAAAGGCTCTTCCTCTACCTCAAAATATTCTTTTGTGTTCTTACTAGGCTGACCTTTCAATTGAAAAGACTACTCTTGAGGGATGATGGACTAATTTTTCTCAAGTATAGGCTCTTGCAAAGGGTCATTACTCCTAAAACTTGGAATTTCAAATCTAGACGACTTAAGAGGTTCACCTTTTTTTAAGCTTGAAATATTGAACTTGGCAACTTGTTCTTCAAAAAAAGGATTTGGAAAGGTAACAGCTGATTGGGCTTCTTTAAGGCAAGAGAGCTCTTGAGAAAGTTGTTCTTGAGAAGTGGTGGACTGATTTTGTTCAAGTACTACATTTTCTTGCACTAAATGGAATCCTATGAAACTTGTAATTTCAAATTTAGAAAACTTGCTAGAGGATTCTAGAGGCTTACCTTGCTTAAAGTTTGCAAACTTATACTTGGGAACCTCTTCTTTCATATGATGGTTCATTGATTCAAGAGATGTTGGTCTGAAACTAGGAACACAAGGAGTTGATTGGGCTTCTAGCTCTTGAGCTCAAGAAAGTTATAGCCATATCTACTCTTCCTTTGCGGCCAACTCCCTTGCAATATCCCCCTCATATCGCCTCATTTGCATCTCCAACTCTTGCTCATAGAGATGGGATTGGTAATCCAACTCTTCCTAATTCATGTGACACTCTTGCTACCTATTGATTTCATCAAATTGTTCTTGGAAGTACAAAGACATATCCTTTATGCTCATGTTATCAAAATTCTGAGGCTCATTAGAAAAGTAACTTTGCTGGTTGGAAATAAAATAACCTTCTTGGGGTTGTTGATGAGAATAGGCATGCTACTACAAAGCTTGAGCAGGGGTGGGTGGGTGTTGAGCAAATTGAACTTGCTAGTAATATTTTGTAATAGAGTCATTTTTAGTGAAACCAATAGTATGGTTGCTTTGATATAGCTAATAAGAAGGTGTATAGATAGCACCCTCATGAAATGGGGAATGATAAGTCATGTTTCTATCAAATGAAGACATGTTGAAGCATCTTAACAAGCTGGAAATTTATGAAAATCTCTTCTAAAGCAAGAAAAATTAGGACCATTTTTCTTTTTTTGCAAAACTAAAACATATTAGCACTTGTCTACCTAAAACCAGTAGATATTCTTCCAGAGGCACCAGGTGTGTTGAAAACTTGCCTCCAAAGGTAGAAACTACTACTGTACATGCCATATAGTAGTAATGTGTGGAAAAAAATTGAACTAAAGTAGTTCAAACAATTCCACCAGGCGTGCCAAAATTGTTAGCTCTCAAATCTGCACCCTTTCTAAGTTGCAGAACTTAGCAATTTGGAGTAACATGGGAACACTCCTAGGCTGTGGGTCACCTAAACTTGGAGTGGACCTCTAGATAAGGATAGATCTTAAATGGTGTCACCTAAACTATTACTAAACTAATGCTTTTATGAGGAAAGAGTAACAAGGAAACATGAAAATGAAACTAACTAAAAGCTTTAAAAGGTGATGCACCAAATCACTAAATAAGACCTGTAAAACAACTCACATATAAATTTCAATCCATGATAAAGCTTCACATAAAAAACTCATTTACATATGCCTCTTGCATAAACATTTCATAAGAAGGTTTTAGAGCTTAACTCCTAGAAGGAAAGATACTTTCACAGCTAGAACATTTTTCTTTCAACACAACCTATAACCTGCAACTTGCATATTCTTCTGCAAAAGGTGCTAACAATGAGACAAAACCACAAGGAAAAGATAATTTCACATGTAGTATCATCATTCAAATAAAATTCACACCATAAAATAGAAAAATGAGAAGGTAAAACAACTTTACTTCATTTATATCCAAGGTATCCATTGTTATACAAGTTTGTAAAAGAGTTACAATGTTGTATTTTCCTAAAAGAGCTCCAAAATAAGCTACAATACCTATTGAAAAGAAGAAATAACTAACTTCAAAATGCATGTTTAAAGTTACTTATGCTTTTTTGAAAAAATGCCCCACACATATCCTTCTAGAAGCTTCTTGGTCGTATGCAATAAAAAAACCCTAAAAGCAACCTCTGAAACCTCTCCAAAATGTCTCCAAAGTGAAGAAAAATTCAAGCCATGACTTTACCCACAAAGAAAGCATGAGAAACTACTCCAAGATGCTCCCATTCTCTCGAAAAACCTAGTCAAAAACAACCCTCATGCTTTCCACATGTTTTTTTTAATCACCTCCAAATTCTCCACATGCTTGGCACAAGTCATCATTATTCAACTATGACTCCAACTGCTTTGGCTCATACCTTTGGTGTGCTAAAAACACCTTCATCTTGCATATACAAAATACTAATAAAGTGATTTATAATAACATCACTTTAATAATATTTTTACATTTTCAAATTGATGCAAGAAAAGCACAAACATGAGTCGTTTATGCTTTAAAAGACCCTAAATTTGCTCCAAATTGGGTCAAACAAGCCTATATTTTTGGCATGTGTTGGCTAACCTCCTCAAATTCCCCTATATGCTTGGAAACACGTCATAAAGCTCAAAAACTAACCCCATTTTACTCAATATTGAAAGCAACGCATCCTATTTTGCAATTATATAACAAATATTAAAGTGATTTATAATGACAACACTTTAATATTGTTTTACATTTTTAAATTCAATGCAAGGAATGAAAACACCTGGCCTAAGTATGTTTGCAAGGCATATGTAAATGGGAGTATTTAATTATCTTGGAAAAACATAAAGAGAACACAAGGCATAATTCAAGGGCATAGGGCATTAGTTTATTGCAAAGTTCTAAACATAAAAGGCAAAAAAAGCCTTTAACTAGTCAGCATATCTTAGGGTTTCCAAAACCTAGGAAAAAAACTCAAGCCAAAGCAAGTGCAATACATTTCCTTTTGCATTACAACCTTTAGGAAACCTCAGGGCACCATCATGTTTTTACATTTGGAGGTTTTTCTATGCAGATTCTTGCAAAAATACTTCGAGACCAAGCCTGGGTAAGCCTCTATCTATCAAAAAAACATTTTTCTTTCATTATCTGTGGATAAAAAGAATTGTTCCAAGCTCTATAATGAAGAAAAAAGACAAAAAAAAAAATTAAGTTTCTATATCATTTTCTTGATCCTTTGTTCTTCAATGATCTGAAGTTGCATCTTTTACATTTTGACTAGAAGTCACAGGTTGTGGCATCAACTTATGTATTTTGTGAAGAAAAATGAATAAATATTTGCATACTTTGGCTCGGCCTCTATACTTATTGTGGGTTTTCACCTTTTGATGTCGAGGGCTTTGATTTGGCCAAGGGTTTTTTGCAAAATAATTGAGGGGCATTTTCATTCTGAGTTTCATCTTACTTGTTTCCCTGCTGGAAATGAAGAAGTCAGAGTCTTGTCTTTTTTTCTTTTTTCCTGGGGTTTCATTTCAAAATGTAGGTACTATAAGGAGTTTTACATCATGATGGTTTCAATACCTATTCTAGGTTTATGCAAAAGATGAATATATTGTATTTTTTGCATTTTGCATTTTTCTCTCTGTGAAAAGAAACTAAAAATTTGAGCTTCTTTGTATTTTTTAAGTTTCTGGGTTTCAAAACCCACTACAAGTTGTGGATCTATTTTTTTGCATATTATGGTTTGAATAAAAACATCTTTACTTGCTTTCTCCATCTGGGTTTTGATCTTTGCTACCCTTGTGATGTCATGTAGTGGCGGCCAGCAATGTCAAAAATACCTCTGCTATAATGAGATTGTGCAATATTATAATATGAATGAGATTTCATGAGAGGGTGGTTAGTTAAAAAAAGAGCTATCTCAATCAACTATGCCACAAGAAAATGCTTCCCTATGAAAAAAAATGGTTTTCAAAAGATTCAAAACCCTTGCACAGTACAGGTATAATTCAAAGACTCTTCACATATTTCCACTCCTTCATGAACACTACCCCTTTAGAAATTGATGCATGTCTTCATTGTTAAAGTTGCCCTCATCTACATTAACTCATAGACAATGAGCTTTTAGTACTTTCCACCTCAAAACCTTTATGTTGACAAACCTATGACTGTTCTCTTAATCCTTATTCTTAGTTTGTCTTGCAATGAGACCCTCAAAGCAAGCTTCACAACCCATGTTCCTAATCTTATTTAAATTTAATGACTTCCCTACTTCCATCAAGTTGCTCACTATCATTACAGATTTGAGGCCATCTTTGCATTGGTCATTTTGAAGACATATGTATTACCATTCTTGGAGCTCTTTTCACTGTTGTGAGCCACTATTCTCATCAAGTTCTGGTGTATAAGATTGTATTCCACCACAATCCTCCATTATATTGTATAAGCCCCTAATTGAAGAGAACTTCCTTTTATAGATTCATGGCTTGTTGATTGTGCTTTGATAGTGCTTATGTCCTCTTGTAACTATGAATAGTTATTTTAATAGACTTTGTAGGCTATCCTTGAAGTGAGACTGTCATACCTGAACCTTACAGTCATGAGTTTCTTTACTTAGGCTTGGTTGTTATCTTTTAACTCTGTCCTCTTGCAAGACATAGTACTTTATTTTGATCCACAGAAGGACTGCTCCTAACATGACTGAATTTCCATGTTCTTTCCAATCTATTTTACTGTATCATGGTAGTATTTATATTCACACCATTTACACAAGTCTGCTCATTTGTACTTGATGGTCTCTGTCGTGAGATGACTGCATCTTGAAATATGTTCAGTATCTATGCATAGCAACCCACTACCTCTTACTCTATCATAACTCTATTTAGCATTGTTAATATTGATGCATATTATAACTTCCATCCTTCTTGGATCCAGTTGACAAGACTTCAAGAAAGATATACCTTTTTTAATTTTGCAAAGCAATCCTCTACTGAAAACTAGAAATATGTGTTAATTTTGAAGTCTTGCAAACTCAGGTAAAATGGGTCCACTAAGAATATTGAAAGACATATCCAGTAGAGTAATATTTCCAAGAAGAAAAGTTACTAAGGAACATGATTGGTAAGCAGGTTTAATGTAAAGATAACTTAACCATTGCAATCCAATCTCCAATCTGCTCAGGAATACTGCAAGCCAAAGCATTCCATGAAAGATCTAACACCCCATAATGTTGTAAATACACAAAGTCAGGAAAAGCTATTTTGGAAGCTCATTGTGTTGATGTTGTCTTTAGCTTGATATTTCACTGTTCATGGTAGCTATTTTACCCATTCAAGGAGGTAATTTTCCCTTTATTTTCTTTCTCTTAGTGATATGATTATGATTATTGTCTTATGAATTTCCTTTTGCATTGACTTCTCATTGAGTCTTCAAGATCATTGCCCATTGATATAACATAATATCACAATCATGCAAGGAAACTTACTATTATGCAAGGAAGCTTATTGTTTCATGATATATTCATAATTGATTGCATGATAGGGTAGTTGTTTGTTCAACTCTTGTGCACATGCTTGCATAATCTTCCCTTTTTGTTATGCAATGTTGTCTTTGTTGCATCAATGTCAATATCTCTTCTTTACATCCTGGGACAACACCTTGATATGATGACTTGATCATGTACTCCATTGTTGTATGCTATGATAAATATCAATTTATTTGAATGGTTTCTCAATAATGTTTCAGTCGCATTGTGACTATTCCTTCAATACTTGCTCTTTGATTGTAAAAATACCAATATGTTGTTTCTCTATAAATGGTGATTGAAATGACTTCTCATCTCTCTCAGTTAGTGAAAGCATTGTATTTTGCATTGCATTTCTCTTTTTCTCCATGACTTTCCCTTTGATGAACATGATGGAAGCCTATTGTTTGGCTCATTGTGAAATGATGAAGAGTAATATTTCTTGATAATTCACATAGTTTTTGTTGCATCTTTTGAATCTGATAATGAAATTTGATCAAGTGATATGATTCCATATTGATTTAATGCATCAAGAATAGATTTATCATCACTTGATCAAGCTACTCAAATTTTCGTACATTCCTACCCCTCTTAAAACACAAGAGGGCAGCATGTTGGGCTCAACCCTTATGGGAGCCACAATTACTCCACATGTTGTAACCAGATGAAACAAAACAATAACAATGATTTCACCTATACCTACACAATGAGCTAACACATTAGATAAAATAGAGCATATGATAGATGTTTTTTGATAACTCTTTGGTTTACTTGGGCATTTGTGGTATGCAAGCTATTTCAATGCTTAGGATTAGGCTATATGTTTATGGAAGTTTGCATATGTATTGATTGGTGATCCTTCATTGCTCTAACAAAACTCTTCTCACACATGTAGGAAACCTAGGAGTAGTGAGGAGTGCAACAACTAGAGGTTGGATAAGCAAAAGAGGTTGAAGTTGATGCAAAGCAACACAATTGGGATTCATCATTTAGGCAATGATGGGTTCCCTATCTCTATATATGCATTTCTTTCATTATGTATCTATGAATGTATAGTTTTTTCCATCATTTGCATTCAAATAGTTAGTCCCACAACTTGTGTGGGATAACATTCATTTATATTATCAATAAAGACTACATTTTGCAAAATATGTTTCACTCTCTTCTCTATTGTATGCACTTGCATAATGTAATAATGCAATCTAGTTGATAATATCTTTTATGTATATGGATGAAACTTAGCAGAAAATGACATGTACCTTTCATCATTAGTTTGCAAATGCTATCTCAACTCAACCTGATTGAGCTAGAAGCATAATCACATAATAGTACTCTACCCACATCTCATTGCATTTAGTTCTAAAATCATTCCTCTCCTCAGTTAGGGATTCAATTGTGACCTTGGTAAATTAAGCCACATTTACATTCATTGTTGTTGCTTCAAAGGCAGATGTATCTGATACTCTTTTTGTAATCAATCCTCTCCTAGCTTTAGGAGCAGGCTTTATAACCTCAGGTTTCTTGGTGCTTGGGGCCAAGGCCCAAATGGTGATTATGTCCCACTGAGAGCTAAATGATTATCCTTTCAAGGAAAATGTGACCTCCTCCTTAGTGTTAAAAATGGGGGCATCATGTCTCTTGATAGTGTCAAATGCAATTGCAAATGCCAAGTCTCATTTTGGTAGCAACAAAACTCCACTCTTTCTAACCAACTCCCTACCTTTTTTTGTGATGATATTCAAATATTTGGTCCTCATTTCATTCTAGACCTCAACCTCAATAATATTTTGTGACTTTTCAGGGCTTTTAGTTTCCCTTTGCACATTTATTGCATACTCATCTTTCATATCCCTCCACACATATTCTTGGAACACTTGTTATTTAACAAACTCATCATCATCCATGAAGCTTTCACAAGCTTGAAACCTAATATCCTTTGAGCTATTAATCCCACTCAAATCTATCTTGCTCAATCGGAGAATATATTATGTGGATTTTTACCTCTTTGAGGGGATGCCATTCCTTGCCTTATTTCATCATCTATTACAATGATCTCATCATCTGAGTCCTTTGCAGGGTAATCAAAAAGGCCGATTTTTTCAACCCTTTTCCTTTCTATGTGTGCCTCCTTTGGAGAGGATGGCTCTCTAGTTTGTGAATCCAACTCAATTATTTCTAGAGAAGATGAATGTGGTGAATAAAATGGTGGAAATTTTTGTTGTGGGGATGGTGCTCTAGACTCCTTAGATTGTGTAGGAGTTGCAATTGTCAATTGCCTCCTCACTATTCTCTTCTTTCTAGAATAAATGTGTACCTAATTAGAAGGATGTTAAGTTTATTCTCCTTCTATCATGGGGGCTTCCCCTTATCCTACATAACTCTCTCCTCTTTCAAACTAGCAACAACTTTGTCAAAATTTTGAATAACAGCTTCAATTTTCAAAATTATATTAACAATATCTGACAAAGCTTGAAAATCGGGGCCTTTAACTCTTCTTGCTTTCTCCAACTTCGCAAATGCAACCCATTTTCTCATCTTGTCCACCTGAACATGGAAGTCAAAAACATTTATGATGATATCATTAGGGAATGAATGGGTATGAATATGTTGTCCTCCTTTGATCATGTCCATGAACCAAACCATGAATCCCTCAAGATAATAACTCCTATATTCCCTAAGATTCATGTCATAGGGCTTGAGATAGTAATCAACATTTTTTCTCCACCCATTGGTTGTCATGAAAAAATCAGAAAAGACATTGTATGTAGGGAAAAATGTTCCCTTTCTCTTCTCACATAAGAACACATCATCAACATTTCCTAGTTGCCACATGACCTCAAGAAAACATATTCTCAATGGAACTTCCATGGGGAGTATATGAGGTTTTACCCTTGTACCATACACCCTGAAAATAGTGCAATCCTTATATGGGATTGCATCTCCCCAATTGTGACTGATATTCAATTCAGACTTCCTTTTTGTTGGTCATAAGAAGTCATGTAACATTTTGGGAACCCTAGGCACATCCACCATTAAAACCCTTCTCAACTTGGAAGCAAAAAGGTTTGTATCAACTACAAAACTAGTTTTTTGCCAATGCCTATCCAATAGGGGAGTCCATAATTGCACTGGCATTTCAATACCATCCACATTTCTTTTGAGCTCCATATCTTGACCAAAATAATCAACACCTCTATACAAAAACATATGCATGAAAAGAGAATACCACCAAAATATGATAGCTTGTTTTCCATTATTCAATGCTACTAACCTTTTATGCATCTCCTCTGACATGTATCTATAAAAATCATATAAAGTATTAATATTGGGGTGTTGAATGATTTGGACAATTGGCATGTTGGAAGCAGGATCAAACCCCAAAATCTGGTAGAGGGACTAAAAAGTCTTTTGAAAATAGGTGAAAAAATATTTGATAGGGAGGGGCTCCACATCAGAAGGTCCGAGAATGATCTTTCCCTTTGCCTTTCTTGTTGACATCAAAAAGTGGGTCAAAAATGAAACTTTGAAGGTATGTTTTACCTTCCCATACTCTTCCCTCAATTTTTTCTCATTGATTTTCACCATATCCCTATTCCACTTGTTCAAATTGAACACTTTTGCAACTTCCTCTTTGGTGACCCAAACAATATTTTCCCATCATGGGTTCTAACTACCCTAACAAGAGGGTCATAGTTGGAAGCAATGGCTTTTAGAAGATCAACATCCATATACATATTTGGGACAACCAGCTTATCCATGTCCAATATCCATGGCTTGCAGAGGGGAATACTTGCATTTCAGTTTCAAAACCAACCTTGGAAGATTTTTCACCCAATGTATGACAATGTAGCATCTTTGATTGTGCAATGTTTTCTAGTAATGCCTGCCTTAACCCTAGGGCCATAAAACATAGGTTTCCCTTTCACTTTTTCATTTGTAGAGGGTGGTATTTGCTCAATTAAATCTTGGACCAAGGGTCTAAATAGAGGTTTTGAACTAGAGGCTTGGGCTTTTGGTGTAGAATCTTGGACTTTTGGTGTCATTTCTGAGAGATGGTTTGACCTAGGGCTCAACTAGTTCAAACTAGGGCTTTGATATTTTAGGTAAAGACTTGATGTAAAGATTAATAGAATTCTCACTTATGCAATGATTCAAATGAACATCAAACCTTAAAAGAAGACCTAAAATCTAATTTAGATGATAATAACAATAGTTTGAATGAAAAACAGGGTAAATTCAACCTCTAGGAGTGAAAACTATACTTTGTAGTTTAATGATGTAGGAAACCCTAATTTGGGGATGCCAAGAACCCGAAACACTTTTCAATAGCTTCACAATTATGTGGAAATGCCTCTATAATGTTTTTTCAATCAATTACAAGCTTTAATACAATATTTTATAGTGAACAAAACATTCAATTGATTAGAAAACCATCAACTCCGCCATTAGTGCTCGCTCAAGTGAACCAAAGTGGCTCAATGATGTCCTTTTAGAAACATTGAATCTCTACCATCGATCTCATCTTCACATGGATCAGTGTGTGGCTTGGATGGAGTCAACAAAGTTTGAACATTTTCCTTTTTTTGACTCAACGTCTACATGATTTATTTTCACCAAGTGTGCATCCTTATCATCAGCATTTTGGCCCCACCACGGTTTACAATTTTCTAGGGAATCCACGTGTCAGCAGCCCGCTAGCCCGCTAGAATCTGCAAGGTTCAAATCTACAGTCGTGGGCTAGCGGTAAATGGCCTAGATCAACCCAATGACCTCAAATATGCACTCTCTTTAATCTCCAAGCTAGTGATCATGAGAGTTATCATCCTTTAGTGACGAACGATCTAGATTAAAACATTTAGTGGAACAATTTTTCACGTACCCATAAAATTCCATTAGTAACTCACTCTTACCCAATCCATAGTCATTGTGAAATAATTCTATGTCTTTTATAGTCTAGTGGACAATGGCAATGATGCCATGTGGCACTCACCTGCTATCCCTCCATGATCCAAGACCTGATGGTGGGTCCCCTGCGAGCTAGTGGGGAGTGGTTGAGATTCATCTGTTAGATTTCATTATAACCATTAATTTCATAACCTTTTACCATTGATGCCTTTGAAGAGTGATAGGACTCACCATGAGGGTAGACAAATGTCACTTGCCCGCTATCCCTCCAGCATTTTTATCATAATATTTTATTTCCATAAGCTAACGGGGAACCAATAGGATACATTTGGTGGGACCCGTTGAGCATTCATAAAGTTTTTAAAGGCATGTGCACTTATTTTTTACTTAAGATGGGGTCACTTGCTAGGTTTGTAACATAAAGGACCTTGGAATTTTATGAACTCGGACTTAGGAAAAAAGTAAATATTTGAGATATTTTCAGACCCACATAACGTTTGGCATGAATAAAATAATTTGACGGCTAACTACCAGGAACACTAGGAAAAAGGGGTCGGTAAGTGAATGAGTTCAATGGATCAATTTATAACTTGGGGAAATGAGAACCAACTATTACCCATCAACAAAAAAATAGAACGCACACAAGGATTTAACACTTAGGATTTTTTAAAGGGTTTTAGGGCATAAACAAAACCCTAGAACATAGGATAAAACAAAAACCTAATCCATCAAGACACACCCTAGACTAGAAAATGTAGCCAGATATGCAACAATTATTAGTGGAACACAAAAAAAATTAGGGGTTCCACCACACATTGAACTAGCATCAACCTCACATCTATCTTGTCTCTCTCTTGCATCTCACAACAACATTACTCTTATTATATTAACCTCAACCTTGAAAACCTTCTCCAAGGTTAGAAACTATCTGTTACACTTACAAATTAAAATTAGTTCAACACCTAAACATTCCCACAGTGGATAGGAATGAAGGCGACCCAAACAAATCCTTAATTAGGACCCAAATAAATCCTAACACACTTCAACACATTTTCATAAACTTTGAATGTAGTGCTAACACAAGGTCAGCCAATACCCATGCTAAACACCATAAAACATTAAGTACACGCTTCCTTAAATCAATCCAAAACTTTTGAAAAACAAAATTCAATTGAACATGATCTATAATAATCCTTGAACCACCTAAGATCTAACAAAGACTTCATCCAAACTAGCAACATGAAAATACTTGAACCCAAACCATCTGGTAAACCTTATTTGCATACTAATGCATGAAACACACACTGTACTATACCAAATCAAGTGAAACCTTGAATACTGAAAGATACAAACATTGTAAGAAACTTCCCAAATCCACACAACTTGAAGCCAAACTATGGAGAAATGCAAAGAAAATACATTTCTCCTAGACCATAGAGGACATCACTAAAAAACTGGTTCACACACTGGTGAAAATATCTCACTCTATACAACGATCTAAAAACCCAAATTATGGACATAGCAACCTCTAACAAACTTGAACAATATATCAGATCTGCACAGGAATAGCATCAACACAAAATAAATGTGAAGCACATCCCGGAGCACATTCTGAACACTTGCACAACACTGTTTTCTCTATTTATCAAATTTTCTCAAAAGCACTTGGAAACCAAGTACCAAAGACATTATATCAACACAATAATTCATTCCAACACCTCTCCAAACATTGCAACATAAATATAGCTCCATGTAATCACACCACTTCCTCAATATCTCAACTACACATAACCTGAAACAACCTATTTTCCTCTTTTTCACAATTTTCTCAATATCCCCAACATTCTCATCATGAAAAAAACTTCCTTAACACATAGTTGACATAAATGGAAACACCAACATGTTCACTTCCTTTTGACATCAATGACAACACCTTCATACTTGCAACATAAACACAATTCATAAAATCATTTGTTTTTAGTTTCATAACTTTATTTCATGATGTCATTGTTTTTAGGGAGTAGAAGAAACCATTATATGTGAATCATGGAACTTTCCCCACCTCACATTTGTTTTTGAGATGTTATATTAGCTATACAAGGGTTAGAGATAACCAATTTTGTTCAGTACAGTGGCAATTTTAGGGGTTTAGCAAGCTATTTGGGTTTGGCTATCATTTGTTTTATTGTTATTTGTCTTATGAGATTCCAATACCTATTCAACTATACCCCTAGGAATACCCTCTTGAGTTTAAGCTAAGCTCAAAGTACAAAAGATAGAACCCACTCTTGTTGAGTTAGCTCAAAGTCCACAATTTTGTTGACGAACTATTTTTCCCACATGATGACAACCTTGGCCTCATGAATATAATCTTTTATAGGAATTGGAGTAGTGATTTTGAGACCTAACACAAATAACACAACATGTGCTAGGAAGTTAGGAGGGGAATGGAAAAATAGGTAAAAATATCAAGGATTGGAGAGACACATACTATAGGTTAGAGTATTGTGATTCAAGTAATGGCATGGTAGTAAGGGCAAGTCTAAACTTTGAGATGAAGAAGGGGAGGGTGGAGTTGCAAGAAAAGGCATACTTGAGAAGGGAAAACACATAGCAAACAAAACCATGGAAGATACAAGCATAAACGTAATGTGTACGAATTTGGATTGACTAAGAAATGGGACATGACAATTCTACCCCCCAAAAAATTACTTGTCCTCAAGCAATTAAAAGTTTGGATGTTCCAATATTTGTGGGATTTCTCATATTACATCCTCCATTAGAATATCTTTCCTTTGAATTAGGTACTCCTCGATGCTTCTATTTCTCAACTTCCTCTCTCTTACATCCATGAAGGCTTTAAGAATAAAAAAAAATCCATTCTCATCAAGAAAAGGTAACTCATTTAAGGGTTCTATATATTTTCTTAATGTATTTTTAAGGTAAGACATGTGAAAAACATTATCTATCTTGCTTCACTTTGCAACTCCAACTCATAGGAAAATCCACCAATCCTTCTTAGAATTCTATAAGGCCCATAGAAATGTTTGGTATTTTTCAACTTTCTTTTCTTCAAGGAATATTTCTTGTATGGTTGTAATCTCATAAAAAAATATGTCTCTAATTTGAAATTTTCTCTCAATCCTATTATGGTTTGCATACATATTATATTGGTTTTGAGCATGTTGTAGATTATTCTTGAGTGACTCTAGAATTTCTTGGCTCTATTCGATCACATCACTTGCTCACAATATCTTGTTATCTGCTAGGAAAAGATCAATGAAGATTTATACTTCATATTCTTACAAGGCCACAAATAGTGTCATCTTTATTGAAATGTGGTAAGTGGTTTTTAATGGTTCTCCCCCAAGTAGTGTCATCTGATCCACATCTTTTGTTGATCGATAACATAATTTATCAAATGGCCTTCCATCAATTTTTTCACAATCTTAGTTTAGTAATCTATTTATGGATGGTAGTTAGCATTAGGGGTGAACTCAGTTCCCAAGAAAAAGGAAGAAATCTTGCCAAAAAAAAATCATGAAGTGACTATCTATATTGCTCATGATGTTCTTACGTAGTCCACAAAGTTTAATCGCTTCCTTGAAGAATAGATCAAACACTCGTGGTACCTTAAAATCTAAAGAGATGGAAAATAAATGTGCATAGTTCATTATTTTATTCATAATAACATATATATTATCCTTATCTTGAGCTTTAGGAAGTATTTTGTTTAAATCCCTCAAAATACTTTCCCATTTCTACTTCGAAATGGGTAAGGGCTATAAAAGACCTGTAAGGAATGTTTGTTCCATTTTATTATTTTGGTAAATGATGTGTTCTTTGATATGGTTGAGGAAATCATCCTAAAGTCTCTTTCACGCAAACCTTTACCTAATATGTTTGTAGCTCTTGAAGTACCCAGAGTGGCCTGCCAAGGGAGTTTCATGCATTGCTTACAAAATATTTCCCTTCATCCTTGATTTTGGCACCAAGTAGACTCTTCCACTATAAAGAGAATGAGATCATTACAAATTTTGTACATGATTTCCAATAGATTCCCTTCTAACACATTAGTTTCAAATACATTCATGACATATTCTACTATGATTTCATATTTCCAATTCATGGAGATATGATACATGAAACATGTATTTATCCTTTTAGATAAAGCATCAACAACATTCTTCCCTTTAAGATACTCAGTATCAAATTTACAATCTTGGAGTTTGGTTACCCAATTTTTCATTGCTCATTAAGATCCTTTTGGTTAGGGGAATACCTCAAGCTATTATGGTCAATTATAACTACAAAGCAACCACCCACCAAGTGTTTTATGAATATAAAAAATGCTTGTCAATATTTCCTTATCATAGATGGAAAACCACCTTTCAACATTTGTGATTTTTTTATTCTTGAAAGAAATCGAGTGCTTATTTTTCATGAGAATATTTCCAATTCATTTTCTCGATTCATTGCATTCTAGTGTGAAAGGAAGAGTTAAATCTAGAATTGCTAACTTAGGACATGAGATCATAACCTCTTTTTTCTATCAAATTTATGCTATGCACCCTTAGTTAATATGAAATATCCCTTATTTTTTAGGTCAATTAAGGGTGTAGCTAGATGGGAAAAACCCTTTAAAAAATTCCTATAGTAGCTACAAAGGCCAAAAAATCCTCATTGTTATGTTAAGGTCCTCAAGGAAGGCTAGTCTAAAATTGCTTTAATCTTCTCTATGTCTACCTACACTCCCTTTACATCAATGATGTGATCTAGTTATAATATTTTTTTCATAGAAAAATCACACTTTTACTTCTTGGAAAATAATATTTATGCTTCCAAAATTCCCAACACTTCATCAATGTGCCATAGGTGCTCCTCCCACAACTTATTGTAGATCAAAAGGTCATCAAAGAAGATAAGTATGAACTTCCTCATTTGCTTGAAAAAAATATTATTTATGCATGATTATAAGTTTACTAGAGTGTTTGTCAAACCAAATGGTTTGACCAAAAACTCTTAGTGCACATAGTGACATTGAAAATTCATTTTATAAATATCCTCTTCTTGGACTCTAAAGTGATGGTAGCTTAACCTAAGATATATTTTTGAGAAATAAATTGTTTTATTAATCTCATCCATCAATTCATGAATCCTAGGAATGGGGTATCAATTCTTGATAGTTTTCTTGTTTAGTGCCCTATAGTTGATGCACATTTGCATTGTGCCATCTTTCTTCTTCACCAAAATTATCAAGGAAGCAAAGAGACTTGAGCTAGATTTGTTTTTCCCATTTCCAACAATTCCTTAATTGAAAATTTTACTTCCCCCTTATGTCTTCTAGAGTGGTAGTAGGCAATAGTGATGACATGCTTAACACCCTCCTCAATGATGTGCTAAAAGTATTTGTTTGGTGATCTCCTTGGACGAATTTTGTTGAACACTTTACCATGCTTGTCCATTATATTCTACACATCCACATGATATTCCTTTTTCCCTTTGGTAGGTTTTCTAATAGTCACCAAACACTGAGTTTCCCACGGTGCTTGCTCATGGAAAAAAATTATCTCCATTTTCTTAGTTGATATAATTCTTGGTGATTTATTTACCATTCCTCCTAGTATCAATTATTTTCCCTTCAAATCTTTAGTTCCATGGTCTAGAAATTTTATGTGATATCTCCTAATGAATGTAGCCACCAAATATCTAAGACAATATTGTATCTCATCTGTTGATAAGAGAAAATTCATTCCTCATATCACAACCTCTCAAACTAATATTCAAATAAGAGATCTTTATATTGCATCAGATGGAGAAACTATTGACTACTGTTGATAGAAAAACCTTGTTCATGGTTTAAGGTTTAATATTCTCTTATATGTAGTAAACCTTGGTGTGATGCAATAAAAAGGGAGAAGTTAGATATTGAATAATTATAAACCAAATTATAATGAATTATATATTCACATATACACACCCATAACATTATATATTAATATACTTTCATGGCTTATACATGTCTTATAGTTAATTCCTCTTGTTTTAATCTTATTTATTCTCACATATATTTGATTCACATGATTCCACACTCTTATCTCCACTTTTTCCTTCTTTATATAGCCTCTTAATTCCTTTTCATGATGTCTTTCCATCATATCCTTTCATAATAACACTTAATTATTTTATTCCCATGAATTTACCTTTTCTCCTATAATATTTTATAGGCTATTTAAGTGGTATATAATAGATATATGGGTCTATAAATGACCCAAATTACATATTTTATACCTCAAAACCCTATATATCTTTCCAATACTCTCCACAAGCCTAAAACATTGTCTAATCCTCAAGACAACCTAGTGAAATCACTTGTATCCTTTAAGAGTTAACCATGATCTCCTTCTTTCCATGGTTATTCATCTATGTGAGTGAAAATTTGCACTAAGTCTCTTTGCTTTTGTGACATGCTTCCATTTAGTATTTTCCCTTATTGTTTACTTATAGGATTATATTAAATAAAACCCCTTTATTCAGCTTCCCATCCTACTTCCAAATTAAGGGAAATATCTTCTTTTATCAATGAATATAAGTTTGTATGGCCTTTTCCTTTGAGGTATTATATCTTTACTGTTCAATATCTTTTATTTTTCTTCCAATTCCACCTTTATGTTCCTTGGTTCCTTTTCCTTCCCTTCTAGATCAATTTTTTCTATGTGTAGAAGATGACAAACTTTGGTATCACTACTATTCCTTGTAGCATGAACGTGATGGGTTCCCAATGTTACACCCTGATTTTGCTTTACTAATTACTTTTATTTATGTTTACATTAAAATGTGTTTTGATATCTAATGATGATTATATGTTAATCAATATTATGATGAAATTAAATGCAATACAATGTATTTTAATTTTAATTATTATTATTGTTATTGAATCAATATTATGATGATATTGTGATTAATAACAAGCTAACTATTTGATTGGATTTCTAAGTGAAATGTATGACCAATTTCTTACACTCCAAAGGGAGAGGGAGAGTATCATCGGAGATATATATATATATATATATATATATATAAACCTCCATCAAAGGCGTGAATAATTGAGTATGTATACATATATAGATATAAAAATGAAGATATATATTATATATAAAATAAAAGTTATATTTATTGGCAGATTTGCCATGCTTGTAAAAGTATGTAATAATGTAATTTAAAATTGTTAAATGCCAGAAATTCGAGAGGCATATAAGCCTCCATCAAAGGCATGAATAAAGGCATAATGTATGGCATTTAAGCCAAGGTGATGGCCACTAAAGTGGTAAGCATTGCCAGCCACTAAGTGGCAGTTTAAACAGTTTTTGAATGCATTTAAATCAACCACTATGTAAGTCGTGGCATGGAGAGACATTTAAACTATTTGATCGAGCCTTTTATGGGAGATACCTTCTATATTTAGCATGTTATTCATTATGAATGTGGCACCAAAATTTAAAGGAAATATTTGATAATTAATAACAATGACATATCTTTTGGGCATCAATGAAATATTTAAAGCATTTTCTTTTAAAATTATTCATCATTGTTTTGGAACGTCTCTGTGGAGAGAGAAGTGAGGGTGTCACATTCAGGCAAAGATTCATATGTTTTGTGTTTGAGTCTTGTATACAAATCCTTCATAGAGATTAGTCTCTATTTTGAACAAAGAGTTATTGTTGTCGTTAGTTTGGTATTTGTTAAGGAGATTTACATGCATAGTCTATATTTTCTTCAACATTGCAAGCTAAGTTTTTTTTTGGGTAAAGTTGTGTAAATCACTATGATTGTGATTTTTAGAGCTTCAAAGTGTACGGCAGAGAGTAATTCAGGTATATTTTAATATTTATTATTTATGTGTCAACTCATAGTTTCATTTTATAATTTCCACTTTTATAAAGAGAAAGATTAGTTATTCATTTTAAAGGTTAATACAAGTTAAAGTAGAGAACGATTAATCCATTTTTCCAGTTTGTAACTAGGATTTAGTTAATCTTTCTTTCACTGTGAGATGGACATCAGAGTTGAAAGATATTTCTTTGTTGTGTTGAATTGAAAGATTTATTCCATTTTCTCAAAAAGAGAATAATTCTAGCTTGTGATATAAATATTTATATTTATATATATACATATATTTGCTCATAACAAAATATATAGAAGAATATTTATGTATATATAGATATTTATATAAGATTATGTAAAGAATAAATTATGATTTATGATTATGAAATTAAGAGATAAGCTACATGTTTTTTCAGTTGAATTAACTAAATAAATTCAACTTTATAAACTAATTTTTTGAAAGATTTTCAAACACTTCAACATAGTATTCTTTCAAGCAAAATAAGTTGGTATTTTATATTGTATTTTTACCAAAATTGTTATTATGTTCTTGTGCATAGAACCATGAGGAAAAACATAGAATAGTCTGAACTATTTTAAAAGAAGCAATCTTTTTATTATTGTTCAAATGTTATATTTTACTTATTTAAGAAGTAGTCAAGAACTTAAAAGTGAAATAGAGTGTCTCAATTCAATGACATTTGTAAGGTCGTTCTAATGCTCAATCAACTTGGTGTTAGACACAATTCAAAGGAAGAGTTCCTAGTTGAATAGTTCACTAAACCCTCACAAAGACTTCATTTAATTATCAACCAGGGCTTCATAAGATTTTGATGATGTTGGCATTGTATGTGCATTCACAGACTTTAAATGGCTAGTATCAGTGAGTATAGGTGGTTTACATAAGTACAAGAAAATAGTAAAGATTAGAAAAGTAAATATAGCATTAACTTACAAAATAGGGGAAATAACTTAATCTACTATTGATGTTATGGGTACCTTCAGCTTAACACTGTAATTATTAATTGCTAAACTTGAACTATACTGCAAAGACAGTTGTCATTGCACCAAAAGATCGACCTATTAATGTTTGATACAGCCACCTGAGTTAATGAATCCATGGGAGGTGGTTAAGCCATGTCACGAACTTGAATATTGTGTTGCACAACACAAGGAAACCAAGGCCACACACATTGCAACAATCCCCCTAGTGTAAGCGAGGGGTTCGAACCCGTGACCCAAGTTTTGATACCAATTGTTGCAAAGATGATTGTTGTTGCACCAAAAGATCGACCTATTAATGTCTGATACAATCATCAAAGTTAATGAATCCATGAGAGGTAGTTAAGCCATGTCACAAACCCAAGTGCTACCTTGCACAACATAAGGAGACCAAGGGCACACACCCTGCAACAAACTCTTTAATTTACTAACACTACTGACTCTTACTTCTAACTACTCAACCTCTTCAAAGAACAACTCGAAAAAACATCACATAGCATAATTCATAATACAAGATATGATTCATGTACATGTAATTAAGAATCTACTTGAAATGAATGCAACAATGTAATATTCTAATCTAAGAACATAAATTAAGGTGGGTGAACATTACCTCAAGTGGCCCTGCTCAAGTTGTTGTGCCCACAGAGGAAATCAAATATATGCTACTTGAATCAACTAATCATAATAGTAAACTAAAACATCTTCATTGCAAATAACTAAACTCTCACAACATGACAAGAATCCTCACAAATATCTCATTCATGTGTGCATATATATTACAACTAAATAACATAAAACTAACAATGAAGTATTATATATGAAACAAAACTAGAACTATCAAACATATATCCACTGACTAGATTTGCTCCTCAACTACCGATCCAAATATATAAACCCGGAAGGAGTTTTATTTGCATAAGGACTAAAAATAGAAAATTAAATACATATGTCCACCCTCCTCCAAAGTAGGGAGAGGAATAGTATTTGCAACTGAAACTATAATTAAAAAGATAGAAGAAGACAAATAGAATTGAAACTTTTCCCTAACGATTAGAGAGAAATGTGCTCTGTGAAAATTATCACATTGGCTTTCTTATCAATATAGACTTCTTCCTCTTGTCATCTTATTGGATGATCTGGTGACCCACTATTGACCACTTTAATGATCACTTCCATCATTTCCTGTAACTATCACATTCTCAGCATTTTAAACTCTCCCCTGCAATCTTCCTGGAATCCTTTGGCTATGAGTTGAGCTCTTCAATTACTGCAGTTTACAGCTCTTTTGGCTGCAAGAGATTAGTTTCATCTAAAATATACACACCATTAACAATTGTGAATTAAATATAGAATCATATTGAATTTCATACACATTCACACATTTATCCATGCAAACATCATCATATCATAATTATATTTTCACATATCAAAGTCTACTTTAGGTTGCATAAAAGATATAAAAGATATATAAGTTTCATGAATATCTGTGAAATAAGAAACTTGAAATGTTAAAAGATATGAACTAAATGGAAGAAAAATAGCTATTAACCAGGCCCATCATTCCCCCCAACTAGAGTATTTGCTTGTCCTCAAGCAACTTTTAAGGATGAAGGTTATATTACAGAGTTATTTCCCTAAAACCTACTATAATATCAACTCGCTTTCCCTGCATTAGATAGTAACCTTGGTAACATGAAAGTTTTCCTAATCTAATAGTCTTTGAATCTTCCTCTTCTACACGCTTCTTCCTTGTCCAATATGGCACTAGATAAAGTAGAATGGGTGGATGAAAGGTAAGTGGAAACCATTTAATTCCATTATCCCTGAAAATATATATGTACCTGTGAGACCTTCTGATAATGGATACAAAGTTATACAGGGATTGTGGTTCCTTTTTCTTCAACTCAGGGGTTAACTCTTCCCATCTCTTTTATACAAACTTAAAGGCTTGGTGGATAGGTCTTGTAGCTAGTTGCTTTCTCCTAATATAATCATTTTCTTTTATGCGCATTATCTTTCTTCCTACACCTTTATAGTCTAGGAGATCTAATCACTATTATATAACTATATTGGGACCCTTTAATTCTTTCCAAAGCTGCAAAGCAATGGATTTTTCCTTCTCATTGTATTCTTGCAAGATCTCACCCCTTTGTTATTCATTCCTAATGTAAGAGGCTAATGCTCTAATTTTTAGGTCTCTCAAAAACATTGGTGGATTCCATTTTGTTTCATCTAAGAGAACAAATTTATGCAAGTAAAACTCACACAATTGGTCTTGCATATCAGGTGTAAAATCAAATTAAGTATCTAAAAACACAAATTTCTTATTCATGGAAATTGGTAAATAATTAATCAGTTGACTAAATTGAAAACACAAATATTTTCTTGTAAAAATAATGCATACACCCTTGTAGGTGGTTTACATTTCAGCAACTGAGCAGCTTTATCTGCTATCTCTCCAATTCTTACTTTCACTCTTTTGAATTTTGTCTCTTTTTGTTCAAGTGTCCTAGTGTGGTAATTAGATATTAACTCATTTTTTTCTCTCTCCAATATTTCTTTTGTTAAGAGACCTCTTGGGTTATCTCCCTTAATTCCACACCCAAGGACACTATGGTAGGACTAGTGGGGGTTCTAGCATGAGGAATCGGTTGTTGATACACAAGTTATTTATTTCCTTCCTCAACCATAGCAAGTTGCACAAGGATCTCCAATTTGGATCCATACTCAAATTTATATAGCTTTTCCTCTAACTCTTTAATCTTTGCATCCATTTCATTGTCCCTCTTCAAGTGTGATCTACCAATTCCTCCAATTTTTGTATTCTCTCCATAGCCCCCTACAACTCTTTACCAATATTTATTTCTTCTATAAACAATTCTTCATCCTTTTCCAAGAATTGGTCATTATTCATGCCATTGTGTTGGTATATTTACAACACTCTAAATTAGGGCTCTTTAGGGATCTTCTTCTCATTTTCCTTGCTACAAATTCATCCTCTAAACTAGATTCATAGATACTTGTAAAGTACCATGTTTGTTTAACTGGTGTATTTACATCTCCAAGGAAATTCCCCTTCAATTTTAAGTATGTCTCAACCATCACAGCATCCTCGTCTTCCTTTTTTTAACTGACCCTCTCATGGCCTCCTTTATTTTCAGGCAGTTTGATCATCTTTTAGGCTATGTGGGTCTCTTTTTCCCTCTTGCAAGTGCAAAAGAAGTTCCACCTTTCCTTTTCTTAGCTCTTTGTGTTTTTTTCTAGAAACAGGGGTTTCTTCCTTATCCTTTGTTGTGGGTTGCTTAGTAGAGGCTGCAAGCTGAGTGTCCTGCAATCCCTTCTCCATTGGCTCCACATGCTATGGGTAGTTGATACAGAAGGGGAGTCAAAGGGAACTTCCCTTTCTGATACAATAGGTTCCTCTACTATTTATGGGATAGTAGGTTCTTCAATGATACTGTTAATATTGTTACAATTAAGGAAACTTTCCTTGGAAATTGGGTCTTCAAAATCCTTTTTATTAGCAATGTGACCAAGCAGAAATGAGATAGTGCCAAATTATTCCTTTTCCTTTTATACTGATATGCCATTCTTTTCAACAAATTATATAAGAAATTTGGGACATTCACATACCTATCATGGTGAATATGACTCAATAGTTTAAGATGAATTGTATACAACAAGGATTTTCTACCATCACAGGTTAAATACTTGACTATGTAAGAAGCAAATGAAGCCCAGCCCCAGGGTGAAGATAATATTTTAGTACCTTGAGAAGATGAGTCCAAGTTTTCTCCTAGTTGTCTAAATTCCAATAGTGTATTCTCTTACTAGAAACTCTTGTCCTTCCTATGGCAATCTTGATACTTTAGCAATGGCAACCTCTGAAGCATCTACCCTTAAGCCTCTCACAATTGCTTCATCATTTTGTAATGTGGCAACAAACTGTTGTGTCATGACCTCATTGAACTTTGTGAGTTTCAAGAAATACTCCAACCAACCGGCATGTTGAAAAATGGGTAATCCTAGCATCTCTTCTAACAATTGGGTGTGTGTTGCTAGTTCCCCACAAATAATGTCACCTCCCATGCTACTTTTGTTGTTCTATAATTCCTTATTTCTGCTTTGTTCTAGCTCAATTTCTTGTTTGTCACTCCAACTACACCACTTCTACTATTACATATGTTGTAACCTCTCAATTCAGTTGCCTTTAACGCTTTTTCTCTCCTCTAATATTGTATTATTATGAAATTAGAGGAAAATAAAATGGAAAAAAGGTTGTAGAGAGTTTTTGTGTTTTTAAAAATCAAGAAAATAAGGAATACTCCTCCCCAAATAAAGATAGTAAGTGTCCTCACTTAATGGTATGGTTTCGATGGAGGGTTAAATGAAATGTAGGGGAATATCAATTAAGATATGAAGCATACATGAATTAATGTATAAACATGCAAAAAATCAATTATGGTCTAAGTAAATTAAGATAAGTTAAAGTTTATCACCTGCAAGCGTGATACTATAAGTCCCTGTTGCTTCTTTGACTATTCCAAAAAATGAATGTTGTCATTTGTCACATGTGCAGTGTGTGCATTTGAAATAGGTGGTGGAATTATACCCATGAAACATTAGTTGGTGAGTTGTGTTGCTCATCCATTAATTCATTTATAGAACTTGTTGTCTTTGTTGTTGAATTTTCAATTGTAGGTTCAAATTTCTGAATTAATGAAAGAAGGAAGTCGTCCTTTTGCAATGGATTTTTTAAAGCTTCAATCTATGTCCATTAACTAGTAATGAGAACCTAATGTCATCAATTGTATGTAGTTGTACTACTCCATTTGGAAACATTTTTTTTGTCTCATATGGACCAAGCCATCTAGTTTGTAATTTCCATATGTAGTCTTTGTATATGGAATCATAAAGGAGAGCCCAATCACCTTTACTAAATTCCTTGGTCTTTATGAACTAATCATACCAGTGGACCCTTTGATTCTAGACAAATTTAGTGTGGTGTATGGCTTCCATTCTAATTTCATCAAGTGCATTTAAGTTGTGTAATCTGTCCTATTGAGTTGTGGACAAGTCCATGCCCAATGTAACTGTTGTCCTCAATGATTTGTATTCAAATTCAATAAGAAGTACTACTTTCTTCCCATACACCAATTCATATGGTGTAAATCCGATTGTGATCTTCCAAGTTGTCCTATAGGCCCAAACTACCTCAGGCAACTTGGCTGCCCAATCTTTCCTATGAATTTGCATTGTCTTTGAGAGGATGTTTTTAATTTCCATGTTTGTGACTTCAACCTTCCCATTAGCTTGAGGGTGGTAAGGTATTGACTTCCTATGTCTAACCTCATACTCTTGAACCAATTTTGTGATTAGCTCTGATATAAATTGGGGTCCTTGGTCTATGACAATCTCTCTTGGAACTTCATATCTTGTGAACATGTCCTCATAGAGAAATTTTGTCACATTACCATCTCTTGCAAATTGTAGAGCCCTAACCTCCACCCACTTTATAAGGTAATGTGTGCATATCAGTATGTACTCTTTATTGTTTGATGTTAGTGATATGGTCCCAATAAATTCTAATCCCTATGTGTCAAATGGTGTTATTGCTAATTGTGGCTGCAATGGAATTTCATCTATTTTTGTTGGCCTTCCCATTCTTTGACACTTATCACAGCCCCTAGTGTACTCCACTGCATCTTTATGAAGAGTTGGCCAATAATAGCCAATGTTGAGAATCTTAAGATTTCTCTTGTTTGTTGCAAAGTGTCTCCCATAGGGTTCATCATGGCATGCTTTGAGGATATCATATACTTTATCTTCTCTTATACATCTCCTCATTATGTTGTTTGGGCATGTGTAGAATAAGTATCCAGCTATCCAGGAGTAAGGAAAACTCTTATGAACCAATTTCCTCTTTTCTCTTGGTGAGAAATAGGGTGGTATTTGTCTTGCTACAAGATAGTTGACAATATCTACATACCAAGGTGTATGCAGAGATAGGGAAAACAAATGTTCATCTAGGAAAGAATCGTCGACAACATCTTCTTCCAATTTGGTTGGTAGTTTAGATAGAAAATCTACCACTACATTTTATTTACCTGGCTTATCCAAAATGGTAATGTCAAATTCTTTAAGTAAAAGTAACTACCTAACAAGCCTGTCACCAACCATTGGTTTGTTCAATAGATACCTTATTGTTGTATGGTTAGTATGTATGAACATTGGATATCTTGTAATATAATGCATGAATTTATTTACTACATATACTATTGCCAACAGCTCCTTCTTTGTCACTATATAATTGAGTTCTACCCTTGTAAATTTTTGTTGATGTAATATATGGCATACTCTTTATTGCCTTCCTTCTACCCAAGCACAACTCCTATAGAAAAATTAGAAGCATCTATATGGATATGGAAAGGTAAGGTCCAATTTGGTCCTCACAAGATATGGTTTTGGTCAATGCTACCTTGAGTGCTTCAAAGGAATGTTGACAAGAAGTTTCCCACTCAAATTCTACATCTTTGGACAATAAAACAAATAGTGGAGCTACAAGTTTTCTAAAGCCCTGAATGAACCTTCTGTAATACCCAACATGTCCTAGGAAACTTCTAACATCTTTTTGTCTTTGAGGCACAGGAAGTGTTGAGATCAACTCAATTTTGTTGGGGTCCACTTTAATTCCTTCATTTGACACAATGTCCTAACCCAATCCCTTTTGTCATCATCATGAAACATCTTTCATAACTTAGGGATTAGTTATGTTCTTGACACATTTTTAGAACATTCTCTAGATTGCCAGGTGCTTCATCATATTTATTCCCATAAGTTGTGAAATCATCCATGTAAACCTCCATGAAATCATTTGGAAAATCTAAGAATATACTCAGTACTACCCTTTGGAAGGTGGCTGGTGCATTACATAGCCCAAATGGTAGAACAAAATAAGCATTTATGCCCCAAGGGCATGTGAAATTTTTCTTGTCCTGGTCTTCTGGGGAAATCTTAATTTGGTTATAGCCACTAAATCCATCCAGCAAGGAAAAATACTTCTCTCTTTCTAATGAATCAAGTACTTGATCAATGAATGGGAGTGGAAAGTGGCCCTTCCTAGTTGCAGCATTCAATTCTTGGTAGTCTACACACACTCTCCACTTTTCTCCTTTCTTTGGGAAAATTACTAGAGGTGACAGCCATTGACTATCAGAGATAGGATAGATAAAGCCTACATCAAGTAATTTTTATAATTTTGATTTAACTATGTCTCTGACAGTAGGGTTCATTCTCCTTTGGAGTTACTTTATGGGTTTAAAATCATCATTGATATAAATCCTATGCATGCACAACTCTAGGTCTATCCCCTTCATGTCATGATAATCCCATAAAAAGGCTACTGCATGTGCTTGTAGCATGTTCATAAGTGAGGTATGTTGTATATCAATCAATTAACTATTAACATTTAATGATTTACTTGGCGTTATCTCTAAAATATTGGATGTTGTTTGAACTGGTGAGATGTCAAGTGATGTTATGTTTGGAACACATTGGTGTGGTAAAAAGGTATGGAATATTTGGGAAATTGACTAAGATGAGCTATTAGGAATCACATTTTGCAGAGGATCTTGCAAACATGTTAGATAGTCATGATGTTGTAAGTCCCTATCATAGTTATTTTGCATCATGTTTACTATCAAGCCATCTTCATCTTGGTTTTCTAACAAAGGATTTTGTTCAATAGTCATCAAGGTTTGCAAGGAGTATTGATCCTCCTCATCTAGGGTTGGCCAAATGGTTTGTTCTAGGTCTGCATGTGGCTAGGTTGGTGGGTAAAGGACCAATTTCTTAGTCACATCTCCATTAGAGATAAACATATTCCTAGATCTGCAACATATAAAGGCATCTACTATTTCCAACCAAGGTCTTCCTAAAATGACAGGGTAGCCTGCAAGATTAGCTTTAGGCTATAACACCATAAATTCATCATACTCCTATGAATCCAATGTTATTAACAAATCTTCAATGATACCCTTAGGTTTAACTGTGGACCTGTCTGTCAGCTATAAAATAGTAGGTGTAGATATGAGTTCTATTAGTTGTAACAACTTCATGGTCTCTTTGGTCATTACATTAATAGATGCTCCCAATTCAATTAAGGTGTTCTTAATGAGAGTGTCATTTATCTTTACATCCACTACAAGACTCTGAGGGTTTGCATACTTGGGGACAATTTTGTTTCCTAACATAATGTTTGCAAGTTGTCCTAGGACATGTACAGTTTGAGGGTCTTTTTGCTTCCTACTCGACTTTTTAAGGTAGATTTCTCTCATTGTTTTAGTGTAGATAGGAACCTCCTTAATGGCTTGGATAAGGGGTATCTTGATGCAAACATCCTTAAGTTGTCCCAACAGGTCAATTTCAGCTTGTGCTTGATTCCTTTGAACTACTAATCTTTCAGGTAATGGAGGCTCTGGACTTTGATTAGTTGGGCTAACCTAACTTGACTTAGGCTCCTTATGTTGGTTGTCCATGGTCTTTTTTGGGGGTTCCTCATCAACCAATGTAGTGATTTGAGGTGATGAAGTCCCAACCAATATTTTCCCTAATCTAAGGTGGACATCACTCACCTCTACCCCATAAGTAGAGTATTGAATAGATTTATTAGCATAATCCTACTAAATAAGCTTGTTATTGGCGTTAGGTATAGGTGAGGCTAGCAGTAGCTATGGTTCTCTAGGTGGCTGTGGTGTTGTAATTTTTTTGTTTGGCACAATAGTTTGTTGTTGTGGCTACAAGGGTTGTTGTGGTTGCTGATAATTCATGTTTTGGTTTTGCCATTATTGACCTCTTTTCCACTAAGGTTGTCATTTTTTTTTTGGGGTGGCCATTGTGAATTATAGTTAGATATTTGAAAATTTTATGGTGGCCACATATTTTGTTGTTGTTGATTCCAAATGGTTTGATGCATTGACCATTGTTGGTTTTGTATATTGGCCCAATACTGAGGGTTCCAACTAGGAAGATTTGCATTATTACTAGGAAATGACATGTTGTAATTCAAAGGATCTTGAGGCATACATTGTCTTGGCTACCATGGTTTCCTTTAAGCTATGTAGAATAATTATTCGTATTCACCTTCCAATGTATGAAAGTCTAATGTACCTTGCTTATCTTCAAAGATACTTGCCACCTTCTTGCATTTGCAATTAGTCCTCCTTTGTCTACAATGTGGGCAGTATTATGTAAGAGTTTCTTCTACCTCTTCTTGTTGTTGGCATATGGCCTTTTTGATGACATGTGGCTTCTATTTTTGTCACTGATGGCAACCCAAGTCATCCCTCTGGTCCACAAATCAGAATTTTCTCATACCAGCAGGAAATGTAGAGAACAATGTTCTACCGGTAGAAAGTAGAAAGAACAAGGTATCCAGTCAGTTAGTCGATCAGTATGCTTCAATGGATAACCATTTTTTGTTGTGGGTCCCCAGGATAGGTTTTTAAGCATATATGTTGTCTCATTGTCAAGATTTGTGGTGTTGCATTAATTGGTGTACGAGCTTGGAGATCCGGTAGGATGTTTTTTTGTTTATTTGCTCATTGTGGTCAACTTAGTGAATGTTGCATGTTGCAGATGTATAAGGAGTAATTGTTTAATTATTTCTTGTGTTGGTTTTTTTTTTTTGGGTCCTAGCTATGTCTTAGCCAAATTTTATGGGTGTGCATTAAATTTAATTTGTGATTTGAGCCGACCATTGAAGGATATTTCATATTTTTTTAAAGCTAACTTGAAGCGATGAAATATTTGTTAGGGGATATATATATATGAGATCGGTAATTCATTTTGTATGAGACAAAAGGTGTGTTAAAGTGTGAAAATTTGTGTGAAGAGTAGAATAGATGTGTGTGCGATTATTAGAAGGGTGATTGAGCGATCTATGCACAGTTTCAGAAGGGTAGAAAAATAGAGAAGAGCATAGCAGAAATACAGAATCAGTCAAAAGGGAAAAAGATCATCTACTAAGCTTCACTAGAACTGAATCCAAGCATTTGGAGATGCTATCCTCTCAGTTCAACCTTTTTTTGTAACTCAAACATTTTGTAAGGCAGTGAGCCTTCCTATAAGCAGTGTGTTTCTTGAGCAGTGAACTCTAGGCAGTGTTCCTGAATGCATGTGCATTCTCTTTTATTCATACTTTTAATAGAGTATAATTGTGAAGTAATCTCCACTGTGTTTTTTCCCCTAACAGGGTTTCTACATAAAAATATTGGTGTTGTGGTGTTTTGTTTAACTTCTTGTGCTTGCAACTTTTCTTTTGTTGAAATGTTGTTAATGGCTTAAGATTTGGATTTAAAGTTTAAATTTGTTGAACAATGATTCACCCCCCCTCTCAATGTTCCTTGAGTCCAACAATTGGTATCAGAGCACAGTTCCTCTATAGAAGTTTAACAGCTTGAGGTGGATCTTGGATTGCAATAGACTCTAGTGGTCTTCAACAGCAACTTATGGTGGCAATTGATGATCTTGATCAGTCTAAAGTGGAAGTCATGGAATTGAAAGCAAATCTTGTGGATGTTGAGAAATGCATTCAATCATTGAAGGATAAAATCAATGAGTCAAGAGAAAAGAAGGAACTTTGTGATCAGCTGAAGCAGAAAGAAAATAAAAGCTTGGAAGATGTTCACCTAAATCAGACCCTAAAAGAGATAACTAAAGAATGTGAAAAACTTGCTAGTAATAATGCTACTCTAAAGCTTGAGATACAATCTGTGGTAATGAAGCTAACTAAGGAGATTGAAGAAAGGAAGAAGAATGAGGAGAATCTAGCCCATTCTTTAAAATAAAAATCTAAAGAATGCAGTAGAGTAAATAGTGGACTCATTTAGCTGGAGATTGAACTACAACAATCCATAAATAATGAACAAGAGCTTGAAAGACAAATAGTTATTCTTAAAGATGAACTCACTACTGCAAATGAGTACAAGGAGAATTTTAGGACTAGTTCTGCTAAGCTTGATGAGATGACTAAAGGATAGAAGGATGCAAATGATAAGCAAGGTATTGGATATGAGAAGGAAGAAAGATTTGAATCTAAACATAAGGATTCCAAAAAAATAAATTAGATGAACAAAGGAAAAAGGTATCTAGTAAGACAACCCAATGCTCAAAAGTTTAATGGTTACTACTTTGCTTGCAATAAATTTGTTCATTTGACTTCTTAGTGTAGAAGTAAAATAAATTCAAGCAGTCCATCTTTTTTGGTCAATGTTTTAGTTGCAAAAAGTTTGGTCATAAGTCAAATGAATGCAAAAGCATTTCTATCAGTGTAAGGAATGTTAAATTATATACCTATGGAAAATTTGGGCATATTGCTAATCAGTGCAGATCAAAGGGAAATCAATGGACTGAATGGTCTAGACAAAGAAATCCGGTGTGTTACAATTGCAAGAGATCTAGTCACATTGCAAGATTCTGTAGGAAAAGAAACATGGATAGAAGAGGTCCGATATACAAGGGAAAAATATCACATAAAGATGAAAAAGGAAAAGGAAAAGGGAAAGTGATTGTGGAAGAGATTAGAGATCAGATGAAGAAAAAATGGGTAAGGAAGAGTGACTCTAATGAAGGGAATAAGTCCACACTAGAATCTTCTTCTGGTAATTCCTCTAGATATTGATCTCAGGCCATTGGCCTAGGGGGAGTCTTTCAAGAAAAATTCTTTGTCCCCCTATCGGTAGTTGGCATCGGAATGCAGGAAATTGTTAGTAGTTGTGATAAAATTTTGCAAATGAATCAGTGATCGCTTATAAAAAAACATGATAAGTAGAAGGTCCACAGACAAATTTTTCTTTTGTTGTATGAGAAAACAGAGTACCCGAAACTCCTAGGGAAAAATATTTAGTGTGACAAAAAGGTTAGGTACGCGAAGTTATAAAAGGGTATTTGGAACCCTCATTTATCACCTTGCATTGAAGACTCTACAACGAAATTTCAAAGGATTCAAGTAAATTTGGTAGCGAATTCAAGTATTTCTGATCACTTGTTGAATTCCTAATTTTGTGCTCGGAAGAAAAACTTGTTCAATACAGAAAGAAAAATGAAGCAAAACAAAGGAATTTTGAATTTGGATGAATATAGTAGTAGGAAGATCAAAGATGTAAGAAATTTGTTGCCAACTGGTGAATTGAAGTGGCTTCAAGGAGCAAAACATAAAATTTTGGACATTTAGAATGAGTTCCTTATTTCATCAATGCGGAAGTGGTCAAGTTTATCCTAAACAGATTGAATGAGGGCATTCTAACCTTGGATAAACCCTATCTTATTTTGAAGGATGTGATTAGAAATTTAATTGGTTTATGCAATGTTGGGAATATTATGAAAAAGAAGTTGATTCAAAACAAGGGAGTCGAAACCCTAACTGGATTGATAGGAGATCAAAGGGCTCTAGTAATTTCAACTATCAAATATCCAATAACAAGGTACATTGCACATGGGATTTCATACAAAATTTTCTTCAAAAATAGGGAAGGTGCAACTTCGGCAGGCGTAGTTTATAATGCTCACAAAATGATAATGGAAGATGAATACTTTGATCTGTGTGGATTGTTGAAGGATCAGTTGGTGGAAAATGTGCAATTGACAAAAGAAGCAAATTACCCCTTCAGGTTTGGTACTTTGATCATATGTATCATGATGTATTTTCTGAATTGGTTGGCTTAGAATGATAATGTGGTATGGAAGGAAAGTGAACCAGTTTGTAAGCAAATTTTTGAACATTCTAATGCTTTGGGAAATTATGAGCAAGAATATGCAAATTTCTTTAGAGAATTGTTGGGAAAGTTCGGAGTAGTTAGCATTTCCATTATGGTAAAAGCAATTGAAGTTGAATCATCTTCCAGTAAGATGGAGAGGAAGTGGAAAATGGCTCTAGAGTTTGTTGATAACACTCCTCTGGCACATAAGTCCCCAAGAACTAAAGAAAAAGGAAAAGAACAGTTAATTGTAGATATACCAGATGAGGAATTTGATTAGTACACTCCTAGGGATGAACCAGAATCAGTTGAACCGGATGTGTTGATAGCAGAAGGAAGTGAAGAAAATGATGCCTTATTCAAAATTAAGATATTGTAGCTTGTTCAAGAAAAAGATGGGATGAAGAAATTTTTTGACTTATGGTTGGAGAGACCCTCATATGAGTAGGACTTGATTGAGAACACATTGAGTTCTTACTTTGTGCATAATAACATTGGTTTGGAGAGTTTGCACAATGTTTTTCCAGAAGAATTAATTGAATGCATCAAGGAAGCTATGGTATCTAAGTCTCTAGATAGGAAAGAGGGAGAATTAATTCTACATCTAAAGGAGTAGTTTAGGTTGTCCCTTACCAAATTGAAAAATAAAATGAATGAGTTGAGGAAATGCATTAATTCAGCTAATAGCATCTACAACTATTGTCTTCGGTGGCCTCATGTTGTTGGGAGGTATAAGGAAAAGTTGGAGTAGATTGAAGCTGAGTTGATCAAAATTGGTCAAGATTATAGTATGTTTCAGGACCAGGATGGAGCAGTCAAGAAAAAGATTCAAGAATTGCAGTCTGAGCATGCAAAAGTCCACTTTTCCAAAAACAATCTTGTGGACACCTTTTGGAAATTCAAGGATCTAACTGAATGCAGGTTGGAGCAGCTGATTGATATTTTTAGGAAAGGAGAAAAACTAGAAGAAGCAATTACAATCCCAGAATCCCTCATTCAACTTATTAACAAGACATCTAAGAATAATAGCATGATCTTAATCATTGGGATTTATGTAGAAGCATGGAAGAAATTTCTTCCAAGTATGAAAGATAAGTACAAGTTAATTTTCTAACTTAAGTAACAATTGTACTTCAAATTTTGAGTTTTTTGAAAGGGGGAAAGAGCTTAATGAAGAATATATTTGTCATTGATTTCAAAGGGAGAGGAGAGTAGTGAAAAATGCTTTATCATTCTAAGAGGGAGTTTGAGTTTTAAAATTTTGAATTCTGACACTTAGTCATTTTTCACTAAGTGTTGTTATCAATGCAAAAGGGGGAGATTGTTGTCATATGGCTTGTTTGATTGGATGTGTCTTCTAGTTTTTTCATTGATGGCAACCCAAGTAATCCCTTCGTCCGCAGATCATAATTTTCTCATACTAGCAGGAAATGTAGAGAATAGTGTTCTACCAATAGAAAGCAGAAAGAATAGGGTATCTGGTCAGTTAGTTGATCGGTATGCTTCATCGGATCACCATTTTTTGTTGTGGATACCCAAGATAGGTTTTTTAAGCATATATGTTGTCTCATTGTCAAGATTTGTGATGTTGCATTAATCAGTGTATGAGCTTGGAGATCCAACATGATGTTTTTCTATTTATTTGCTCATTGTGGTTGACTTAGTGAATGTCGCATGTCACAGATGTATTTAAGGAATAATTGTTTAATTGTTTCTTGTGTTGGTTATTTTGTTTTGGGTCCTAGCTATGTCTTATCCAACTTTGATGGGTGCACATTAAATTTAATTTGTGATTTGATCCGACCATTGAAGGATATTTCATGTTTTGTTAAAGCCAACATGAAGCGATGAAATCTTTGTTAGCGGATATATATATATATGTGAGATCGGTAATTCATTTTTGTGAGAAAGAAGGTGTGTGGAAGTGTGTGAATGTGTGTGAAGATCAGAACAAATGTGTGTGTGAGTATTAGAAGGGTGATTGAGTGACCTATGCACAGTTTCAGAAGGGCAGAAAATAAGAGAAAAGAGCATAGCAGAGTAGAGCAGAAATACAGAATCAGTCAGAAGGGTAGAAGATCATCTACTGAGCTTCACTAGAACTGAATCTAGGAATTTGGAGATGATATCCTCTCATTTCAACCTTTTTTTGTAACTCAAAAATTTTGTAAGGTAATGAGCCTTCCTCTAAGCAGTGTGCTTCTTGAGCAGTGAGCTCTATGTAGTGTGCCTGAATGCATGTGCATTCCCTTTTATTCATAATTTTAACAAAGTATAATTGTGGACTAATCTCCACCGTAATTTTTCCCCTAACAAGGTTTCCACATAAAAATATATTGGTGTTATGGTGTTATTTTTATCTTCTTTGTGTGCTTGCAACTTCTCTTTTGTTGAAATGATGTTAATGCTTTAAGATCTAGATTTAAAGTTTAAATTTGTTGAACACTAATTCAACCCCCCTCTTAGTGTTCCTTGAGTCCAACACTTGCTTCTTTTTGATATGGAGGATTTCTAACTATGTAGCAAGATGGTTGATAATATCCTCCTTCATATTTGACAAAAGATTACTCAATTCAACTCTAGAGACTACATTGGATGGTTTTTTGATGGAAGATGCCATATCTCCTTTAACTTTCCTAGTGAAATACCTTGAATATTTCATGCATGCTTTGCAAATTTCCTCAAATGGTGTGTAAGAAATATCTCCTACCCCAATGAGGTTAAGTGTATCCATGCAATCCTCATTAATCCCCCTCAAGAACGTCAATTTTAAAGACTCATCAAAGAGTTTATTTTAGTAGGATTTCATAAGGAAAAACTAAAACCTTTCCATATAGTCTTCCAAAGATTTATCTTCCTTTTGCACGAAATCCTAAAAATGTCATCCCTCTTTATGTCTATGCCTCTACAATAATCCTAATACTTTTCTAGGAACTTTGTCTTCATGGAATTCTAATTTGGAACAACATCTCTTCCTAAACCCATAAACCATCTAAAAGTAGCATCCTTCAATGTTGTTGGAAACAATTTGAGCCTATATTCATTTGTAGTATAATCATAACTTCTACATAACACATCAAACTCAAAAAGGAAGGTATTTGGGTCCTTCGTGACCAACCCATAAAAGACAAGTAATGTTGAAGGTCGTATGTTCTTCAAGGCAGTTGCTCTCACCTAGTTGGCAATGGGGAACTCAATAGTCACATGCTTTGGTGGGTCTTCCACCACAGCATCACCCATGGTGATGATTTGTATGTGGGAAGTATCCTTTGTATCTAATGTGGATATTGGTGTTAGGGATGATTCTTCTCCAAGAATGCCCTCGCTCTATTCACTTTGATCACTAGTATCATCTAAAGCTTCATGTGTTGAGGGGAGAAATCTTCGCAAAGCATCTCACCACCTTTGCATATAATATTTTTAACTCTTTGGATCATATGCTTCTACCCATTGTTAGTAAAACATTTTTGTGTTGATGGATTAAAACCTAATTATCCTAATGTTGAAATCAAAAAATTTAAACTATAAAAACTTGAAATTACACATGAGAATTCTAAATGTAGCACCATCCCCAGCAACAGTGCCAAAAATGTAAGGCCTTTCTAATGCTTATTCAACTTGGTGCTAGACACACAATTTAGAGGAGTAGTTCCTAGTTGATTAGTTCACTAAACCCTCACAAATACTTCATTTAATTATCAACCAGGGCACTATATGTACATTCACAGACTCTACACGGCCTATATCAGTGAGTATAAGTGGTTTACACATGTATAGGAAAACAATAAAGGTTGGAAAAGTAAATAAAGCATTAACTTGAAAAACAAAGGAAATAACTTAATCTGCTACTAATGCTATGGGTACCTTCGGCTTAACACTATAACTATTAATTTCTAAACCTAAACTCTACGATTTACTAACACTGTTGGCTATTACTTCTAACTACTCAACCTCTCCGGAGAATAACTCAAGGAAACATCACATAGCATAATTCATAATACAAGATATGATTCATGAACATGTAATTAAGATTCTACTTGAAATGAGTGCAACAATATAATCTTCTAATCTAAGAAAAAAATTAAGGTGGGTGAACAGTAACTCGAGTGGCTCTTGCTCGAGTTGTTGTGCCCACAAGGGAAATCAAATATGTGCTACTTGAATCAACTAATCATAATAATAAACTAAAACATCTTCATTGCATATAAATTAACTCTCACAACATGACAAGAATCTTCACAAATCTCTCATTCATGAGTGCATATCTATTACAAATGAATAACATAAAACTAACAATGAAGTATTGTCTATGAAACAAAATTGGAACTATTAAACATATATCTACTAACTAGATCTACTCCTTAACCACTGACCCAAATATATAGGCTTGGGAGGAGTTTTATTTGCATAAGGACTAAAAACAAAAAACTAAATTAAAATGTCCACTCTCCTTCAAAATTGGGGGGGGCTAGTCTTTGTAACTGAAACTATAATTGAAAAAGATAGAAGAAAACAAATAGAATTGAAACTTTTTCCCTAACTGTTTGACAAAGACGTGTTATGTGAAAACTATCATGTTGGCTTCCTTATCAACATAGACTTCTTCCTCCTATTAGATTATTAGATGATCCGGTGACTCACAATTGACCACTTTAATGATCACTTCCATCATTTTCTATAACTATCACATTCTCATCATTTTGGACTCTCCCCTGCAATCTACTTGGAATCCTTTGGTTGCAAGCTGAGGTCTTCAATTGATGCAAGTGACAATTATTCTAGATGCAAGAGATTAGTTTCATCTAAAGTATACACACCATTAACAATCATGAATTAAACACGGAATCATATTGAATTCCATACACATTCACATATTTATCCATGCAAACATCATTATATCATAATTATATCTCCACATGTCAAATATTGGTTTAGGTTGCATAAAAGATATATAAGTTTCAAGAATTTCTATGAAATAAGTAGCTTTAAATATTAAAATATGTGAACTAAATAGAAGAAAATGGTTATTAACCAGGCCCATGAACATTCTTTTTTATTATTGTAAACTATATGTGCATGAAAATAGGCTAGTAGTTTACTCTCAAGATTTGAGTGCAAGTACTTGAACAAGTGGTAGTTGCCAAGTCCTAAGAACATATCATAGGTGTTCAAAGTTAGGAAATCATATCCATATCAAGTCATTTATAGACTTTAGTAAGTTATTACTTTATGATTGAGTATCCTTATGAAAGTTCAAACAAGCAAGTCAATCAATCAGGTATATGTTAAACCTTAGGTCAAAGTGGTTTCCAAGTCGAGTTAAAGGTGTGTGAACTTATGACTTCACTTCCTAAGGAAGTGTTTGATATATTTCAAAAATTTGGCCAAAGTAATGCAAAAGTCTTTACTTGCATTAGTTGATTCATCATGATCCATATTGTATATGTAGGACCCTAAATCTGCATTGGATCAAAAACAAAAACCCTTAGTATTGTTAGTAAACCAAAGCAAACAAAAGATCCCCTATAAGATTCATCTAATCACAAGAATGATGCCAAAGAAACAAGCAAAACATAGAAAGGCATCATTCTAATGATCAAACTAGCATCTTATAGTGGATTGGTGTCACATGTGCTAGTGACCCTTTCCCAATCCTTGATTGATAAGCTAGTGATGAAATTGCTATGGATATGGAGATGCTAAATGGACAAGATCAAATCTCAAAGAGAATGACCTTGCATCAAGTTGTGTAGATGATGGATATGATGAAGTGAAGTGGACAAGATCAAATCTCAAATGAAGAGAGTGACCTTGCAAGAGATTGTGGAGAGATGGTGAAGGATTTGATAAGAGATGAAGCCTCTATTTTATAGATTTTCAAAATGCTAAGTGTTGAAGAGAGACCAATGTGGGACTAAGATTGGACCAATGAAAGAAGGACACTTGTCATCATGTGATAGGCCAATGGATGTGCAAGATTAGGGAAATGTGCCCATGAGAGGGAGAATTTGAATTCAAATTTGAGAGTAAATGCTAAGTGGGGACAAGAAAATGAGCAATAAATGCAATGTTGGAGGGACAAATCAACTTGCCTTTGAATTCAAAATTGAGGGAATATTCCCCATAAATGCCATGTTGATGGAAAATCTTGGATTTAATAAATCAACAAATTGATTTATTTGTGCAAGTGGCTAAATCTAGAGAATGGAAGTGGATAAGTTTAGCATTTAATCAAGATTAGATTAAATTAATGATGATTAGGCTGATTTGACCAATTTGACTTGATTTAGGGATTTAAATCAAATCAAAGGGAGATGAATGATGATCTGATATTTAATTAAATAAATGATTGATTTATTTAATCAAAGAGATGATGATAGGATCAAGTTTGATTAATTTGATTTAAGTTGATGACTTTAGGAGATTGATAAATAAACTTGATTTATTTTCCGAATGGATGAATATGACCTAGTTGAATGCATTATGTCAATTTGACGTGTCTACGATATCCAATTAGATTGGTCATACATAGTTAGAGATGTCTAAAGTTGTATGGTAGATTGGTTATGTAGGATGCAACACTGAAACTCAGATGGCATACTTGTGGGTTCCTTAGTCTAAACTCTTCGTGAAGGGTATGGCCACTTCCAATTGGAAGGTGTGCTAGGGACCGTTGGTTTGTATTTGGAGGTAAAGTGCTTGGGTGATGCTCTCCCTCTTGCAGATGACAATGCTGAGGCTTCTGAAACATAAGCATTTTCTAGATATGAAATACTTGACCTTGTATCATTATTGTATTATGTAAAGTTGTATATTTGAAAGCATTGCATGTATGAATTGTAATTGAAAAGTTATATCTTATTCTCAAGTTGGATATTTATGTAGTTCATTTTAAAGTTATTTTAAACATTCATATTTGATCATGTGCAATAAATGATGTATGAAAATGAAAAAAAATTACTATCCTATTTTTAAGCATATGCTTATATTTACTTCTATGGTAAAAACCTAAATATTTACTTTTTAGTATGAGTGATTATGTTACATATGATATTAGAGCTATCGAGTTCAACACATGGACCCATGAGCTCATTGCAAATTTTTTCTCAAAATTATAGTAGCTAATGTTTGAAAATGTTCTTGTGTCAAAATGGTAAGAACAAGGAAAACTACTAGGAAGTCGATACCCAAAAAATTTCCTCACTTAGTGGCTAAAAAGGAGTCATCTCTGCAGGTAAAAATCCTTGAGAACATCAGCTACATAGGGGTATATGGCTTGTTGACTCTAAAACCCTAGCTAATGAACTTAAGCACATTAAGGTAGAAAACAAACAATGGGTGAAAGCGGTAAAGGACATTGTACCCATCCCTTTTTTCAAACCAATTAAACCATCTACACATAGGGAAATATTATTTAGATGTGGTCTAAATGCACCTAAGATTGGAAAGGAGGTTATGAAAGATTACCTACATGTACATCCACCCTCCAATTTTGTCCTAGTTGACTCTAAGGGTGAGGAAAAAATTGGGGAGATACCATTACCTAATAGCAACCTATAGTCGCAAAAGGTCAAAAGTTTTTGTATTAAGGATGTATATGAATCCACTAAATAAATATAATAAAAATTTAAAAAAAATCCAAATCTTTCCCTATTGAGTTAAGCATAATGTTATGAGTATTGTTTATTGATTAAAATGTAATGCCAAAATTAGAGGATCTAATTAAATGCATAAAATAAAACCTTAGATGAAGTAGGATACAAACATGGTGCAAACTAGAATTAACCCAAGAGGAATTTAAGAGGTATCCCACCTTCTAATAATCCTATTGTAAAATTGGACAAAATTTTGGCAATATTAAGTGAAACAAGGGATAGAATTGGAACCTTGGAAAAAAAGGTTAGGAACCAAAGTAGGCCGGAAAGATAAAATGAAGCATCTCAAGGAGAAGATGAGAATAAGCATGAATGTACCACCATGAGTAAGGGAGGTGAAAACCATTCTAATTCAAGAGCTGATAATGAGAAGAGAAATCAGTTAGCTCTTGGGTTATTAAGGGACATGAAAAAGGTAATTCCACCCAAGTTCGATGGAGTGGTGAGTGATGATGTAGCAAAGGCCTAATTCAAAAAAATGGACAAGTGCTTCAAAATAAGAAATTATTCTGAAGTTACTAAGGTAGATTGGGGAGCTTACCAGTTATCAAGCGAAGCATCCACTTGGTGGATGAATAAGAAGATGGAGTTAGGGTTAAGTTCTTTGAGCTTAACATGGGATTAGTTTGTAGTCATCTTTAAGAAAATATGGTTACCACAACCTTTCTTTGACCATAAGCTTAATGGTTTTTTAGAATATGTGACAAGTCCAAACTTGTTTCTAGTGGAATATTGGGAAAGGTTTACACGTCTCCTAAAGTGTGTACCCCAATATCAAAAATTTTAAAGTTTCAAGATAAGGAAATTAATCATGGGTTTGAATTCCTAAATTGGAGGAGAAGTTTATGTCCCTGGTCCTACAACAATGGACCAAGTTTTTAAGAAAGTTGTAATAAAGCAGGAGCAAAAGTTGAAGTCTATTTTTGCTTGTCATGAGAAGAACTATAAGAAGTTCAATTGGTTGCAATCTTCCCATTATTTTAAGAAGAGGAATGATAAACATGAATCCAAGAAGAAAAATGATAAGGGTTTCTGTAATAATCATAATGATTCCAAGAATGAGAAGAAGAAGAACAATAACTCCAAAAAGAATGGAGACAATTCAAAAAATCCTTTTGAAAGGTGAGGACATCTAGGAGGATGTTTTTTTATAAAGGAGATCATTTTATGAATCAATTCCCAAATAAGTCTCACGGAGCTCAACCATGTGGTAATCCCTTACCTACCCAGTAGACAACATTTCAGCAAAGGATCTATGCAGCATTAGATAACCAACAAGAAGAGTATTAGATTACTCCTATTGAAACAACAAGTATAGACCCAGGAGTGGTAATGATCGAGCCTCTCAACATTCTCTAAACACACAAGCTCCACCTGCGTAACAAAGAGGTTACTCAGTGCAATGTCTAGTGGGACCAATATGAAGAGGACAATGCTACATGGGAGGACTATAAATGAAATTTGCCAAAATTTTCCTCATTTATTTCATGCTTCTTAAAATTGCTGATGAAAAACTTGTTTATGGTTTTGTTATGATACACTAAATCATCAGAGACAATGATCCTTATGGGGGGAGATATGTTACACCCCAATTTTATTTTACTAATTACTTTTAACTATTTACATTAAAATGTGTGATATCTAATTATGATTATATGTTAATCAGTATTATGATGAAATTAAATGCAATACAATGTATTTCAATTTTAATGATTATTATTATTGAATCAAGATTATGATGATGTTGTGATTAATAACAAGCTAACTATTTGATTGGATTTCTAAGTGAAATGTAGGACCAGTTTCTTACCGTCTAAAGGGAGAGGGAGAGTATCACCAGAGAGAGGAATATAGACTTCAAAAATAACAAGTTAATGTCAATTGAGTTGACACACACAAACTCATGTAGGTCTACCATAATCCTATTGTTGAGTCAATTATTGTGATTTGTCTAAGTTGGGTCAAGTCGAGTTGAAGGGTTAGGTTTAACCTTATTGAGTTTTGGTTTATTCTATCTCAATAAAGACAAATAAAGTGTTATATGTTGATGAATAAAATTATTTCATCAATTTTCCAATCTCGTTTATATATCAAGTCAAATTGATTATCATTAAAATGTGTTAAATAATATATATATATATATAATATAAGTATATATATAAGAATTAGATAAATATATATGTATATAAGTATATATACAATATATATATAGCATATATAATTGAATATATATATAGATATAAAAATGAAGATATATATATATTTACTGGTAAATTTTTCATGCTTGTAAAAGCATGCAATAATGTAATTTTTAAAATTGTTAAATTCCAGCACTTTGAGAGGCATATAAGCCTCCATCGAAGGCATGAATAAAGGCATAATGTATGGCATTTAATCCAAGGTGATGGCCACTAAAGTGGCACATCAGCCCTTAAGAATTTCCAACCACTATAAGGCGACATAACCCACTTCTTATAATAGATATGGGGACCTTCAAGTATGATAAATAAATGTACTTGTTGAACATATAATCATAAATTCATGGTACAAATGAGTATAGCTATGTGTTTCTTAATTCCTGGTTTTGATTAGCAATGTTGTCATAGTACGTTATAAATGAATTGATATAGGATCAAGTTGTGATTTGACTTAATGATACTTTCAATTTCTCATGCTAAGAGGGAATTATTTAAATTATTAATGGAATTGCTTTTGTACAACAATTTTGGTTATTGAAATGATCCACCTTTGACATATTTGGTGATTAGATAGTAGTGCTAGTTATTTTGGCTCTATGAAGAATCTAATGAGTTCTAGTTCCTATGAATACAAATGTGTGGCACCCTAGTTGGTAGATTTAAATAGAAAATATTTCATTTGAATACCTCTTCATAAACCCTCTTAGGGTTTGGCATGCATCTTTATAAGTTGTTTTTCCATTGGTACTAGATTGTGTTTATTATTGTAAATGAGATGTTGTGCATGTATACTAATGAATATGGGTGAGTGTGTAGGGAATTTCAATGTGATACTAATGCATATTGCTTAACCTTGCGACATTGTCGTGCAAGTGTGTTAGGAAAGTAATTTTCATAACTAGTTATATTTTATTATTGTAGAGTTATAGATGTTAGTAATAGAAACAAAATTTTATTTTCAATTAGTTGTAATCTATATTATAGATTAGGACTTACTAATTGAATAGTGTTTGAGGAATCCAATAGATTTATTAATAATTTATTTGTTTTGGTTAGCCTTTCACATAACTTGTAATATAAAATTGATTTATGAATTGTGTAATGGGTATTAGTTTTGTTTACAAGACAAAATAATTATAATCCAATATTTACTCTTAAATTGAGTTATTCTTCTATATTTGGAAAATAAATGAAATGCTTATAATTCAACATCAAATAATAATATGATTAGATCAATGTAACTAGTTGATATAAATCTAAGATTAACAATAAATTAAAATAAATTTGACAACTAAATAAGAGGTAAAGGGTTTAGTTTTAGGATCAATGGTGGTTAAGAGATGTCACTTCTATTCTTAATGTGGTTTGTATTGTGCTAAAATCATTTAGCTAAATTTGACAAATAATTCTGTAGTGAAATTAAATTTACAAATAAAATAAATATAGATAAATTAATTTTGGGTTGATGTTGATTTCTTATTTCCTCAAGATGCTTATGCATCATTTTCACTAGAGAATGATGAATGAGAATATATATTTAATTATTGACAGTGGAAATTAAAATAAATTTATATCTACTAAAATAATGTTTAGAGGAAATTTCAAAACAAGGTGCAAATTATATACAAATTTCATTTTAGTTTGGATTACATCATGCAAAAGTGTCTAGCTATTTCACTTTATACAAGATGAATTTAGTAGTAATCTCCATTGTGAAGCCATAGTCTCTCTCTCACAAACATTGGAACATAAAATCTCTTATTTTTAGTGAATTCTAAAACCATAACTTTTACTCTTAAATTGTTTTAAATCATTGAGTAACAATCTAAACCTCCTTAGTCTTATTTTTTTTATCCCAAGAAAAAAGTGGCAAATAGATTTAAAAGAGGAAAATGATAAGAATTATATTAGATTGAAAATATATAAAAAATAATATCTATTATAAGTTAAAATACAATATTATATTTTGCTTATAATATTTTTTTACGGTTTAATAAAAATATAGCAAGTCAAACGATATGGTGTAATAACTTTTATAGCTGTAATATACGGTCTAATATTGTTATGTTTCTCATCTTGAAGGAAAATATTCCTTACTTAAAAAAGAAAGTAGGAGAATATATTCCATATTAATTTTAAAAAAAGGAATATACACAAAGATTAAAGATTAGGAATTACTAGAATTTCTATATTCTTTCTTTTGTTTTTTTTTCCATAATGAAAACAATAAATTGATATGAAGCAAATGGCATCCATTTAATTGCATATGATATTTCATTATTTTTATAATTTTAGAATTCTTCTTTAAAATGAATAAATCATTTATTTATATGTATATTTATTATTTATTTATTTTTACATATGTAAATAAGAAATTAAATAAAGAATAGTTAAAATATGTATGAAATATGTATGAAATAATATATATTGATAATAGTAAATAAATTTGAGAATTTGTTTTTTTATGTTAGCTCTAGTGTCATGCATTTTTTTTGGAATGGAGATGACTTCATAGAAAATATTTAATCATTTCACCCTTAATTAAATTATCTCAAATTTCTCTTTAAAACATAGACTCAAATCAAAATTGAAATGATAACTCGCTAATTCTAAATGGAAAATTCTTATGATGCTCTTTAGATATCTAAAGCAAATTCCATGTCTTTGGGAACTAATACACTACACTTTTCTTGCTGAAAATTCTATTTAATTTTTTTCTATGTTACTAATTTAAAAAAGTAGATTTGGTTTTGTAATTCTTGGTATGAATCTAGTTAGTAGACAAATTCTTTAATAATAGAGTATGTGCAAGATGAAATGGGACATGAATATGTAGGTTTTGGGTGACAAGAAAATAGTGAAAATGTGTATTTATTTTAGCTTCATGCTAAATTATCTCCTATGCATAAACAATGAATGCATGTGCACCATAGCCATTCTGAAATTTGTTGTTCTGGTAGAAGTAATGATTTTGGTATGAGAAATAATGTCTTGGGTGTTCTAGAGTTCATTTGTTTTTTTTTTTGGGTTTCCTCTTCCTCCTTGATGTTTGTTTTAATTTCTTTCGTGGGAATCAATAGCATTCTAGATATCAAGATTTAAACTTAATTTTTATTCTATATATTTTAATCCTTTGGCATTTCATAGTATCAATTTATAAACCCATAGTTTGAATAGTGATTATTTTGATTTGATATGTTGTATGTTATTCATGAAACTTCAATTATAGGAGAGAATTGATGTTCATCTTCACCCACGCTTTAGTAGTAACGGATGGAAATTCACTCAATCCTAGCTATGTTAGTGTTGATATAATAAATTTGGCTATTATTTTTTGGGTGTGGTTTATTGTTTATGTGTACTTATTATGTTAATTTGATCACATCATACCATGAGTAGAGGAACCCTTATAATCCAATGGTTCAGATTCTTTATTTGCAATAATTGCTATTTTGATTCCATGGAATTCATTAGGAAATTAAGTGTTTTTTTTTTATGATTTTAATAGAGTTAACAGATTGTAAACTTAGTAGGTTGTTACTTTTGTTTTTTATGTTTTATAACATATTAGAAAGAGATAAATGTATTTTTTAATGTGTACCTTATTATCCATTTTAGGAGACTTCATCATGTTTATTATTAAGCCTTGGTATTCAATTATAGTATGCATGATTGGGTTTGGATAAGTTATCATAGATTGAGTCTAACGTCATGATTGCTAATATACCCTTAACAAGTCTTTCAATCTTTGGCTTCACCTAAGTGGGTGGCAGCTGATCGTTGAACTGTCTAGGGTAATGAACCCTAGAAAGGGTTGCATATAGTACATAATTGTATGAAATACATGATATCTTGAGTAGAGGATTAAATTTTAGTGTGTATCAGTGTTATGGTGTTATGAGTATGAATGAAGTTGAGTCTTCCATTGAAACCTAATGAAGATACCCTATGTGGGTGAGTCAAATGAGTTGGAGCAACTCAATTTGGGTGAACTATGGTGCCTTTGTGAAGTAAATACGTAGGCAAGGCCATCAAGTGATAAGCCCCCAAGGCATTAGGTCGGGCCCTTAGGACTATCCTTCTGAGTCGTGTATGTGACTTGTCACTTTCTCCCGATATTGCAAACTATCACTTATCTATATAGCTTATCCAGTAATCATGTGCTAACTACCTTTGATATTATGTGAGTTCCAAGTCATGTAAACCTTGCAGGTATAGGTATTTGGAGCAAGGAGTTTCCAACACGATGGAATGTAAGAGGTACATTAAGCTAATCCAAAGCAAGTAGACTCTATTGCTAAAACATAATTAATCATTTCTATCTTTTCTTTGAACTAGTGTGATCATTGACCATGGTTATAAGTAGCGAATTGTGTTATTTTTGTCTGTTAAGTAAACATAAATAAAATAAATAAAAATTATTTGTAAATTAGGAAAGCAGTTGTGGATTTTTAAGTTGTTTAGAGTTTAAAATGTGGGCATGACAACCACTAAGTGGTGATTTAAACAGTTTTTGAAAGCATTTAAATCAACCACTATGTAAGTCGTGGCATGGAGAGACATTTAAACTGTTTGATCAATCCTTTTATGGGTAATTACTTCTATATTTAGGATGTTATTTATTATGAATGTGGAACCAAACTTTAAAGGAAATAGTAGGTTATTAATACCAACAACATAGTGGGAGGTTGCAGGGTTAAGTAAAAGGAAAGCATTTTCTTTTGGCACTATTCATCATTGTTTTGGCATAACTCAAAGGAGAGAGCAACGAGGGTGTAATATATTTTGGGCATCAATTATAATTTTGAGTTTTTAGGGAAGTGAAAGGTAGAGTGATATGCATTTATATCATTTTGAATTTTCATTATGATTTACTTCCAAACTATTGTGAAGAGGGCAGCTATAGAGTAGCGATAGGAGAGAAGTTGTTCATTTTCTTTGGCTTATGCTTTAGATAGCAACAATGAAAGAGAGGTAGTAGTATTGGATTGTGAGATTCTAGAGAGCTTGAGATAGTTGGTTCCATCATGTTCAGGAAAATATTCATATGTTTTGAGCTTAGTTGTTGTGTGTTTAAGTCTTGTATATGAATCCTTCATAGAGATTAGTCTTTGTTTTGAACAAAGAGTTATTGTTGTTGTTAGTTTGGTATTTGTTGAAGGATATTTACACTTGAATAGTCTATATTTTCTTTAACATTGTAAGTTGTGTTTCTTGGGGAAAGCTATGTCAATCACTATGATTGTGATTTTTGGAGCTTCAAAGTGTAGAGCAGAGAGTAAATCAAGCATGTTTTAATATTCATTATTTCTATGTAAACTCATAGTTTCATTCTATAATTTCCACTTTTAAAAAGAGGAAGATTAGTTATTCATTTTGAAGGTTAATACAAGTTAAAGTGGAGAAATATTAATCTATTTTTCTAGTTTGTAATTAGGATTTAGTTAATCTTTCTTTCACTCTAAGATGGACAACAGAGTTGAAAGTGTTAGAGTAAAAGGTATTTCCTAATTAATTATTTATTTAATTATTAGGTTCCTTTTCCTCTAAGTTCTTAAGTTTACTTAGGTCATTTTCTTTTATGTCTCATGTCATAAGATGAGGGCACATGTCATGATCTTGTTTTATCCTCACCTAGGGTTTCTAGGTTAATTATCCTTTTATAAGGATTCTCTGTTGCATAATCATTAGAAGATGCACGTTCATAATGATTCATGCTTTTTTGGATCAATAGCTCTTGGCCTCCATAGCTTTTCTATTCTCTCTTTCTGTGATAGGTGTTTGATTGCAGGTGATCCTTGGGAGCTGTGGAGTTGATTTTTTCCAACTTCAACATAAAGTTATTTCTTTGCAATGTTAAATTGAAATATTTATTCCATTTTCTTAGAAATAAAATAATTCCAATTTGTGATACTTAGTTAGATATGTCTAAAGTTGTATGATTGATTGGTTATGTAGGACACAACACTAGAAAGTCATATGGCATACAAGTTTGTGGGTTCCTTAGTCTATACTCTTTGTGAAGGGTAGGGCCACTTCTAGTTGGAAGGTGTGCATCGATCTATGGTTGGAGGTAAAGCGCTTAGGTGATGCTCTCCCTCTTGCAAACGATAATTTTGAGGCTTGTGAAACAAAAGCATTTTCTAGATATGGAAGACTTGGCCTTGTATCATTATTGTATTATGTAAACTTTTATACTTGAAAGTATTACATGTACATGAATTGTAATTGAAATTTTGCATCTTATTCTCAAGTTGGATATTTATGTAGTTCATTTTAAAGTTATTTTAAACAGTCATATTTGATCATGTGTAATAAATGATGTATGGAAAAAGAAAAATTCCACTATCCTATTTTTAAGCATATGCTTATATTTACTTCTATGGTAAAATCCTAAGTATTTACTTTGTAGTATGAGTGAGTATGTTACACTCAATTATTTGTAACCTCTTGATATTCCATCTTGAAGTTATTCCTCTTAATTTTTGTTGTACCTTTTCAATTGGGAATGTGATAATAGTTTGGATCCTTTTGTGTACTTGATGTGTCTTCTCACCTTGAACAAACAAATTAAATAATTTTAAAAAATATTATTTTAGCTTATCTTAGTCCTTTGTTTTTTTTTATGTATATACCAATAATGAGGTAGCAAATTTAAAGTCCAATAAAAGAAGTGGACCTATACTAATTTTTCTTTTCTCCCCATTTAGTCGTGAACTTCTCAAAATATTAAATATGTTTTCTTGGATTGGAAGTTCCTTAATAAATATGCATCTTGTGCATTAGCCATTCCTTCTTTAAAAATATACATTTAATTGCAATCTCTAGGCTTCTCCATGTGAGGATGTTTTATTTATGTGTTTTCCACCATCTTCCTATATTCCTCGTCAAAGCAACATCTACGATTGCCATCCTAATATCCTCATAAGATTCTTCTTTCTTCATCTTCTTTGGATAATTCTCCATCCCCAATTCCAACATATTTGGTTTATGCTATATAAAGATTATGCCATACAAAGATTATACCATACAAATATTTTATTTTTTACCATAAGTCTTCTCCAATCCATTGGTTTCAATATAGGCACATACTATTTATATCCATATTTTTTGTTCCTTTTTTAAATCTTCTCAACTATTTATCAATATGTTATTCTTTTCCTTCTTCAATATAAGTGGCACTAGGGATGGAATGTGATTAGGGAGGGTCATTTCCTTGTGGGGTCTCTTCATTTGGAGGATCACATCCTTTGGAATTTTTTCTTCATCTAATCTTGATTGACTATATTGCTACTTTTCCCTTCATTTAAACTTTTTCTCAATTTTATTTCTATTTCCACTTTCGTATCATAAATATCTAAGGTGTTAGCATTCTATAAGGTTTCTACATAGCTTCCTCATGATCCATCAATTCCTAGGACCTTTCCTTTTCTCAACCTCTATTTTAGTTGCAATCCCTCTAGCATGTTCTACTTCTTTTGCAACAATACCTACCTTGGCAGGCTTAGAAACATCCTCCTTGACGTGCTCTAACTCAATCCTCAAACACTTCATCTTTTATGGACCCTTGTACTATAGCCTCAGTGATTCTACCAACTATTGATCTCCCAACATTTTTGTTAACTACCTCATTCCTTTTCTCTCTTTTTTTCCTCTAATTTATTCTCTGTAACTTATTATAATTTCTATTATTTTATTCATCTTACATCCCTTATTAATTTTATTCCCCAATAATTTTCCCTAATATATCTTAGTAGTCATGTCTTTTTGGATCTCCTTCCTTCTCTATGCCATCATTTTAGTGACTTGTTACTAAAGGCTAGTGCTTAGTTTGTATTACCACACATCTTTATAATAAATATTTTCACAATGTATAATTAAAAAATCCAAATTTTTTACTTCTCAAATTTTTAACATTAATTTTATTCTTTGGTATGGTCTCCCTCCTTACGAATCAACAACTGAGGTTCCATAAAGGAACCAAATCTTGACAAAATAACCTTGATCAAGGCCTAAGGTTTAATATTCTATTATATGTAGTAAATTGTGATGCAATAAAAAAGAACTTATACATGAAATAAGTACAGGCCAAATTATAATTAATTATATATATTCATTTATAAACACCCATAACATCATATATTAATATATTTTCATGACTTATACATATCTTATAATTAATTTTTCTATCTTTACTCTTCCTTATAATCTTTCTTATTCTCACATATGTTTAATTCACATGATTCTACACTCTTATCTCCACCTTCCCCTATTTATATAACCCCTCAATACATCTTCATAATTTCTTTCCATCATATCTTTTATGTAATAACACTTAATTATCTTATTCCCACAAATTTACCTTTTCTCCTATGATATTTTACACTTTTATTTTAGGCATATTAGAGGTGTTTTAAGGATATTTAAGTGGTACATATAGTGGATATATGGGTCTAGATATGACTCAAATTACATATTTTATGCCTCACAACCCTCTATATCTTTCCAAAAACTACCATTTATAACACTAAACCATTCAAATGTGTTCATCTTGAGGCCTTGCTTGGAAACCAATACCTCATTAATGGAGTTATGAGTGACATGGGTGTTAATAAGTACAATCACCCTTTTATAGGTTAAAAACACCCACAAATGTGAAAGGGATTTTATCTTGAAGTACTAGAGAGCATGGAAAGACCACCTCTTGATATGTCTCCTTCCTCTTTTAGTTGGCCTTCTTCTCCAATTTCTTGTTTGGTTTATTTTTCACTTTTTGGTTAGGTTCCTTAGATCCCAATCCATCATCACATCTCACCTAATGTAGTGAATTTATCCTTTCCCAAGACATCTATGTCTAAGTGACCATGAATCCTTGTAGTTGAAACATAACTTCTTCCTCCTCAATTCATTCTTTTTTTTAATATTTGGTCTTGATGGGAAACCCTTGGTTTGTTGTACATATTTGTGAAAAGGATTATTTAGAATGAAGGGTTTGGCCTAAAGCTTATTCTTTGGCATGAAAGTATTTAGTGCCAAGGCTCACTTGATGGCCTCATATAGGATAAATGATACAAATACTTTGACCAATCCTCTAAGAGATTTAGTTAACCCTTTTATGAAGAGCATAATCATTCTTCGCTCCACGATGTCAAATACCATTACTAAAAAATTTGAACCTCTATAAACCACACTATTTATGCTTAGTTAAATCATTAAAATACACTTTAAGAGCCTTCCAATCAAATCCCTCAATCATTTTTTTATATAATTAATCATATGAGGTGATTGATTTGTGATCTTGAGTGTTCAAATCATAGTAACACCACTCATGTTTAGTACCTTCCAAATGTAAGGTAGAAAATTTGATTACTTCATCTCTAGTCATTATTTTGGGAGATAGGTATGTTGATAGCTTTTGTACCCATGCATGAGCTAAGCATCTATTGGATCCATCACCAAGAGAGGTCAACTTCCCTAAATATTGTTGCACATCTATCTAAAATGTGCATGGCCCAAGTTCATGTTTGTAACTATTATGTGACTTCTATTGGAAATTTATGCAAACTTAAATAAAATTTAACACACAATAATATTTTTCTTTTATTCCACACCACCCTCATTCAATAAGATATTACAAATATATATAGGATGAGTATTTGTATTCCTATAACAACTTCACTAACCTCTCACACTAAATCTAGGTGGGTTGTTCAACCACCTTAATTCTCTCCCTCTTATTTTCACTTGAAAATCTCTACGTGAGTTGTGTTAATAATTCGCTTATATTATTAAGCTCGCAATATTATTAAGTTATTTCTCAACAACTTAATATTAACTTGCATAACTCCATTTTATTGCATGTCCTAATTATGCTAATTTAAACACCCATGTGAACACTAATTCCTAAAAACTTCTTCATGTTCATATAATTGGTGAGTAACATTTCACTTCACGTCTCATCGGAAAGAGCTTTATATTCTTCACAATAGGCCCTAATATTTGTTAGTGTAAAAAGTGTTATTACCAAAATATTTAGCTTTTAACCTATCTAGGAGATTCCTATTCACATTTCTCTTAAGCTTACTTGGGAGACATTTTTTTGTCTCACCTCATGTGAACTCACCAAGTGTCCCAAAAATTTTCCATAGAGTCCTACATGTGTTTGACTCTTGGAGGGGTAGTTAGTGTTCAATTCTTGCCTTATCACCATCTCATCCTTACATTTATATGCAAGGATCTTTTGTACATGTTGCATGTTGAATATGATAGTTTCTTCCATCTTGTATATTCTTGCTTGTGGAATTTTTTTTGACCTTGCAAGCGAACTTGGTTGCTCCAACATGGTATCAAAGCCTCCTTGCAAATTCATTCCCAAATTGGTTTGAATTTGAATTTTTTAGGGTTGTGGGCATCAACTTTCAAATGGCATGTCCTAAAGTGAAATTAAACCAATCATTGTGATCAAAGGCTTTGAGAAATGAATTTTCATATATATAAAACTTAGGTTTTTGGTGATATGAAATCTAGTGTTTTTCGAGGGGCCATCCATGGAGGTCATATGAAAATTTATACAATTTGCATTTCATATGAGCGTATAAGCATATTGCAGTTTTTAATCTTAAATTTTATGTCAGCATACCATCTTCATCCTCTACTATTTTTCTACCTTAGCCTCTATAGAGGCATACATGCTTTTTTTTTAATTATTTTTCCTAATTTTTGAGCAAGGTACAACCTACACAAGCATGATGTCAACCTGTGTAGGCCTAATTCTTTAGGGTTTGTTATTAGTGAGAGAATATTTATCAAAATATTCAACTAAAAAACCACCTATGCTTGGTGATGGCGGTTTCATGGTTTTCCTATGGTGGTTTTCAACTTTTTAGGTGGTTTTGTAGTCAACGAAAAGTGATTTTGGAATGCCTGTGTCAAAGAACTTTTCTTGGGAATGTTTAAATATTTTATTGTTGATGTCAACATGATGTCATCCTTTCTCTCCTCAAAAAAAACCCTTGATTTTTTGCTAGTTTATTTTTTGGGTCAACCTTAGGAACCTCATTCTCAATCATACAAACATGTTTTCCTTTTATTTATTTTTTATTTAGGGTATTTTTTCCCTCTATCCTGTGATGTATTTTTTCAAGGTATTTTTTCATCCTCTATCTAGTGATGTTTTTTTTTTTAAATCTCATTTTTTAGAGGTCACCATGCATAGTTCCATTTTTTTTAACTTTTTGAGGGCTCATGAGGGTTCATTTGAGCACTTATGAACTCTACTTTGGGTCCTATTTGTTTAACTTGCCTTTTTTTGAGAACTATGTAATGGTGTAGTTAGTTTTTCTTGAATATATTCTAGAAATATGGTTTCTAAATAACCTTTATTGAGTATTTTTAAATCAAATCCACTTTGTGGAAACTATGAATGCCCTAATGTAAAGTGCCACATCATTGTAAATTTTTTGGGGGTGATCATGTCTTGAATATTTGGGGGTTTTATTTATGTTTAGTCATTTTTTTAGGTTTTTAGTTCACCTCATGACATTAGCTCATTTCATTATTTTTAAGGAGACTTTTAAGAATTTCAAGAATTTATATATGTAATTTCACTCACATAAAGTGTTACAAATTGATTATGTGTTTCTTAGGGGAAATTTTGCATATTTATTGTGTCTCTTTTATACTTGCAAGCACTAAGTTATAAAGCTCCATGGGGGTTGTGTAGTGTGTTAGTTTTTCCCATCATATCTTTGTCAAGCAAGTATCCCTCCATGAAAATAATGAGTCCTAGCGATTCTTACCTCATGCATGTGTGCCTTCATTTTTGCACACCCTTTTTAGTTGCGTGTACACCATATTGGACTTGATGTTGCTTTTATATTCTTTTGAACACATGTAGCATAATTCAGTTGATCTACATAAAGGTCTCTCCCTTATCAATATTAAGGGGGTATCATCAAATGGTCAAAGCTTCTAAATGCTTTAGGAGTTCTTCATCTTCATATTCCTCTCTTCATGGGACATATTTTGAGGAGGTTTCTTTCCTTCTCTTTTTTTCTTTTGGAGATAAGTTTTTCTCATTGGGTTTTCTTCTTTTCTTTTTTAAGAGAGATTTTATTTTATATGAGTACTCTATCAAACCTTATTGATAGGACTCATTTTTTCAATATTTATCCTTCTCTCTAAGTATCACTTAAGGGGGGTGTTAGTTTAAAAAGTGGTATTAATAAACTATTTAGATTTTAGCCTATCTAGGAGAGTCATATTCACATTACTCTTAAGCTAACTTGGAACAAATGTCTCATTTTTTTATTTCACCTCATGTGAAATCTCCAAGTTTCCCAATATTTATCCATAAAGCCCTACACATGTTTCACTCTTGGAGTAGTTAGATTTTGAATCCTCATCGTTGCATTTATATGCAATGCTCCTTTCTACATGTTGCATGTTGAATATAATAGTTTATTTTGTCTTGCATATTCTTGCTTGTGGAAGTGTTTCTTACAAGTGATCTCGGTTGCTCCAACAATATCATCAAAGAGAGAGTTCTAGGCTTTGAGCTAGAGGACCTCCACCTCTCTATTTAGAAAGGTAGGTTAGGATAGTCTTGCAATTGAAACTATAATAGTTCTTTGTGTGTGGCTCTAAGTGAAAAAATTAAATTGTTATCCTCAAAAGAACTTGCTTCACCTATCAGTTGTCTAGACGTATTCAAATTGCTATCCATCTTGTGAATAAACTATGCCATCATGTTCATCATCAAACCAAAATTTATTTCATCTTGAATCTCAAGGTTTTCATTTAATTTTGTTCTCCTTTCTCTTTTTTCCATATTGTTATGGTCTGCAACAAGGTCTAAAGAAGACAATTTAGTCTTTGAACTCTTTATAGACCAAATTGATATCTTGATCTCCCTCAAGTGATATCTAGTTGCTCAATTATTCTATTTCATAAAAATAAAACATTCAAGGTTGAACTCCAAACATGCATCTAGGATTCAATAAAATCACCAACTTTGATACCACTATAATGTATTAAGCCAAGATTTGTTTTGTGGGTTATATCTCTCCAAATTATAATTTTATTTTAGTTTATCCCTACTCCATCCTTCATTTAACATTCAATCTAAATCCACCTATTGTGCATATGATTTTAGTTTTGCTTGTTTTAACCCAATCTAAGTCATTCTAGAGGGTGTAGGAAATTTAGATCTATAACCAACACTTTGCAAATATTGTGCTAGCTTGAACAATTATAATTTTGCTAAAATCCTATTACAATTTTACTCATCAAGTCAATTCAATTATGATTTTAGTATCCTCTTGAATTTGTGCTTATCACCCCATAACCTCTATAAATTGAGTAGCCTAAAGTTATTGGAAGAAGAAAGGAAGAAAGAGATTATGAGTATAATCTTTTTTTTTTACTTTATGCTTGTACCATGTTTATCTAAGTAGTTAGTTATAACATTTTTTATAATATAGTAGAAAAATATTACTTAAAGAAATATTGTTTGTGTTTGTGCAGTTTCATTGCTAATATATGAATTTATAGTACACTGAAGTTATAATAGAAGCAATTCATTTGTGTTTATTGTATTGAAAAGTGTTTTACATTGAGAACAAGACACGAATTCTCATGTCATTACTATGTGCATAAAAACCAATACACAATTGACATATATTAAAAACCTAAAATTTAAAAGTAAAAATATAATAGACATAATTAGATATAAAAATAAAAATTAAACAATATCTGTGTGTATGAATGTGTGTGTGTGTGTGTATTTTATCAACTATAAATATAATTAAAATTTTTTTAGGTAAGTGCCACCATAGGGGGTGGCTCCCTCTTTTATATATCAAAAGGAAAAAATTACATAAGTGAGTGCAAGATGAACAATAGGTCAATTACATAAACAAAAATTCTTTCTAACAAGGTTGGGGAAGACAAATCCCCATTGGATTTGGCAAAGCAATCAAAGTTTTCCTAAATTCAGCTGTGGACTCCCACCTGGAACAATTCCAAAGCCCAGGGCAATATCTGCTTCTGGTAGACCACCCCATGACAAAACTACCCATGAAGAAACCGTTTCAGCACCATTACTATCTTTAGGCAATCGCCCTTTGCATGTAGCCCATGCATAGAGCCACAATTGAGAAAATATAATTAATTTTTATTTAGTATAAAAGTTATTATTTATTTTTTAAATATAAAGACACTAAAATTTTAAAATATACATTAAGGTCTACAAATGAGAATATTTTATATAACAAGTGCCATGTAGTGGCTAGTACTTGCCTATTGTAATTATAGTTTTGTAGGTTTGGAAAAAAAATGTATGTTTTTTTAATGTGAATAAAAATAAATGTAAGTTTTGTTAATTATAGTATTTTAATTTTGCTAATCAGTTCTTTGCATGACCTAACCCTAATCGTAACTCACACCCTAACCCTAACCCTAACCCTAACAATAAATCCTAAACCATTATCATAACCCTATACCTATCTCTAACCCTAACCATAGTCATAACACTAACCACAACAATAAACATAACTTGAAAACCTAAATTGTTAACCATAATCATAACCCTAACCTTGCCCTAACCCTAACAATAAACTATAATCCTCACCCTAACCCTAACCAAATTCCTAACTATAACCAAAAACTCTAACCCTAATCCCATCTCTAATTTGAACCATAATTGTAACTCTAAACTTAACCCTAAACCCTAATCTAACCCTAATCCTAACCTCATTAATCTTAACTCTAGATCTAATTCTAACCCTAACCCTAACACAAACAATAAACTCTAAACCATAATCTTAACCCTAACTCAACCGTAATATAAAATAAAAATATTTAAATATCTAATCTAGAAATATTAAAATCTTCTAAAATTTGTTTCTATTAAGGGGAAACACCCTGTATTAATTCAAAAAGGATAGGTACACTAATTTGAATGTTCTGGCTCTTCCCCTGAAACTGTTATGGATCCAACCACCATACTTATAGATATTAAAACATACCCTACTATCACCAGAGCTTTTACAAAATGGCCTTAGTGAGCAAAATGGCTGCAAGCATATCACAGACATGGATAAACCCTAGACCTAACCTACTATACTATAAACAAGACCATATTTGTACAAACCTATCCAAGTTCAATCTTCATCATCCCTGAATTCCCTCCTCTTTGTGAATTCCAAGTAGTCAGCAATCATAGGGCACTCGGCTCCACATGCGTGATGAGCAGGGTTGTTGGCTTTTGCTTCCAAGTCTTTGGAATCATTTTCCATCCACTCTTCTCTAATTTCCAATTCCCAATCATCGTCGTTGTTTGCATCCACTTAGCCAACCATCCCTTCCTCTTCCAGGTACTTCTACACCCAACCTCTAGTTGGTGTCTTCACCATCCATGTAGCCTTTAGCAGGAATCTAATGCTTCTTTAAATTTCACCCACTATTTCTCCAAGGTTGTTGGACTAAGGGATCTCACCACAGGGAATTTCTTGACTTCCACTCCTTTCCCAAATGACGTATAGTAATTTTGCAGCATTAGCACCATTAGATTACCATCCATGTTATCAAGGGCCTCATTAATTTCACCCAGCATTGTGTGTGTGAAAACCATCTGACAAAACTTCTTCAATTTGGCCTTGGAGACTCCCATGTATAGCAACATCACTAGGAACATTGCAGAAATGTCTACATTTACCCTAAACCTCTAGTGTTCTACCTAAACCTTTAGTGTGCTAGCAGAAACTCCTTCCCTAGGACCTTCTTAGTTGCTGACATAATTAATGGATGAGACAAGACCAAAATCCCTTTCAGCCTTTTATCAATGATTTCCCCATGAAAGGCTTGTTTTTTTTTGTGATATTAAGGAAAATGGGGCTGTCCATTGCTCTCATTTCATAGCATGACAATGTTTTTTGCAACTTTTCTTATGTAGCTACCACCCTTCATTTTTATATAATTTTGGCCAAACTCCATCATAATGGTGGCATTGGTTGATGTGATGTTCGGATCATGCCTTTAGATCTATGGGATGTTGAAAAGATATGGACTTTGTTGCCACCCCCTAACTGTACACATATCCATGCCAAGTGATGAACACAAAATTTATTAACCCATCTTTTCCAAAGTTTTGACAATTTCATTCATACCCCACGCCAATTTCTACATGTGGCAATGTGCTTGTTGCATTTCCTCCTCTCTATGCACTCGATCCCATCAACCATGGATCCTCACCATACTGTCATGCATCTTAATTATATTCTCTTTCTACCGCCACTTTGGCCAATTCATCGGCCAACTCGTTCCCTTCCCAGTACATGTGGCTTACCTTGAAGGCCTCATATTTCTTTGTCAGTATTTTAATGGATTAGAGCCATTGGTATAATTTTTAGTTTGGTGTGATATTCATTCGAATGGCATTGATTGTGATGAGGGAATCACCTTCCAAAAGGATGTGTTTCACCCCCAATTCTATTCTCATTTGTAATCCTATTAATGTTGATCTAAATTCTGCTTCATTTTTAGTACATGTCCCCAAGTAGATGGATTTCTCAACCAAAAAATTTCCTTGGTCATCCTGAGCTATACATTCTGCCCCACCCACTCCTAGGTTGCCTCTAGAGGCCCCGTAAAAATTGACTTTGGTCCACCCCTCCTCCAATGCCGCCCACTTCACTTTCCTCCTCTTTTCCATTTTTTGATTGATCTCGCCACCACCAAACAACAACAATGGTTTCAATCCTTTGAATAGTTTCATCAACCTATCATCCTAATTAGAGAAATTTCACTATTTGAAAGCTTTATTCTAGGTCACTTCATTGACAAGTTATGTGATTTCCCCCTCAATTTTTCCACACAACTTATCCACTTCTGGCTCTTTGTCCTAAAAGATTCTTCTATTTCATTCTTTCCAAATTTCCCAAATGATGGTGGATGGAGTAATCATCCAAATTCTATCAGAACCAATTTTCTATGTTGAATCAGCTACATCATAAACCATGTCTCGATGTCTGATGGCAATGGGAATTGCAGATTTAACTTACTCAAATAATTTCTAACAATCTACCGCATATGGGCAAGTCATGAGTAAGTGATATGATGATTCATTGTTACTTTTGCATAGTACTCATCTCCCTGAGCCCTACATTTTGAATGTTGCCAATCTATCCTCGGTTAGGATCCTTTTTTGTATTGTTATCCATGAAAATATGCTAGCTTTAGGGAGGCAATTCTTACCCCAAATTAGCTTGTAGGGCTAGTATTTTCTGGCAATAGCTAATTCCCTGATTTTATATCCGATTTTTACTTTGTATGTCCCCATAATTGAACCACACTAGCATATGATATCCTCTTCATTGGAGGGAACAAAATGTTTGTTTTTAAGAATTTCCTCCAATGCATCTTTCTGATCTTGAGGGGCATTGATACCTTGCAAAGAGTTCCATTCCCATTGAAATGCCCCATCATGATGGATTTCCTTCCCATAGTGATTGACTTTAGTGCCCCATTCTCGAGTCATTTCTACCTTGATTTTAGCCATATTTGGTAAGTTGTTGATGGGTGCATTGCCTCCCTAGGAGTCATTCCTAAAATATGCACTCTATCCATTCCTTATCTCCTAGGTTACGTATTTGGTGACTATGTCCCTGCATTCCAATATATAGTTCCAAATCATAGAGCCTCTTGGTGGATCGGTCATGGTCAAAATGTGAGTGGTCTTGTATGAGTCCAAATATTTCCTCTTAAGACTCCTCACCCATTTTTTCTCTCCACTTACATATAGGTTCCAAACCAACTTTTCTCCCATGGAAAGATTCATAATTGTTAATTGCTTGATGCCTGTTGACCCTGACTCCTTTGGGGAGCACACTTTGTCCCAATCCACCAAAGGGAATTTTTGTTATTCCCCAGTGCCACTCCAAAATAATTCCCTGAATATTTGATTGAGAGTATCCTCTATTGATTTGGGTAGTTTTAGGCACATCATCAAGTATACAAGAATGGCTAATAGTATTGCCTTTACCATCAAGAAATGATTTATCCAAGACAACCATTTTCCTTTACATGTCCCAAGTTTGTTTTTGCAGCTGTTGACTACATTTTCACAGTAGCATTTTTTGTTGACCCCTACAAATAATGGCATTCCTAGAAAGAAACCTCAGAAGTTTGCCACTTTCAAATTCAAAATTATTACTAGATCTTTTTGTAGACTTGGTTGAGTGTTGAGGAAAAAGACTTCTGATTTCCACCTGTAGACACTGAAAAATGTCCTAATCAATGTGATATATTTAAATTAGATTTATTAACATCATTTCCTCCTTAATCCATCCTCTTTTCACTTAATTAATTTAATTAGCCTAGCTAATTAATTAATTGCATCATTTTCATCTATTTAGCCTAATTAATTAAATCAGGTTAATTAATCTCTTTTTGCACTAACAATTCATCTTATTAAATTAAATACATCAAAATATTTAATTCAATCTCCTAAGTCATCTTATTTAATTAAATAACCCTAAGTTGTTTAATTAAATATCATTTCACCCCTCCCCTATTTATTAAATCATCTAATTCTTCTAATTCCCTAATTGCATAAATTAAACTTTGTTTAATTAGCAATTAAACTAATTTTCATCTAATCAAAGGGAATATTCCCATGGAATATTCTTTATCCCTTTTTGACAATTAATTTATTTTTTTTAATTTATAAAATATATTTTTCCTCACCCTAATGGAATATTCCCTCTCCTCCAATCAACTCACTTAGCTTCAAAAGCAAGTTAACCCTTCAACCTCCTAAACAAGTTACCTTTGACCTGTGTGAGCAGGTCAAAAGTGTGTTTGTTTGAGGCAATTATGAGCCTTTGATTAACTTTCATCTTGCATTCTCATTTGTTGATAAGAATCCATGATCCATGCCTCTCATCTCCTTCATCTTGAACCGTTGATTGAGATTTTTTTATCTCAACCATCCATTCTTCATTTGCTCTCCTATAAATAGATCACTATTTGGAGACAAATGGATCCATCTTTTATTGCAAACTTACTTATGCTGATAAATTTACTCACATCCATACTCTTAATTTGTATACACTTAGCTTATTTTTAGTTTGTTTTAGTTGCATAATAGCTTCAAGCTTCCATTAATGGCTTCCATGCATCCATCTTAGCTTGTAAATAAATTAGGGTTGTCATCTTTTAGCATCATTTTAGCTTAAATTAGCTTATATTAGCTTAGCAATTACATAATTAGATCATTTATAGCATAAAATCATGCTAAATTAGTTTGCATCATGTTCATTTTGTGCATAATTTAGGTTTTCACACATCAAACACCATGGTTTCATCAATTATCTTCCATAGAATCGATTGAGACAAGCTCACTATCACAGGATTGGGAAAGGGTCATTGGTCCACATCAATGTGACGCCAATTCCACAAGATAAATTTTCAATAGATTAGAGTAGATTTTTTCTCTAAAGCTTTCATAAATTTAGCGTGTTAGGTTTTTTGATAAAATATTTACTTTCAATTTTGATTGATTGATCTTGTTGAGATTCAAGTATTAGTGGCTCCATTATGCTTCGATTCATCATGGATCAAGCGTAATTTGGCCCATACCAGTATTTCGCATCAATATTTTGGAGCTAGAAGGAGGGAAAATCGATCATTTAACCATATTTTAGCTTGAAATCCATGTTCATGTTGTTTTTCAAGTTGCAGTGATGCTCAAAACACAAGCAGGGATGCTATTTCAATAGCATCACCATATAGCAACACCCAAGTAATTTGAAACAGCGATGCATATTTAATTGACCAAAGCTAATTTAAATATAGCGACACATATTTAAATTTGAAGTATCATGGATCAAAAATGGCAACACTCACTTTCACTAGGCTGACGCTTTTAAAGTTCAAATCGCGACGCACTTGTTTACAGTGACGCCCATCAAAATAGTGACACAATTGTGCTCACTGGCCTCTCTGCAGAGCAACACTCAAATTCACCAAAGTGACAACCAAATTTCAAATTGTGATGCCATTGTGTGCAGCGACGCTCAACCAGGGTATGAAACTTCACAATCATTTTTTGACATGTGACTTAATTTCTTTTGATTATCTGATCACTAATCAATGTATGACTATGTTTACATTATTATACTAACAGGGTTTCACAAGTTTTAAGACATGGAGCGAAATTAAAGACCTTCTCTTCTATCTAAACATTCTATAATATTAACTAGTGTTCAACGCTTTGGGGCAATTATAACCCAATTTCACTTTCTTTTTTTGCTTTCAGTCTTTGGCAATGCACTAATTTTCCTTTGGGTTTAAAATGAATGTTCAAAGTTGGATAAAATGAACCCTCACATCATATCTTTCAATTAGGCTTAAAATTGAACAAGGCAACTTCATCTTTCAATTGGTGCTTAAAATTAACTCATCATTGCTTTTAAGGATAAAATTGACAACTATTTGTTTTGTTTTGTGGCTTTCAAATTTTCTAGTGAATGTGTATGCAATTCTCTCATGCCATTTGGCAATCTTGAGAAATAGAAATATTCTCTAACACTTTGTAGAGTCACCTCCATCTTTCAATTTGGGTTTTAAATTGAACAACCATGCTAGTGTGAGAAAAGGCATAGTGTGTGTTCTCTCTTTATGCATGCAAACAAAGATGATTGAACTACGGATGTACTTACTTGTTATTTTTCACCTTTAGAGGGCCTGACTTGGTGGGAAAAAGTACTCACCCTAAGGGAATGACCCAAGTGGTAATGAGCATAAGCCAAGCTCTTCCAAGCCACTATATAAATTTGTGGTTGTGATTAAAATCATAAATAATGGGAAGCGGTACATGATAGCTCTCCCCCAGTATATTTATGATGCATAAATCCCTTTTTCTAAGGGTTGGGAGACCTCTCACAAGGAGTTTATCATTGCACCCCCTAAACTGGATGCCCTTATTACCAACCTTTGTGTAGTAGCCAAAAATCCCTAATATTTGTTGATGTCAAGAGGTCGGACCTCCGAAGTCATCCCACATATTTACGGTTCTTATTAGAGATAAAAAATTTGTCATGGGAGATTCATGAGAACTTGAAGCTTGGGTGACCCGTATAAGTGAGTGTCGTGGAGGGGAGCTAGTGTGGTCAACCTTCTAATCATCCACTCTGAATAAGCGTGGCTGGAGAAATCCAAGTGGGAATACAAAAAATATAGCCATTTCCATCCTAGGGTTGTAATGCTTGTGAGTCAATTTAACACTTTGCTTGATTTCAAAATGATCCAAAAACAAACATTCACTATCCAAAATTTCAAACACTTTGGCTTCAATATGGACTTTTTGAGTTAGCCTTGATATTATTGCTTGTCCTAAAGATTTATCCTTAGAGATTTCTAAATATCTTGACATTAATCTCAAACCCATATTTACCAAAGATAACATAGGAAATTGTGGCTTTAATCTCATGATTTTCATGAAATGGACATTGTGAAAGTTATGATGTTTTTGACATAAACATCTAGTTTGAAAACATAATCAAATACAACTGTTTGTGGTAAAATCAATTCATTTAAGCAAAGATAAATTGACAAATGAACCCCACATGACTATTTGGAGACTGATTGCTCATGTTGAACAACCTGATCTTCCAGGTGCTATAATTCAGCCAAACTTTGATCTCATAAATGGTGAACAAATAGATCTCATTAGCATTTTGAGAACCTTCACTTTTGAAAATAAGGAAACAAACTCACAGTGGAGAAACACAGAAATCATTTCAGATGAAGAAGAGGAACACACTGATATTGAGGTTGGAAGGCCCTTATTACCACCACCCATGTGGCAATAAATATCTTCTTTTCTTCCATAGACTTAAACTATTCCCACATGATCTCACAAAAAATCAAGATTTCTAAGCCAAAGTCTATCGGTCCTCATTTTAGACTTAGGCATCTCACTCCAAAAGCCCTTAAGAAACACCTTCAAGAAGTTCACAAAAACATAAACAATTTGGTAGCAAAATTTTATAGACACGCTTCAAGGTATAGTCCAGAATTGTTTGCATTCTTTTGGAGTCAAAATCCTAGTCTTTTTCATGATACCCAACTCCTCTAAATGATTCATAAAATAGTTAAACTTCATAAGGTAAAATCACCAGCATTCCCTTTTAGACGTAGGAATCGTCAAACAAGGTATAATCAAAAGTGCGCATCCATATTTTACTGCAACTGTTGCACTTTGTTGAGAAACTTTTATGCCTGAGCTAGGAGAGCTAGAACAGGTTTGAACATTCCCCTCCGTCCTCTCATTTTCTAGAACTTGAACATTTTAGGGGTCTAGCATCATCCTCACTACCTTGATCTTGGTGAAACAAAATTTCACTTTACTAGATGATCTCAAACAAAGTAAGGATCCCTAAACAAAGTTCAACTGGTCGCCACCATAAACTTAGACATTGTAGTGCAAAATCAATCAACAACTGCATTGAGGCAGTCTATGCAAACATAAACAAATTTTTGATAAAATTTTATGAATGCACATTGAGAAAATATCTTGACATGTACACATTCTTTATGAGCCAAAAGCCTCATCTTTTCAAAGATCAACAAGTTTTCTAAATCATTGATTCTTTAGGATTTTAACATTTTAGAGGTCTAGCATCATTCTCACTACCTTGGTCTTGTCAAAATAAAAGGTTCACCTTAGGTCAACATTGGGTCCAACATTTCATTCACCCTTTCATCACATTTCATCCTTCACCTTATTTATCTTTGCAAAATTTCAAATACACCAACACTTTGGGACTTCAAACATCAAATCAACTTGCTACCTTAACTAGTTTGTATGTGAAATTTATCCTTTTTCATGCACTTAGTTGAGATAGTTATCATTTGTGAACTAGTTTGTCTTGAAGGTCACAAGTCTACCCTAAATATTTCTAATTTCATTATCATCATTTATTCCAACATCGCAACATCAAACTTAAGTCAAAGGTGTTGTCCCAAATTGCTTGCAAAGATCACTTCCCACATCACCCATCTTTTCATCCCACATTTTCACCATTTCTCCCAAAAGACTTAGAGTGTCCCTTTTACCTAGGTTTGAGTCAACTAGAGAGTTCAAAAATTACAAAACTCAACACAACTCTCCCATAGATGAAACCAAATTTATGGTAAATACAAGATCACAACACAAGAGAATCATGGAAAAAGAAAAAGTTACATTTACCTCAATTGATCCAAATCCTTTAGAATTTGATCCTAGAAGTCATGTTACACCATCACAACAACCATCATCTCCTTTAGGACCATATAAATTTTGAAGATGTCACCAACAACCCATTTGAGCTCACTAGAGAAGAACTTTTAGAACATCAATCTTTTGAAAGTGTAGCTCCTATCTCCCCAATGTTTGTAGCACAGAGTTTCACACAAGATTTCATAACTCCATCACATAGGCTAAATCAAACTTACATACCTAGTCTTGCAACTAGCCTTGCTAAATATTTTGGTCACACCTTACCATTTGAAAGTAATACACTTGTGGGTACTCTTGAAACTAATCCTCCACCTCCCACTATCGTTTGGACACCTACCTTTGGTGCTCCTCCCATTCCCAAAGATCTAAAATAGCTACACACTCCACTTGAACTTCACTATTCCACCACCACTTCAACATTTCGGGGACACACTTCTTCATCCATACCTATGAGTACCACAAGTGTACCTACCATCACATAGAGCAATACAGAAAAAAAATCTCAAAGCAACACACAAGGGCATGTCAATACCATATAACAAAATCAACCCTCAACGCAACTAGGGACATCTTTATCCAATCCTCTAGTGGGTTCATCCATTCCATCTACCATTACCACATCATCTCCTATCAATCCACCTCTAAGAAATCCCTTGGTTACAAGTTCTATCAATCCTGGGAGTACCTTGATCATAAATCCTTTGTTTACATCTTTTGCACAAGGAAATCCTCCAAACATAGGACAAGGGAATCTTTTCCATCAATGGACTCAAGGTACTAGTGTGTCATTTCCATTGCAAAATTTAATAACTTTATCCTTTCCAATAGCTCCCTTTTCTATGCCAAATCAATCAAGACCTCAAACATACATTCATCTACCTCATTCTACCATATTGCAAGGAACTTTAAACCAAGGGAATCCTCCACCTTCCACTACCAATCTACTAATCACTCAAAACATTGATGTCCCTAATCCTTCACTGATGTCTCAACAACCACCTAATCCCACATTGCAAGCACAAAAAACTTACCAAAAATTCATACAACAACAACAAGCATCTTTTGCATAACAACAACAACAAGCATAACAAGCAGCCTTAGTAGCACAACAACAACATCAAGCTTAGCAAGCAGCCTTAGCACAATAGCAATAACAACAACAGCAAGTAGCCATTGCCAACAAGCTCAACAAGCAACTTTAGCAGCACAACAAGCCACGCAGTAGAAACAACAACAACAAGAAACTTTATTAGCACAACAACAACAATAGGCCCAACAACAAGCCCTAGTGGTGCAACAACAATAGCAAGCTCAACAACAAGGCTTACTAGCTCAATAGTATACCCAAAAATAGCAACAAGGAGAACACACATCATAGTGAACATCACCTGAGACACCCATCTTTGTCCCACACCATAGAGATGGCCTCCCACACCAGATAGATCTTCACAACCCCACTGATTAATGAGCCACACATATTTGTTAATGCATGGAAGTGGCTTACAATGATTCATATGTAATGCACCTCTTCCCTCGAAGTTTAACAGTTATTGCTATGGATTGGCTCTCTTATTTGCCTCCTGGTATCAAATATTTTCAAGAAATCAATGACAAATTCATCAATCACTTCTCCTTCAATCTTGATATGGATTTTAGTCTAGAAGGGTTGTATACTCTCAAACAAAATTTAGAGGAAACCTTCACAAATTTCTTACAACGATGGAGACAAAGAGCTAGTAAATGCAAGTGGCCTCTTCCTAAAAAACAACAAGTGGGAATCATCATAGCCAACCTTGATCTAAATCTATCATTCCACTTGAAAATGCAATGCATCACATCCTATGACAAGTTTTTTCCAAGATCCCTTAACATTGAAAGAGCCCCAATCTCACAAGGAAATACTCAAGCCTACAAAGACAATTGTCCTTCAACCAATTCAAATGAGAGACTTTGTGTATGGGCCAAGAACAAAAACATAAAAAATGACGGTGTGGTAGATGCTAAGGTCATACTCAGTGCTCCTAGACCCAACAACAATCAAATTGCTAACATCTAACCAACTGTGCAACAAATGGTACCACCTCAGAATAATCGGATCAATAACACCAACATGCAACCAAGGAAAACCAGTAATAGAAGCAACTATCTCAAATGAAAATACACACAGTTATTGGAACCTATCGAGACAATCATAAGAAATTGGTAGAGTCAAATTTGATAACACTTCCTAACTTTGAGAACTACCAAGAACCACAAAAAAATCCATCTTGGTACAATGAACATGATCTCTGCAACTTTCATAAAATCAAAGGACATAAAACAAAAAATTGCATGAAGCTTAAGAATATCATCCAAGATCTCATAGAGAATGATACCATATCTATTAAGGGGCCAGTTAGAAACCAGGATCTCAAGATATACAAGAACCCTATGCCTGATCATAACAAAGCTAACAATAATGGCAAAGCTAAGAATTACACCAATGTTCAACATACTTATTCCAATGTAGTTGCCTCCTATGATAGCTTTATCACTGTTGTCACCATCAAGGGAGCTAGTACGGAATGTGGAGTCACCACATGACATGGCAAAATAACTATTCAAGTAGTTGTCCCAACTCAATCTAGGACACATCCTACTTTTCCCGCATCTAATCCTACCAAGTACAATCTTCTAGGTTAGCTTAAACAGACTCCTGCTTAGATATCAATCTTATAACTCTTGAGATTATCTCCTGCACATAGGTAACTACTGGAAAAATCCGTGTCTAAGTCATCTATTCTTGAGAACATTGATACCGATCAGTTTCAAGCTATGGTAGGGCATATCGCCAGCCATTTCTCACCTTCTCCGAGCAAGATTTACCATCACAACCATCCCATAACCATGTTTACACCTTGAGGTTGTCATTCATAAAAACAAGGTCAAAATAGTCTTGGTAGATGGAGGTGTTGGTCTAAACATTTGTACCCTGCAGTTAATCAAGCATCTAGGTTATTCAGAAGATACTATTGAGAAGATAAAGAGTACCACTATCAGAGCATACGGCGACCAAGAATGGGTATCACAAGGAATCATTGCACTCCCTATCCAAGTGGGACCTCTTATTGTAGAAACTACATGCCAAGTACTTGATCTTGATCTTCCATATAACATACTACTTGGTCGGCCTTGGATCCATGCTTTGAAAGTTGTAGCCTCAACCTATCATCAATGTGTAAAGTTTCCTTTTGAGGGTAGAGAAATCACTATACATGGAGATCTTGAGCCTTTCTACTAATGCAAGAGCCTTGAATCCAAGTTTTATAAAATCCCACAAATACCCAAAAATTATGAAGGACCTATACCATCCAACTCATTTTTTGACCCATCATCTCTAGCCTCTACCTCAACATCACAAGTACCAATTGTGAAAAGAATACCTGATGTTAAAGCAGTAATCCAAGATGATGGTTGTGGAAGCTAAAAAATATTGAAAGACACTTTTTTCTTAGGAGAGTTACCTATTTCTCCTCAAACTCATGGGAAACCAACATCTGGCACCAAAGAACCAAAAATAATCAAGATGGTAGCTACTACCTTCACCAAATGGGGAGATTTGAATCAAGAAGACATCCATGAGCAAGATATCTCTAAACTCCTTTATCAAGATGACCGACATGTTCTTATTCTTCACATGTAAGATGACAACAAAGGCCTACCGCTAATGCAGAGAATGGAATATAACAAGAATTAGAAGCTAGAACAGAATGACAATGGTTTACTAGAGCCCATCATTCCTGAGAAATGACTAAAAAATAATTGTTTAGGTTGTACTACTAACAAGGTCACACTTATTGGCAAAGGTATTACTACTAAATGGGTTGAGGATTTCTCTTGGTCACCTACATCACGTGATACTACCTTAGATGACTTTCCTCTTGATGTTACTGACCTATTTGAGAACAACACCCTCTTCATAATATCCATAACATCCTTTGTCTCAAATAACCAACCAACTAAAATATGCCTAGTATATCCGCAACTCATTGACATGGACCAACAAGGACCACTAGTTCTAGATTTATTTGAAAATGATGAAGTGATCTTAGAATTCATGGGACTCTGAGACAACTTATCATGGGAAGATCACAAAGAAGGCTTTGACATAGAGCTTGATACAGGGGCATACTATGGGGAGATGATTGAACCTTCAATTCCAAAATAAATGAAATGCAATTAACTTGCAGATCCTTGAGTGAAAACCACCTGGTGGCACTCTCTGATCGTAAAATAGTAAAAACAAAGGATGCATCCAATGGTGAAAACCTCCCTGAGGCACCCAACAATGAGGGATTCAATCTCCCCCTTAGTGCAATGCATCTAGAGAAGTCACCGGTAATAGCAGAAAAGGATACACTAGTCAATGTAGGAATAGAAGAACCTAAGATCACCTTCTATGTTGAATCTTTGTTAGACAAAAAATAGAAGAACCTCACAGCATTCCTCAAAGAAAGAAGAGCTAACTTTTCATGGTCATACATAGATATTCCAGGAATTGATCCAAAAGTGGTTGTACATCACTTAGCAATTTATCTTGATGCCAAACCAATCAAGCAGAAATTAAGGAAGATGAACCCTTAGATAGCACTCTTGGTTAAACTAGAGCTACAAAAGCTTCTTAACGTTGGATTCATCCTACCGATAGATTATCCTGAGTAGGTTTCAAACTTGGTACTAGTCTCAAAACCCACTAGGGGCATTAGAATATGTATTGATTTCATAGATCTTAACAAGGCATGTCTGAAGGGTGATTTCCCTCTTCCCAACATTGATCTCATTGTGGATTTAATAGTTGGGCATGAAATGTTGTCACTCATGGATGGATTTTCAAGCTACAACCAAATCATAATTGCCAAAGAGGATCAACATAAAATTTCCTTTACTTGTCCATGGGGAACCTATTGCTAGAATGTGATGTCATTTGGGTTGAAGAATGCAGGAGCTACCTATCAAAGAGAAATGACCCTCATCTTTCATGACATCATCCACAAAATAGTTGAAGATTATGTGGATGATATTTTGAAAAAATCTAAGAAGAAAAGTGAACACATACAAGTCTTAGACCTATCTTTGATAGGTTGGAAGAATACAAGGTACGACTAAATCCAAAAAAATGTGTGTTTGGGGTCACATCAGGAAAAATTATTAGCTTCATCATTTCACAAAGAGGGATAGAAATTGATCTAGGAAAGGTAAAAGCCATCCTAGACATGGAACCACCATAGAAATTGAAACAGATGAGAGGATTACAAGGAAGATTGCAGTCCATTAGAAGGTCCATAGCTCAACTATCGGATAAGACTCACCCCTTAGCATCTTCTCCATAAAGGGATAACCTACAAATGGGATGAAAAAAGTGATAAAGGTTTCCAAATAAAGGATTATCTACTAACACCTCCAGTGCCCATGCCGCCAATACCAAACAAGTCATTGATCCTATACATCTCAGCAAAACTAGTAGCACTAGGAGCTCTTTTAGCACAACATGATGAAAACATAAAAGAAAGATCCATATACTACATCAACAGAACCTTGGTAGGCTATGAGATGAACTATACACCTATTGAGAAAGCATTCCTAGTAGAATTTTTCGCTTCACAAAATTTTAGGCATTACATGTTGTCACACCAAATCAAGCTCATCGAAAAGATTGATCCATTAAAATATTTGTTATCCAAAGCAACTCTCACAGGACAAATGGCTAAATGGGTAATGATTTTGACAAAGTTTGACATAGAGCATGTGGAGCACAAGGAAATCAAAGGAAAAGTGATAGAAGACTAGCTAGAAGCACCCATCTATGATGAGAACCATTTAATATCTAAATTCCCTAATGAATCAATGTTCCTTATTAATCTCATAGCTCAATGGAAGATGCACTTTGATGGATCATTCACCCAACATGGATCAGGAGTCGGCATTATTTTCATCACCCCCCAAGGTGATTGCATCCTGAAGTATTACAAACTATCATTCCCATGTACCAATAACATTGTTGAGTATGATGCCTTGATCAAAGGTCTTAGGATAGCAGTTCAGTTGCAGATACAAGAAATGAAAGTCTATGGAGACTCACAGCTCATTATCAACCAAGTCAATGAAAACTATCAAACCAAATATGAAAAACTCACTCCTTACAAGAAAATGGTGGATGATCTCAAAGATCTTTTTATAGACATAACTTTTGAGCAAATTCCTCACATGAGCAATAGAGCAGCAAACGCCATCGCAACAATCAGATCACTACTAGACATGCCAAACAACATTCTTCAATGTGAATTCTTGGTAGAACAACTTCTCGTACCAACATTCGAAATCCCTGAATCTGAATTCATGTGTGTCATTATTGGTCCTAGATCCCCTTGGTACCATGATATCTTTACTTACCTTAATAAAGGGACCCTTCCATCAGACATCACCTTGAACCTTAAAAAGACCTTTGTCAAAAAGGCATCCCGATTTATGATCCTAGGTGATACCCTTTACCATCGAAGCATCGAAGGGACATTACTACGATGTCTTAACCAAGAGGAAGCCTTAACTGCCTTTTAAAAAGTACACAATGGAATATGTGGGTCCCATTCTAGCGGTATGACATTAGCTAAGAAACTATTGAGGATGGCATACTATTGGCCAACCAAGGAAAAAGAAGCTCATCAATATGTGCAGAAATACATCCACTATCAATAGCATGGGGATCTGATTCATGCTTCAGCTCAAAAGTTGCAACTAATGATTACACCATGGCCTTTTTCACAATGGGGACTTGACCTCATAGGAAAAATCACTCCAACCTCATCCAACAGCCATAATTTTATCATAACCGCCACTGAGTACCTTACTAAGTGGGTTGAAGCCATTCCTATGACCTACATAACAGGGAAGCAAATAGCCAAGTTTATCCTAAATTACCTAATTTGATGTTATGGTGTATCATAAACTCTCATCTCAAACAATGGAACACCATTCAAGAATCACGATGTGAAAGAGTTATGTCAAAGATTCAATATCCAACACACATTCTCTACACCGTACTATCCCCAATGCAATGGCCAAGTAGAAGGAACGAACAAAACTATCCTAAAAATCCTAAAGAAAACAGTTAATGAAGTTGGTCATGACTAGCATCTGTAGCTAAATCCCACTCTTTGGGCTTATTGAACTAGTACCTGCACACCTACAAGAGCAACCCCTTTCTCCCTAGTCTATGGATTAGAAGTCATCTTTCCTATTGAGGTTGAGCTCCCATCATTGCGAGTGTCATTGAAGAATCTGATAACTAGGAAAGAGTATAGAGTGTCTCGACTAAATGAGCTAGAATTCATGGATGAACGTCTTCTTAACGCCCTTAATCAAATTTCAATCATTCCAGGTGGGTGATCTTTTCTTAAAACAAAATCAAAAGAACCTCCCAAATCAAGACAACAAAGGAAATTTTGAGCCTAACTAGTTGGGTCCCTTTGTTATCACAGCAAGTTACAGATCAGGAGCATACCAACTGTCAACCCCTGAAGGTGAACCCTTTCAAAAGCCAATCAATAGCTTGCATCTCAAAAAAAATTATGCCTAAACATGAAGGGTGTAAATCAGAAATTACAAAAAAATCATAAAAATGATCAAAATTCAAAAAAAATGAGAAAAAGGATTGAAAAAAGTAAGGAAAAAATTGTATTCTAGTGAAAACCACTTCGGTGGCGCTTTGGGCAAGTACCTTGGTGAAAACCTGGCAAACAGGCACCTTGTGTAAATAAGGTATCTCCATCAATTCTTTGGCTCTTTTGACCTATCATTCTTTGCATCACCATTCATCCCCCATTCGTGTCCTTATCATGGCTTGTCACTATAAGGTATCAAGAGCTCTTTAGCACTACTTGGCATATTCTTAAGGTCAGTCTATCCTACCTTTATCAAAGTAGGCTAACATATCACACTGGAGGGATTTCATTATGCATCACAATCAAGTTCTTGTATATCTTGAGGTCATGGGACATCTTATCAGAAAACACCAAAAACATTCATAAAATCTTATCCAGAAAATCCAAAAACATTTGCAAAACCCTATACAGGGAAAATCCAAAAACATTTAGAAAATTGTAAAGGAAAAATCTTGTACAACAAAAATCCAAAAACATTCAAAAAATTGTAAAGGAAAAATCCAAAACATCCAGAGAACATCAAAAACCCTTAAAAGGTCGAACATCAAAAATCAAAAAATAATGTCTCTTGTTGAACTACATCATTTCTGAGCTTGAACATAGGCAAGGCCATCACTGATGTGCCCCCAAGACACCCTAGGTCAGTCCTTTAGAAGTCTGTTGTAATTAGCTATCATCTCTCGTCTATTCATATCTCCATCTTGTAAATGGTTCATGTCTCTTATCGAACTACATTGTCTCTGAGCTTGAACGTAGGTAAGGCCATCACTGATGTGCCCCCAAGACACCCTAGGTCAGTCCTTTAGCGGTCTGTTGTAATTAGTTGTCGTCTATCATCTATTCATATCTACATCCTATAAATGGGTCATGTCTCTTGTCAAACTATGTTGTCTATGAGCTTGAACGTAGGCAAGGCCATCACTGATGTGCCCCTGAGATGCCCTAGGTCAGTCCTTTAGCGGTCTATTGTAATTAGCTGTCGTCTCTCATTTGTTCATATCTTTTTCTTGTAAATCTATTGAGTTAGTCTAACTACGTGGTCTCTACATGTATAATGTAGGCAAGTCTAATATGTGATCAGCCCCTAAGGCCCCTAGGATAGGTCTTTAGGTTAGGTTCTTGGTCAAAACTTGGAAACTCTCTCAAAAATCCAAAAACATCTACATATTCTGAAAATCCAAAAAAATCCAAATATTCAGAAAATACAAAAACATGAGAAAATACAAAACACAAAAACAATAGAAAACATTCAAAAGACCTAAAAAGCCTCAAATATTTAGAAAACCCTAAACAGCCTTAGAAAATTTGAAAATCCTAAACATTTGTATAACATTCAAAAAGACCAAAAATAACCTCAAAACATTTTCAAAATACCAAAAACATTCAAATAATTTAGAAAATCCAAAACCCATCCATCCCCATCTCGCTTTCACCCACAATAAACTTTCACCCATAATAAGCAATCATCACCTTCACCCTTTAGAAAAATAGGTAGAAAATAAACATGGCAAGTCATAAAGTGCAAACCTAAAAGTCAAAATATAAAGTCTAAATTATAGGTAAACATGTCAGTGAATTTTATGGCAATAGCTCATCTTAGCATCATCATCCCAGCATCAAACAACCCTCTAATCAACATGTCCTAGGATGTATCCTTCCTGCGATGGATATCAACATCAGATATCACCAAAGCTAAACTTAAACAATGCAAGAGCTATAGATAACACTAACTGCTTGTCTTTGATCTTTTCTTATGATTTATCTTAATGGCCCATTTTGAGGACCTCTCGATGATGTCTATCTAAAACGATTTAGAGAGAAAGGAATTGGGCATCAATCATTATCTTTCGTTTGTTGTGCTTGAGGATACTCTTGTAAAATAATCTTGGTGCATACTTGCTTATATGTGTGTAGGAAGGTTGTTTGGAGTATGTTGTTGACTATTGTTTATGCTTTGGTCCAATATATTCTAAACTTCTAACTTACATTCCAATGACGTTTCCGTATGTCAAGATGTGAACAAGAATTATCCTATTTGTTTGTCAAGTCAAGTTCCATTATATTACATACAATGCCATCTTGGTTATCAATACCTTAATGCAACGTATCTATGTGTTATATCAATCAATAAGGAATGAACAAAAATCCCAATTCCGAAGTGTAAGCACCCATCTTGCATTTCATCTTGCATTCTTTTGCATTGTCTCATCACCATCTCTAATAAAGTCTTGATGGATCAAGGACTTGTTGGATCTTTTGAAGCAATCACCATCAGTGACAGTTATTTATTCTTTATTCTTCTATCTTCTCTCAGCGCTAAACTGGTATCATGACAATAAAAAAAAACATCATTAATGCATCCACCCTACATCCACAAACCATTAGCATAAACACACATCTCATGATCATATCACATCATACATTCTGCATAATCATTTAAGTTGTGAGGAATAATATAGATTTGTTATTCTAAGCATTTTAAATTATTTCATATCATAATCATTTGCATACATCATCATCATCAAAACATGCATAGAAAATATACAAAAATAAATGCATCCATAACATCTTCATATCATAATCATCCATCCATATCATATCGTGAAAAGATAATGAAAAATAATCATATCACTACATATCATAATCATAGCATATCACATAGGCATAAAATAAAGTGCACCCATACATGATCATATATAAGCATATCGTATCCATCCATCATGAAATAAAGTGAAAATATCATCACATAAATCATCCATATCATATATATATCAAAAAATGTGTCATGGTACAAAATTTGGATCAATGTATGTACATCGATAATAAGTACAATATCCACAAGGCTATCAAAAAGGAGCCCATGAATGTATATTAGTATAAAGAATAGGGAAAAATCAAAAAGTTTCTATACATCAAACATGTTAGCCCTAGTGGTTGCTACCCTCTCCAGCTGGCTACTCAAGCTAATCCTCTACTCGGGGGTGTGCATCACTCCACTGTGAAAAATCTAGCTGACCAAGAGCCACCGATACATCCCTATGGTAGTGATGCCTATAATACACAGCCTCTGTAATAGCCTCTCTAAATAATCTAGCTGAAACTATCTAATCATGGGTGGATGTCATAAGGCTCTCAATCTACTGATGTCGAGCCACCTCCTAATCTCTCTCACCTATGATTTTTTGAACTCTCTACAAAGTCGCATCCCTCTCGGGCATCACAACAACCACCTGTTGTCAAGCCTGGTCTCGCTCAGTAGCCAAAGACAAAATTTGTTGGCGGGCCTAGTCCCGCTCACCCATCAAAGCCTGCACCTGTTGCTATAGCTGTTGTATTTATACATTTTTGGCATTTGGCGATGGTGGTGGTGGTGGTACTAGCTACTACTACACCACTGAAGGCTACTGAGGAGGTTGATGTCCCACTACAGGAGCCCCCAAAACCTGGCCTCCCTATCCTCTACCCCTGACACCTCTGCCTCGCGGCCTCCCTCTAGGAGGAGCACCTACAAGATCTGTGAGTCACCTCAAAGGGACTGTAGAATTCTTTTTCTAGACCTACTCAAACATTGACAAACAAACAAACATTAGTCCTTAAACAACTGTAAACAAGCATTCCCCATGAAATTCATTCAAACACAAGAACATGAAATCAAAGTAAAGTAATCAAATAAACTACTAATGAAATTATATTCTAAATGCTCAAACTAGCATCCCATGGGGGAATTGGTGCTTCTTTTATGTGGAAAGAAACCCTTTCCCAATTCCTTTATAAGCTTGATGATAGATGTGTGATTCTTGATGCAAAATTCCAATAACCTAGCTATGGATGATGAATTATATGCTAACTTTGGATGAAAGTGTGGATGAAATTATGGATAATGAACTTGTATCTATAGAATTCTTTTCCTAGACCTTCTCAAACATGAACAAACAATCAAACATTAGTCCATAAACATGTGTGAACAAGCATTCCTCATGAAATTCATTCAAACACAAGAACATCAAATCAAAGCAAAATGTGAAGTAAACTACTAATGAAATCCTATTCTAATGCTCAAACTAGCATCCCATGGGGGAATTGGTGCTTCTTTGATGTGGAAAGAAGCCCTTTCCCAATTCCTTGATAAGCTTGATGATAGATGTGTGATTCTTGATGCAAAATTCCAATAACCTAGCTATGGATGATAAATTCTATGCTAACTTGAATGAAAATATGGATGAACTTGTGGATAATAACCTTGCATGAAATCGTGTCAACTTGTGGATGATTGTGGATCCCAAATAAATAGAGAAGGCTTCTATTTATAATGGAGAAGGATTGACGATTGAAGAATAGGAAGAATGTGGGATTAAAAAAGGGACCAATGGCATTGTGCCACTTGCAAACATGCTAGTGAAGGAGAGTGGAGCACATTTTGAACAATGTGCATGTTAAATGGATGTAGGTGAAATTTGAATTTGAAGAGGTGACTTGTGTAAGAGGGGATGTAAGAGCCTTCAATGAAAAGGTGGAGGACAAAACTCCTTTGAGAGGGAAAATTCAAATGGGTGGAATATTCCAAGAATATGCCATATTTGAATGATAATAGGGTAATTAGTAAATCAAATAAATTGATTTACATGTGCAACTTGCAAAAGCTAGAGGAATGGGGGATTAGCGTTAGGAGTTAATTAATTTAGGATTAATTAACTTAGATGAATTAGTTTGATTGTGACATTCAATTTAAATGTTTGAATTTATTTAAATCAAATGAGAGGATATTGGAAGATTAGTAATTTAATTAAATAAATTTGATATATTCAATCAAATGAAGAACATTGGGATTTAATTAAATAAAATTGATTTATTTAATCAAAGAGAGAACATTAGGATTTAATTAAATAAAGTTGATTTATTTAATCAAAGAGAGAATATTAGGATTTAATTAAATAAAGTTGGTTTATTTAATTAAAGGAGAAATTTGATGAATTAATTAAATAAAGATTATTCAATTAATTGGTTAGTAAAGAAATGATCAAGGAAGAATCGAAGTTAGTTAATCAAAATCGAGCACATGATATAAATCAGAATATTTCAAGTGTCTACATTTTTCCCCTCTTTGAAGCAATGTACCTACTACATTGGTTCAAAGAATAACCTTGTCGAGATCAAAATTCAAAAAAAAATTGATTTTTTCGGATGCCCCACTACTGCCCCAACGAGAAGAATTATGCCGGTACATTGCCCCCTCGAGAGATCAAGCGAAAAGTTTGATTTGAGGGTTGATCTTGCAACAAAGAGATTCAAGATGAATGTATGGATGGTTATGTAATGAGATGTTTAGACTAATAAATCTATATTATGATGATGATGCAAATGAGATGAACTAAGATGTTGAGAATAACAAATATATATTATCCTAAACATCTTAAATGATGATGCAATGCATGTGAGATGGGTGATGTGATATGCTATGATTATGAGATGTATGTAATGTTATGATATGCTCTTTTTCTTTTTTAGTACTTTTTATGTGTGATGTGTGTATGGATGATGCAACATGTAATGATTCCTATATAATTATGCAGTGGATGTTTTATGCAAATGTATGGCCTATGAGATGCTTGTAATAACCAATCTAGATTACTAAGAATAAAAATGTATATGAGATGATTGATGTACGATACAAATGATATGCAGTATGTTGACAGTTTTGTGGATGCAGGATGGATGCATTGGTGATGTTTGGTTTATTGTCATGATACTATATTAGCGCAAAGAGAAGAAAGAAGAAATGAGATGATGAAAAGAGGATCCAATAAGTCCATGATCTATCGAGACTTTATTAGAAACAATGATGAGAGATTGATGATGTTTTGATTATTAGAAATTGGAGACGTAAAGAGCTTAATTTCCTTATGTTTGATAACACACATAGGCACGATGCATCAAGGTATAAAGAACCAAGATGGCGTTGTACCTAGTGAGATGTACTTTTGACTCAACACTTAGATAGGAGTATCCTTGTTCACACCTAACATAAAAAACCCTATTTAGGATGCAGTTCAGATATTTCGAGCATCTTGGACCAAAACATAGAAAAGAAGAACCTTCCAATGTGGTCAACAAGATACCCAAAATACCCTCCCTACAAACCAAAAAAGTAAGCATGACCAAGGTTATATTACAAGAATATCCAACAAGCACAGCAGATAAAAAGATAATGGTCAAAGCCCCATTCCTTTCTCTCTAAATCATTTTGTTTAGATATCATCAAGAGGTCATTGGAATGAGCGCAATAAGATAAATCAACAAGACAAAGATCAAGTAATCAAACAAGCTAATGTTCTTCATACCTCCAACCAAGACTAAACTATGGTGATGCTTGATGTTGATGTCTATTGTAGGAAGGATGCATCCTAGGACATGATGTTAAATGATTTTGGGACCAACTAGATGATGGGCTATTAATACCAAGAATTGACCAACTTGTTTACCTACTGACCTAGACTTGAGACCTTGATGTTTGAGTTTTCACTTTCAATTTGTTAAACTTGTTTTTGATTGCTTTACCAAAGGTTGAAGATGACAACCATTTATTATGAGCGGACGTTTATTGTGGGCGAAAGCAAGATGGGACGGATGGATTTTTCAAATATTTGGATTTTTTTGATGTTTTGAAATGTTTTGAGGCTATTTTGGTTTTTTTCGAGATGTTTTACAAATGTTTTGATTTTTGAATTTTCCAATGTCTTTGGTTTTTTTGATATTTATGAATGTTTTTGGATTTTTTGTCTCAAGGACCTATCAATAATGGCCTTTCCTACATTTAAACTTAGAGATGACGTAGTTCAAATGACACAGACTCATTTATTGATGAGATATGAACAAATGGATTGCCAGTTATTATGACAGACTCCTAAAGGACTGACCTAGGGTGTGTTAGAGGCACATCGATGATGGCCTTGCCTACGTTCAGAGCTCAAAGACCTGTAGTTTGACAAGATGACTCTATTTTTTTACTTTTTGTGTTTTTGACCTTTTTTTGGATTTTGATATGTTTTGAATGTTTTTGGATTTTCCCAATTTTATGAAGACATCATTGAGTACAGATATTCAAGCTTGCACCCCCATCCACCAAGACTCTTTTGGCTTTATTCTTATGGACTAGGACTTCAAGATGGAGTGCAAGGTAATGAGATGGTTGTGTTGGGAAGTCCTAATCAGAAAATGCTAGGAGATGCAGTGTGGTGATGTGTCTCACCATAGCTTGGAACTAGTCTGCATCAAGATTTGTGGGGACAGTGGATGAAGCCAATGCTTCTTCTAGGATTTTTCTATGTGCAGGCAAGATTTACAACAACTCCATGATGGAGATTTGGGCAGGGGTTCTTTTTAGTTGGTCCAAGACATTATAACCATTGGGAATGGATTTTAGATTAGAGGTTGGTGCCTTGGGTGGTTGTGATGGTCCAGGAATGGTAACTATTCCACTATTTTTGGTGAATCCATAATCAGCTCTAGCTCCCTTGACATTGACAATAGTGACCCATTCATCTAAGGATGCAACAACATGATCGTAAACATGGTTTACATTGTTATACCATGCCTTTCCATGGTTGTTTCATTTATTGTGATCTGGCATTGGATTCGTGTATATCTTAAGATCCTAATTTCCTGTAGGTTGTTCAACATTTATGGTTATGTCATCGATAAGGTTTTGGATCAAAATTTTCAGTCTCATGCAACTGGTCATTGTCTGACCCTTGATTTTATGAAAATCGCAAAGGTGATTTTCATTATACCATGGTGGTTTCACTTGGGGCTCTTGATAATTCTCATAAGTTTGAGAATTTTAATGAGATTCTCTTGTACTAGTTTTTTCATGACATATTTGATTGATTCCCCAAGGGGTGTGTATTTTCGTTTGGGGGGATACTTGTTTCGCAGGGGTGGTCCTCCTTGATTATTCAGATTATTAACTGATTGAATGTTGTGTTGTGATGATGTGTTGGCTTGTGTGTTGTTTTGGTTATTATCTTGTAGTTGTTGATATGATTTTGTGTTTTTCCTTGGGGCATTGATAATAACTTTGGTGTCAACCACACTATCGTTAGTAACATTCTTGTTCTTTGCCCATGTGCGAGGTTTTTCATTATAACTGGTTGATGGGCCGTTATCCTAATAAGTAGGTGTCCCCCATTGTGTGATAAGGGCTCTTTTGATGTTGAGAAATTTTGGGATCAACTGGTCATATTTGGTGATGCATTGCATTTTTAGATGGAAGGGAAAGGTCCCTTCGAGATTAGCAATGATAGTGCAGATTTGTTGTTCTTCTAGCATAGTCCACTTGCTCCTATTGGCCTTGGATTTTCATCATTGTAAGAAGGATATGAATGTTTTCCCCTTAGTTTGTTTGAGAGCAGATAGTTCTTCTAGACTCACATCCATTCATATGTTGAATGCATAGTTTTGTATGAATGCATCCACAATTTTTTGGAATTTTTTGATTCTAGGAGGAAGGCGAGAGAACCATTCCATTATTGGTCTAGCCAAAATTTGAGGGAATAGTCTCATTAGATACATGTTGTATGCAACTTCCATATAGTGAACATGAAATTCCCTGATGTGATCTTCAGGGTTACCATTTCCATGATATTTGTCAAATTTAGGTATCTTGAACCCTTTCAGGAATGGAACCATTACAATGCTTCTATCGAATGGATAAGGGCATAAATTCCCTTGGGTTTTCATTTTTTTTCCATATTGTAGTTCTAGCACTTATTGTGAGATAAATTTAATTTGTGCAAACACATCATTTTTGTGGATCAAGTGGTGGGATGAATGGATTTTGAGGGGCTTTGATCATTTGAGTTATGGGTGGGGTGTTTTGTGTGTTTGTGGGAGGTTTTTGAACATTTTTTTGTGCCAACAATGCTTGTTGATATGCCTACAATTGCTATTGTGCCAACAACACCAATTGTTGGTCTTGTTGTTGTTGTTGCAACAATGCTTGTTGTTAGTCTTCCTATTGAGTTGCTTGTTGTTGTGCATGATATTGTACTTGTGCTTGAGCTTGTTGGGTAGCTTGCGCAACTTGTGCAGCTTGTGCTACTTGTGCAACTTGGGCAGCTTGGGCAGCATGGACGGCTTGTTGTTGTTGCAATAAAGCTTGATCTTGCACTTGAGTAGCTTGTTGTACTTGTTGTGCAGCTTGTTGTGCTTGTGCTTGTTGTGCAACTTGTGTGGCTTCTTGAGATTAAAATTTTTGGAATGCTTTCTAATAGGCTTGTTGGTCAGCTTGCAATGTGATACTTTATTGGTTTTCCATGTTTGGTTTTGGTGGTAGAGGTGGAGGACTTGGAATGGTGTGAGATGTTGTGATGAGAGATTTTTGAGGTGGTTGTTGAGGTGTTGTTTGGGTGATGATACGGGGTTTTGTGGTAGATGGTGCAATGGATATGCTAGGTCCTTGGGAGACCACATTTATAGATGGTGCAGTGATTGATTGTGTTGTTTGGATTGGTGCCACTTGGTGTTGCGATATTGATGGCATGATCAGAGGATTTGGTATGTTGATATGATTCATGACTAGAGGAATCCTTTGATTTGGTTGATCAAGGATTGGTAAAGGGGGTTTCCCTAAATCAAGAATTGGTGTGGATGTCAATGGTAGAGGGGGAAATGGTGGGAAGATAAGTGGTGTGTTTCCTTGAGAAAGTGATGATGAGGGATCAAAGATTCCTCCTTGTCCAAATAGTCCCCCTTCTTCTTGTGAAGTCATGGGGAGAGAGACTTGTGTGTTAAGGGAATATGTTGGTGTTGTAGAGAAGGTGAATGGATTGTTGGTGTCATGAAAGACAAGCAGAATGTATGGGTGTTTCTGATCTTGAGGAATGGGTTGACCCAAGATGGTGTTTGCATCTAAGTCTTGCCTATTTACAAGGGGATGTGTTTGAAGGGCATGAAGCAATGAACTCCCCTTGGTAACTATGGGTTGACTTGGAGCATGAGATGAGATTAGATGTGGGATGAGTTGAATGATGCTTTGGAAGGGAGGTGTGAATGAGATTGGTGGCATAATTCCAAGACGTTTCTCCACAATACTGATTACATCATAGTCAAGAGGGAGTTTGGCCCCTTCCTTTGCCAATTCTAACATGTATTATGAAGGATTAAGTCTCATTATTGTGTTGACAATTTTGTGATTTTCAAGATTTTGGACCATTTCCATGATTTCATCTTGAGTCATCCCTAGGACATTGTTGGTGATATCCTCCACTTGGAAACCTCCTTGAAGATCTTGTGGTAGTTGAGGAAGTTTGAGTGGGGGATTGCTAGATCTGATGGGGTTGATTTCAAGTGCAGTTTGACTCAATTCACTTGAAGTGGATGTTTCTTTGTTTATTTCCATGTTCTTGTGTTGAGATCTAGTTTGGACCATAAAATAAGGATGAATTTTCATGTATGTGGGAGATGAACCTCTAACTCCTTAGATTGGTCTAAACTTTAGGTACAAAAAGGAAAATCTAAGATGTCAAGGATCAGAGGATAGTGATGAGATAAATGAAAAATGGGTGATTATGAATGATTGAACTCTTAAGAACCTTGGAGGGATACTATACTTTAGGAATTTTATTATTTTTGATTTTGGATTTTATTTGGATTTTATTTGAATTTGATTTGGATTTGGATTTGGATTTGATTTGGATTTGATAATGAACTCATAAACTCCAAGAGGTTAGATGTTTTCTTGGAATAAACTTGTCCACAAAGTGATAATTTAACTAAATGTATGAAGAAGGATGCATCTACACACACTTAGTCAAACAAGATGATTTTGATTTGGTTTAAAGGATTTATCAAAAGTCTAGTATGAATGATTTTTCCAAGATTCTAAGAGTTGTTTGTGAGATGGGATTTGATTGATGCTTTGGGATGGATGAAAGTGTTAATTTTGATCCTAAGTGAATTTAGAGAGACTTTTGTTTACAAGACCTAGGTATTGAAGAACATGCTATACTTCCAAGAACTTGTTAACCCTACAAAGTGAGATACTCAAAACGTTGGAAGAGAGTTAGATTTTGACAATAATAAAATGAGTACAAGTTTGGGTTGTCCTTTGATGCACGTTTGTAAAATTTTATAGAGCAACCTATCTCTAACTTGATAAAGCATAGACTGATGTTTCTTGAGATTTCTTGGACTGAGACATTTGTGATGATTGATGGACTTTGGTTTTGGAACTTTGATCTTGCAGGAAATCATTTGAGAAAACACATGTGTGGGGTTCAATTTTCCTTTTAGCTTTGCTTAATGAGTCCTTTTTACCACAAACACTTTCTTTCATAGCTTTTCAAACTAAATGTCTAATGTCTCAATTTATTTTCATCCCACAAGGTCCATTATGTGGAAATCAAGAGAATAAAGGCAATAGTTCCCTAATATTGACTTTAGAGAGAAAATTGAGATATAAATCCAAATACTTAGAAGCCTCTAAGGATGAAATCCCTAGGGACAAGCGATAGCACTTGGATTTTTCAAAGGTATTTGCCTCTTCTAAAGGTTTGAAATTTGATGTCCTTGTTGGATGTTTGTTTTCAATATTTTGGATCCAAGTAATGTGTTTAATTGACTCAAAGATTGCACAATCCTAGGATGGACAAGAAAATATTTGTTGAATTCCCACTTGGATAAATCTAGTTGTGCTTATTTAGAGTGGATGATTAGAAGCTTGACCACACTAGATCTCCTCCACGGCACTCACTTCTATGGGTCAGAAAAGCTTCAGTTCTCATGAATCTCCCTTGATGAACTTTTCATCTCTAAAAGGAATCACAAATATGTGGGACAACTTCGAAGGTCCAACCTCCTAACGCCAACAAATATTGGGATTTTGGATTCTAAACAAAGGTTCATAGTAAGGGCATCTAGTTTAGGGGTACAATGATAAACTCCTTGTGAGAGATCTCCCAACCCTTAGAACAAGGGCTTTACGCATCATAAAGATACTGGGGGAGAGCTATCATGCATCACTTTGTTGATTGCAAACTTTCCTTGCAACCATAAATTTGTATAATGGTTCAAAAGAGCTTGGCTTATGCTCATTATCTCTCAGATCATTCCCTTGGGGTGAGTACTTTTTCCCATGAAGGCAGGCCCTCTATAGGTAGACAATAGTGAAGAAGTACATTTGTAGTTCGACCGCCTAATGCACTTAGGATGGAACACACACAATGCCTTTTCTTCACACTCGCATGATTTGTTCAATTTTAAACCCAAACTTGAAGTTTGGAGGTAGTCTTTTGGACAACCTAATATCACTAAAATGCTTTTGATTCTCAAGATCTCTATGAAGCATGAGAGAATTTCATACGCATTTGAATGGTATTAGTTTGTAAAGAAGATTACAACAACAAAGTAAGCACAAGTTCGTTTTAAATCCTCAAAGGCAATAATGAGTTCTTTTTAAAGCACCAAACTTGAGTGTGAAGTTGATTGTTCAATTTTAGTCCCAAATCAAAATTCTAGTAAGAGTCTAAGGTTCAATTTTAACCAACTTAACAAAGCTTGAGTTATAGGTTAATTTTATGCCCAAAATAATTCTAGCTGGTCCTACGGCATGAAAGGAATATATATGATAGGTTATTTTCCCATGAGTGTTTAAAAACACTATTACAATGAGTATAAAATGATTTTTCTTTCACTTCCATGCTTCATGATCTTTTAAAACATACAATCTAAGCTCCAAGTATTAGATGAAATCAAGAAACAAGAAGATATATGAGGGTTAGATAAATGATTAGGCATAGAAACCCTAAAACTTAGACCAAGTTTCATTGTGATTTGACATTAGGTGAAAATTTGAAAATTTTAACTCTATAAAAGTTAATAAACACCTACACCATTTCATATCTTATGAAATTCTACCCCATTTCAAAAAAAAAGCTTTGAAAAAGACGTGTGTATGACCAAGATATGACCATTTTAAAATTGACTATAAAAGAAGAAAAAAAATAGTGTCGCCATTTGAACATAGAGGCAACGTGGCTATATAGCGACGTTGGAAAGATTGCATCACTATTTGAGGATTTCAGCGTCGCTTTGTGGAAAAATAGAGACCCGTTTGCGTCACTATTTCCTCTAGTGTCACTACTTGTCCTTTCAGCATTGCTACAACCAGGAAATAGAGAAAAAAACATTTAATTTTGAGATTCCTACCCTCCTAGCACCAAATGTAGAATGCTTTGTCTAGACCTGCTCAAAAATGAACAAACAAACAAACATTAGTCCTTAAACAACTGTAAATAAGCATTCCCCATGAAATTCATTCAAACACAAGAACATGAAATCAAAGTAAAGTAATCAAATAAACTACTAATGAAATTCTATTCTAAATGCTCAAACTAGCATCCCATGGGGGAGTAGGTGCTTCTTTGATGTGGAAAGAAACCCTTTCTGAATTCCTTGATAAGCTTGATGATAGTTGTGTGATTCTTGATGTAAAATTCCAATAACCTAGCTATGGATGATGAATTCTATGCTAACTTTGGATGAAAGTGTGGATAAAATTGTGGATAATTAACTTGTATCTGTAGAATGCTTTGCCTAGACCTTCTCAAACATGAACAAACAATCAAAAATTAGTCCATAAACAAGTGTAAACAAGCATTCCCCATGAATTTTATTCAAACACAAGAATATGAAATAAAAGGAAAATATGAAGTAAACTACTAATGAAATCCTATTCTAATGCTCAAACCAGCATCCCATGGGGGAATTGGTGCTTCTTTGATATGGAAAGAAGCCCATCCCCAATTCCTTGATAAGATTGATGATAGATGTGTGATTCTTGATGCAAAATGCCAATAACCTAGCTATGGATGATAAATTATATGCTAACTTGGATGAAAATATGGATGAACTTGTGGATAATAACCTTGCATGAAATTGTGTCAACTTCTGGATGATTGTGGACCCCAAATCAATAGAGAAGGCTTATATTTATAATGGAGAAGGATTGAAGATTGAAGAATAGGAATACTATGGGATTAAAAAAGGGACCAATGGCATTGTGCCACTTGTCAACATGCTAATGAAGGAGAGTGGAGCACATTTTGAACAATGTGCATGTTAAATGCATGTAGGTGAAATTTGAATTTGAAGAGGTGACTTGTGTAAGAGGGGATGTAAGAGCCTTCAATGCGGTGTAAGAGCCTTCAATGCAAAGGTGGAAGATAAAAGTCCTTTGAGAGGGAAAATTCAAATGGGTGGAATATTCCAAGAATATGCCATATTTGAATGAAAATAAGGTAATTAGTAAATCAAATAAATTGGTTTACATGTGCAACTTGCAAAAGCTAGAGGAATGGGGGGTTAGTGTTAAGAGTTAATTAATTTAGGATTAATTAACTTAGATGAAATTAGTTTGATTGTGACATTTAATTTAAATGCTTGAATTTATTTAAATCAAATGAGAGGATATTGGAAGATTAGTAATTTAATTAAATAAATTTGATTTATTCAATCAAATGAAGAACATTAGGATTTAATTAAATAAAATTGATTTATTTAATCAAAGAGAGAACATTAGGATTTAATTAAATAAAGTTGATTTATTTAATCAAAGAGAGAATATTAGGATTTATTTAAATAAAGTTGGTTTATTTAATTAAAGGAGGAATTTGATGAATTAATTAAATAAAGATTATTCAATTAATTGGTTAGTAAAGAAATGATCAAGGAAGAATCAAAGTTAATTAATCAGAATCGAGTGCATGATATCGATCAAGATATTTCAAGTGTCTACAGGGATGAACCATGCATCATAAGTTGGAGCAGTCTACCCTTTCGGCTAACCCTAATCATATGCCCAAGGTTGGGAAACCAACTAGCGAAAACTCTCCATGACCTCTGGTGCTAGAATCATTAGTCCCCAGGTCAGGACCTCTCTAACTGATCTCACAAAAATCACTTTCTAAGCATCATCGAGCATGTCCTGTACATCACCAAACTATCTAGCTACTCTGTCAGGAAGGTACCGCTTGATCATGGTATGCTCTCGACCCTGCATACATCGAGTATGTTGAGAAAAGTAAAGTTGTATATCATCAAACCAAGCTAACATCTAAAGCCAAGGCCACCACCGAAACACGATCATAACATCTATCACCTGTCACCAGTATGGGAGTCCAATATGTCCTATTTGCATGAGTGTAATGGCACCTTAGTATTTCCATACAACGGGATCGTCTGGCTCCACATCTGCCATCTATACAATTGGTTGAAGCACTATAATGTGCTCCCATGCCCAAATATGAAGAAGAGTCACACCTGCACCGAGGGCTCTCCCATCATAATAAATGAAGTCATGTAAATCATGGTACAAGGAGGCCAGCATCAAGGTCCCCCATGCAAAAAGAGTCCTTTGGTAAAACATCCTCTGCTAAGCCAAGCCCCAACCTAGACTGATGAATCGGCCACATCTATCTAGAGCCACCAAACTTGAAATGATGGCCACAATAATCAATCTGAACATCAACACGTGACCCCTATATGTATCTAAATCAATTTGTGATGTGGCCAATGCAATCCAGTCCATCTCCATCACCTTGAAGTAGGCATCCAATCTGGCATCAGGATCATAGATCACGCGATCACCATGGATAGGCAACCACAATATCCGCCACACATCCTCTAAGGTCACTATCGCCTCTCCCATCAAAAGGTGGAAAGATGAAGTATCGTTGTGCCATCTCTCGCACAATGTTGTCATCATATCCAAATGTGTCCTCACAATAGGTACATATACGATATACCACAATCTAATCTACCACAATCTGATCTCTCCCAAGTGCTCCTAGCGCAACTCGGATAGATCACCCAATCTCTCCAGTAAAGTGGGCATGTGCTCTCTCAACATCAATGGTGGGAAGACCTCCTGCACCCATGAAGCCCACAGTGTTAGGAAATCATCAAAATTTGAAGTTATTTGGAATTTTTGGCTTGGAAATCATAAATGTGTCACTATATTCAAAATTTAAATAGAAACACTCGACGCATTTCAAATTTCAAATTGAAAAATGCATCGTCAGACAATGGTGTCACGATTTAGAATTTGGAATGACCTAACCCTGACTTTCTAATTGGCAAATGTGTTGACAAATACAAATGCGTCACCATTTAAAGTTTGAAACCCTAAAATCAAATTTGGAAAGCATCGCCCTAGACATATGCATTGCTATATATCATTTGGGCGTTGCCGATTGAAGTTTGGGTGTCGCTATATAGCGACACCCCCAAATTCTAAATTCTAACGCCTAATAAATGCATCAAAATTTTAAATTTCAAACCAAGTTTTGAATCACATACTAGTGGTCCTGTGCTTGGAAGCTGCTAGAACTCACAAACTCAGTCAAAAATGTGTCGAGAAAGCTCACAGTGTGTCATTTCGTCGAAGGGTTAGAGCTCAATTTGTAAGAAATCCTCAAGTGTGAATGCACAAATGAATTGAAAATGGCCCCTCTTGGCCTATTTAAGCTAGAAAATTAGGGTTTTTTTACCCTAATTTAATCTTTTTAATGGGGTTTATTATCATTTTCACCAATTTTTCCCATTTGGACCTAATTTTGCATTATTTTTTTGTTTTTGGCATTATTCTTGCATTTCGGAACCTTTTTGGACCCTTGGGCTAGCTTTTCAACCTTTATCGAGAAATCAACCCAAAATTCAAAATTTTTGCCCAATTTCTCGAGGGGGCAGGGAGTCAACTTTATCCTTCCATTGGGGCATCTAAAAAAATTAGAAAATTCTTATTTTTTGATTTAGGCAGCATTTTTTATCTGAAAAGCATTATTCTTTGAACCGAAGCAACAGGTACCTCGCTCAAAGAGGGGGAAAATGTAGACATTGAAAAATGTCCTAATCGATGTCATATTTAAATCATATTTATTAACATCATTTCCTCCTTAATCCATCCTCTTTTCACTTAATTAATTTAATTAGCCTAGCTAATTAATTAACTGCATCATTTTTGTCTATTTAGCCTAATTAATTAAATTGGGTTAATTCATCTCTTTTCGCACTAACAATTCATCTTATTAAATTAAATACATCAAAATATTTAATTTAATCTCCTAAGTCATCTTATTTAATTAAATAACCCTAAGTCATTTAATTAAATATCATTTTATTCTCCCCTATTTATTAAATCATCTAATTTAATAAAATATCATCTAATTCTTCTAATTCCCTAATTGCATAAATTAAACTTTGTTTAATTAGCAATTAAACTAATTTTCCTCTAATCAAAGAGAATATTCCCATGGAATATTCGTTATCCCTTTTTGCACAATTAAAACTTTGTTTTAATTTGTAAAATATCTTTTTCCTCACCCTAATGGAATATTCCCTCTCCTCCAATCAACTCACTTAGCTTCAAAAGCAAGTTAACCCTTCAACCTCCTAAACAAGTTACCTTTGACCTATGTGAGCAGCTCAAAAGTGTGTTTGTTTGAGGCAATTGTGAGCCTTTGATTAACTTTCATCTTGCATTCTCATTTGTTGATTAGAATCCATGATCCATGCCTCTCATCTCCTTCATCTTGAACCGTTGATTGAGCTTTTTGATCTCAACCATCCATTCTTCATTTGCTCTCCTATAAATAGATCACTATTTGGAGACAAATGGATCCATCTTTTATTGTAAACTTATGTTGTTAAATTTACTCACATTCATACTCTCAATTTGCATATGCTTAGCTTATTTTCAGTTTGTTTTATTTGCATAGTAGCTTCGAGCTTCCATTAATGGCTTCCATGCATCCATCTTAGTTTGTAAATAAATTAGGGTTTTCCTCTTTTAGCTTAAATTAGTTTATATTAGCTTAGATTAGCTTAGAAATTGCATAATTAGATCATTTATAGCATAAAATCATGGTAACTTAGCTTGCATCATGTTCATTTTGTGCATAATTTAGGTTTTCACACATCAAACACCATGGTTTCATCGATTCTCTTCCATAGAATCGATTAAGACAAGCTCGCTATCACGGGATTGGGAAAGCTTCGTCAGTCCACATCAATGTGACACCAATTCCACAACAAGATAAATTTTCAATAGATTAGAGCAGATGTTTTCTCTAAAGCTTTCATAAATTTAGCATGTTAGGTTTTTTTATAAAATGTTTACTTTCAATTTTGATTTATTGATCTTGTTGAGATTTGAGTATTGGTGGCTCTGTTATGCTTTGATTCATCATGGATCAAGTGTAATTCATCCCATACAGGTATTTTTCATCGACACCTCCAATTGATGCTTTGCCCTGATGTCATGTGATATTCATCCAGGAATGTTTTGATGGCTCTTGCTTCCTTCCTACTTGCAACCCCAAATAGTATTGTGTCATTGGTAAACTATTGGTGTGTAACTGTGTCCAGACCATTTGCAACTAGAACCCCCATCCACTTTCCTTCTCCCCTCAAAGAGTTAATGCCTCTTCCCAAAACCTTGGCCATGATAATGAATAAGAACTTTTGGGAGACGATGTCCCCTTTCCTTAAACCCCTCAATGTGGCAAAGAAACCATGTGCTGCCCCATTCACTAGAATTGAAAATTTGGTCATCGAGATGTAGCTCTTTATCCAATTAATCCAATTACCATCAAAACCAAACTTCTCTAGGACCTCCAACAAAAATTGTCTCTCCACCAAGTCATAAGCTTTGAGGATGTCAATCTTTAGGACCATACAGGTTTCCCTTATCTTTCTAGCCATGTGGATGGTTTGTGTGCGATGATGATACCCTCTGCTATAGATCTCCCTAGGGAAAATTCACTTTGATCCTTAGATATAACTCCCTTTGGAACACCTTTAAGCCTATTGGAAATAATCTTGGTGGCTAATTTATATACTGTGCTGCATAAGGCTATTGGCCTAAAGTCACTCACGACTTGTGGGTCATTCTTATTGGGAATCAAGGCAAGGAAGGTGTGATTTAATGACCCCAACATTTTCATCTTTCTCCTTGACTCTTTGATAGCTGCTACCAAATCATCCCCAATAGTATCCCAAAAATTTTGGAAGAACCCAAGTAGAAACCCATCAGGGCCAAGAGATTTATCTGGATTGAGTTGAAATGTGTTTGCCTTTACTTCTTCTTTGTTGATTTTATGGAATAGGAATTTGTTCTATTCCTCACTTATGATGTTTGGTATTGTGCTTAGAAGTCTATCCCTTACAGCTTTGTTGTTTGGATCCTCATTGTTTAAAATTTATTCAAAGAACCTTACCACTTCATTGTTTACTTCTTCCATGAGTTGAGTCATTTCCCCATTCTCTTTCCTGATTTTTGTTATTCTATTTTTAATTTGATTTGCTATTGTTGTTTTATGAAAAAAAATTGTATTCCTATCCCCCTCCTTTAGCCATGTCTCTCTTGAATTCTATATCCAAAATCTTTCTTCTCTTTTCAGGATTTTCGCTAGCTCATTTTTTAGGGTTTTCTCATTCTCATAGTCATTTTCCTCCATCCCATTGATGATGATATGCTCATTTAATTCCTTTAATTTTTTCTCCACTCTTTCTTTCTCTTGGAATATGATCTTAAAGTGAGTCTTATTCCATTCCTTCAATTTTACTTTAATGTAGCTCAATTTCTTGTTGATTCTAAAGAGGTTGGAATGGTTTCCTACATCAATTTCATGTCACCATCTCCCTATCAGGTCTGACAAATGTTCATCCCTTAACCACATGTTCTCAAATTTAAATGGGTTCCCTCTGGGAGGGTCATCATGCTCAAGGAGTAGTTGCACCGAAAAATGGTCTGACCTTGTGAACGATAATATTGTGGTTTCATGTTTTCTTATTGTTCCCCTCCAATCCCCACAAAGTAAAAAATATGTCCAGTCTCTCTCCTATGTTGGTAAAACCCTTCTATTTGAACAGGTGAACATACCATTCCTGGTCTGCATGTCCATTAGTTGAATGTTGTCAACAAACTCCTAAAAATATCATTGGATGTTGGTAATTATACCCATGCCCCCTTTTTTCTCTTCATTATTTAGAGTCACGTTAAATTCTCCTACAATAATACCCTTTTCATTTTTGTGATTTTCGATCTATCTGGCTATTTGCCTCCATAGTTCCCTCTTGCCAATTATAGAGATTGGTCCATACACGTTTGTAATAAAAAAAATTGCTCATTCCTTTTTAGGCCCTTGCATTTGATCATTCGCCAGTTCCCTTCCTCTATAATGACTCCCCCTGTTGTTATTAAACCTTCCACTCCCACAAAAACTCCCTTCCACTTCTTCCAAATACTCAATCTTTTATCACTTTCTTCTTTGCTCCACTTGTTCTCTTGTAGTAAGAGTATGTCTGCTTTGGATTGGTCAATTTGGTGCTTGACCATATGCCATTTTTCAAGGGCATTAATGCCCCTAACATTCCATGTTATGAGCTTCATTGTCCCTAGGGAAGGATGTAATCCTTCCCTGATCTTAGTTTCATCTATCCTACAGAGTTTGTTGCAATCTCCAATTTTTCTTTGTTTGTTTTTGGTCCCCTTTTTCCATTTTTCTTAATGTTCGGCTTTTTATTTTTGATTGAGTATGCTCCAGCATCCTTTCCTCCACCAAATCACCTTCCTCAGCTTCACCCATCACCTCATCCTTAGATTCTTGTTATCCCTCACTCTCCTCTCCCTCCATTGTGGGGCAATCTACACTTTCCCTTCCCCGTTCTTCTACTTCTTCTACCTCATTTTTATTATCCCCCAACCTTTTTCCTGGGTTGTCCATTTCCTCACCATATAGAGCTTCCTTTGATGCTCCCATTTTTGTCCTCAACTCATCTGTTTCCTTGGTATAATAAGTATTCTCTGGTTGTTCACCTATATATTTTTCACCAAACATTTCTGCAACTATCAGGTTATCTACAGGTTGCTTGTCCCCTTGATCCCCACTTTCTCTTGGGATGATCATCCATTCCTCAGTCTCCTTTCCTTCATTGTGGCTTGGATGTTGATTTTGTGTGGTCATCCTTGTTGATTCTTAATGGCCAAATCCCCATTTGTATTTTCTTGCTTTATTTTCCTCCACTACTGAACTACACTCCAATTTACCATGTTCCTTAGATTTACAAATGGGGCATAGTTTCATCTAATCTTCCCTTTCCACTTTCTAGATCCAGGATCCCACTTCTTCATAAATCTCTATCTCTTGAGGCAGTGTTTGGTTGGGTTTTAATCCCAAAAAAAATCTTATGTAGGTGCCCAAGCACTTGTCTTCATCATTTTTTTCCACTACTATGAGGGATCCTAGGCTTCTCCCAATTTCTAGCAATGTGTCATCATCCCAAAGTTTTGTCGGGAGGTTATATAGTCAAACCCATACAGGCCCCTCTATGGTTTTGTGTTTCCATGGATCAAAATTAGGGTACCAATCAACCATGTGCATCCCAGTACCATCTAAATAGTGAGGGCCACTATTTGGGGCATGCCATTTTTTTCATTTTGGACAAGAATTCTACTAGAAAAAATTCATTTGGTAGTTCCCTAATTTGCAATCTCTTCCCCCATTTGAGAAAAATGCCTCTTTCTTTTAATCTATCAACTGTACTTTTTATTGGGTCCTTATCTATTTTAATTGAATGTTTCAGCTAGTTTGGAAGGGGGGACTTATTGATTAGGTCGGGTATTGGTGCGAAGTTCCTTCCTCTACGATCACCTTCTCCTTCCCTTTTTAAGGTATGCTTGTTTATTCTTTGTTTCCATTCACTTTGTCTCTCCAGTTAGTTGATGTATCTGCCCTAGGGATTCTCTTTTCCCAGAGCCACCCATGCCTTTTTTCCCATGCATTGTTCCATCTCTAACCACCTCAATCATTCGGATGTGTGTTGTGTTCGAGCATTTTTTGATCCTGTACCATTTCATTTATGTTCCAAGCCCATCTACTTGAACTCAGCCATGGGAGTGTCACTCTAGTTCTTTCTCCCATTCATTCTCTGTCTTTGCAATCCCATGTTGTGAGTTTCATTCCTTCGGTTCATTGGATGACATCGATCCACCCACATACACCTATTTCAAGATGTGTGTGTTCTCCCTCATTCTCCTCTCTACTGCTAATCCTTCCCATGATCTTTTGTCCTCTTCAATAACGCCCCATTGCTTCTCATTCAAATCACCTACTCTTTTTCGCTCCTCCTCGCCTATTTGTGCCATTTTTATCTTAAAATTAAGCTCTATTTTTACAAGCCTTACAAAGTTCTAAGAAGAATTATAATATAATAATATTATATTATTAATAATATTAGTATTATTTTATATATGAAAAAAATCTTAATATATTTTAATTAATATATTTATATTATTAATATTAGAAATTTCAGTATTATATTGTTATATTATTCTTATTTTTTTATATTTACAATAACATTTTTATACTAGCAATCGCACCTTATTGTGCAATGGGTATGCCAAAGAGGTGTGGATGGTCAATAAAGGTAAATTTTGGTCTATTTTTTCAACACATTTGTGTAGTACATGAGGTCAATTGGTAGGAAATTTAGCAAATGATGTTGTTTGTGTAACAAAGGTAGCAATGGAGAAGTGATAGCTTCAAATCAACTATGCATCCACTTACACAAGGATCCAAACACAATTGAAGAAAACCTCTAAATCATGAAGGTAATCATAATCCATTACCAATAAGATCATGTTATGTTTGCAATAGGGAGAGAGGAAGAGAGAGAGGGAGAGATAGAGGGAGGAGAGTGAGACAAAGAGGGGCAAGGAGATAAAATAGAGAGGAAGATAGAGATAGAGACATAGATAAAGATGGAGAAAGAGAGGGAGAGGGATATGAAGTAGAGGGAGATAGAGATAGAGATAGAAATGGATATGGAGAAGGAGAAGGAGAAGGAGAGGGATATGGAGGAGAGGGAGATATAAAGAGAGAGAGTGTCACGGCCCCTATTTTCAATAAGTAATTTATAATTCTATTCTAACAATCATTGACCAAATTTTGACTCATGTGCATAATAGGATTGCGGGCAACTTGTGGTGAAAGGAAAATAGCACAAACTCTTAGAAATCATATAGTTGCATTTGCATAATTTAGTTATGATTGTGTCTTATTTTATTCAATAAGGAAGATTATAGTTGTTTATTTAATTAAATGTTAGTTAATGTTTTGATTGAGGGAAAAGCAGGTTTCGAATGAACCCAAAAGCAGGTTTTTGAATGGACCCGAAATGTTAGTTAATGATAATTCTCTTAGAAGAAATTAAAAAAATAGTTTTAAATCATTTATTGATTTTATTTGAAATTAGAATTAATATTTATTGTTTTAAAGATAATTGTGATGCAAAGATAATAAATCATATTTGTTATTTAATATTAGTTTTATTTGCAATTAAATGGCATTTCTTTATTATTTACCGAGGATAAATATTATGCATGAAAAGAAATATTATTTTTAATTTCAAGATTAGGTTATGGAAATTAGGGAGAAATCTTTAAAAGAAGGAAAATCAATAATGGAAACATAATAGTTTCTTGATCATTATTTTCTCTGCAAGAACAATAACTGAAAAAAATGGGTGTCGGGTAGAAGGTTTTTGAAGGATAGTAAATTAAAACGGTGGAAAGAAGGAGAGAAAAGAATACAAGAAAATCAAGAGAAGAAGATCTTCAAAAAGTGACTTCCAGCAGATCAAGAAAAAGAAAAAGAGAAACAAGAAGAGGCAACTCAAACTAAAAGTGATTTCTAGGTTTTCAATTCTTTTCCAATGCATTTCAATTACAAAATGTGTAAAAGATGATTGTCTATAGAAAGATTTACTTCTCTCTTGAAACCTTTTTGAATGTTAGTTTCAAATTTAGATTAGTGTTTTAATGTTCTATGTAGAAAGATTTACTTCTCTCTTGAAACCTTTTTGAATGTTAGTTTCAAATTTAGATTAGTGTTTTAATGTTCTATTTATTGTATGGGATTCAGCATTTTTGGTTGTACAAAGCTATATTTTTTCCTATTCTTTTTATATAAAACTAGATGTATACTTATATAAATACATATATATAATATTTTATATGCATTTATACCCTGCTGCTGTAAATTTTAGGAGTGAATTTCAAACATACTGTACCAAGATTGCAAATTTCCTTTTTAAATTAAATTTACAATTCTAGAATGTAATAATATTACATAATTACATATATACATAACAATATATATATATATATGTAAATATATAATATTATTATTGTATTTATTATTTGGACAGATTGAAAAGTATTAAATTTCAATTTTATTTCATCGAAGTACTGTGTAATAGAAAGGGAATCATGTTATAATATGGAGTACTAAGCCTCCTAGCCAACGCCTCCCACAAGGGAAGGCTGCTAATGGAGGCAGTCGCCCCTCCATAGAGGCGTTGCCTTCCATAGGCAGCGTCCCCTATGGGGAAGTCCATCTCCTCCCCCATCCATCCTATGATTGTAAACAAGATTTCTTTGTGATGATGAGACAACTCAACTTTTTGTTGGAACAGACCAAGAAACATTGAATGGCAATGACCATTATAACAGGATCCTTTGCCTAAATTATGGAGAGCATAATAAATCTTTTATCTGGTCAGAAAATGAAAAATTAGCATAATGCTTTATGGTAGACATTTTCTTTCAAATACAGTAGTAACTTTGAGCTCGTTATTGCAAATATTTGTAAATTGTATTAGGAAATTCAATTAAGTCTTTATGACTCTGTGTTATATAAAGTTGTTGTTGAAAGACATTACTATAAATTGAGTCATCTCAGAAGTAAATTCATGTTTCTTATTATTTTTTCAATTTTGTTGCGAATATTGAAGATTAGTTAAATGAATTTAGCTTGAATTAGATTCTATTAGTGAATCTTCATTAATTTCCTACTTATTGCAGGAAATTTCATAAATAGCGCATTTGAGAATGTAGAAAATTACCTTGCAACTAGGGTATTCTAGTAGATTTCATTTTTTCATCCAGTATACTTGGAGCATAAACCTTGCTATCATAAGAAAATTTCTTATCCTTGGTATGGAAATCATTAAGTCTTTTATTAATTTTTTTTCAGTAAAATCGAATATCTTCTAATTGTATTCATCAAATTATTCTATAAGACTATAAAAATAGAATGATATTTTAATTGAGAATAACTAGAAAGATATGAAGGCTTGATGTTCATAAATAATCTATATTTAGATATTATACTTGATATTAGTAGAAGTGAAGGTAAAGAAGGACCTTTAAAACTTATATCAATAATTTTATTAATGATACTTTTGTTTTTTTTTAAAGTCTCATGGTTATGCGAATAATCTATGTTGACTTAGAAAAACACTTAAAGAGAAAGTTCACCGCTTTAATATTTTCATAGCTCTAATATCTCATAATAGTGATACTTTGAACTTAGTCATCTTAACTTAAAATTTATTTCGTTTAGGTAGCTTGTATAATCTTGTTAGCTTGAATTGAGATAAAATTGTTGGTTGCATCATTTGTGTTTATATGAAATGGCATATTCATATTTATTATCTTTTCAATTTCTAGAATTTAGAAAGAAAAGAGTCTTCCAACTAAGTTAAATAGAAAGAATGTTTTGACAACATTTGAGTTTGTCTTATGGGAAATAATACAGGTCAATAATTGAAGTTGTGAATTTGACTTAAGTACAGGTTTGGAGAATTAGTGTGTTCTTAGAAATTAATTCTTGAATTAAAGACCTCTTGGCTATTGATTTAGTTAGGTAAGTATCTCATTATACTTTTGGTAAAATTTTGAGAAACCCTTGACGGGCACATCAAGTCAATTAGTTGTGGAGTTAAGCCCCTAAATGTAAAATATAATGAGACTTATAAGATCTTTGGAATGTTTCTTAAAAGTGTTGTGAGATAGATAGACCTCAAACTCCTATCACTGTCTCTTATGGCGTAAACTATGAACTTGAATCATTGGTTTTATAGAGACTTTCCTATTGTTTCCAAAATGGATGTTCTTGAGATGAAGTATGTTTTAGAAGTTGTATATGCATTTTCTTTTTCTACAATGTTGGAGGATGAGGTCTAGGTTAATCTTGATACATAAGTTTTATGTAGAGAAACAAAGTGATCCTTTGTAGTTTAAGGCTTTATTAGTTAGAAATGTGTAATGAAGTTGTAAATGGTCAGGTCAGCGAGACAGTTTGATCATTGCCAGAGAGGAATCTTGTAACTAGTGAGACATTTTATTAAGCCAGTGGGGCATTTTTACGAGTGGTTTTTCATCCCTACGAGGGTTTTCCACTCATGAAATTCTTTGTGTTATGGTTCTTTTGTGGATGCATTGATGATCTTGTTGATTCCTTAACTTGCATTATAGTATTTGAATTTATGTGTGTGTGTATGAAAATATGGTTAAAATTAGCAAATTCAAAACACAATCAATAAAACCTTATATCAAAGAAACTAATAGAAGATTTAAACAAACTCTTTGTGGCAGATTCTTCAAAGTCGTCTTATTGCTCTCTATCTCCAGCATTTCGTTGGTTCAAGTTGCTCTCAGATTTCATGTGCCAAGCTCAATGAAATGGACTACTAGAGAATGAGATTTAAATATGCATACTATGCTAAAATGGAATATTATGCTATTGCTATAATAAAATTATTGCTAAGATATGGATATTGATAAAGATGTTGAAGATGCAAAAGTGTTAGAGTAATTGCGTGTGCGTGTGTGTCTAACCAATGCTTGAGTTTGCACGTGTATTTAACGGGTTTTCGAAAGAACCTGATTGGCTGTTATGATCAACGGTTCAGATCAAGCTTGTTGGGATGAACGGTGAGGGATTTTTGAAAGTTGAGAGAGAAATAGAAGGTTTCCTCTTCACAAATTTTCTCAGTTAGATCCGAAGGAAAGTTGCCATTCGAAGAATGAGTTAAGAATGAATTTCATAATTAAATAAATAAACTTATTTAATTATGTGTGAAGATGAAATTAGAAGTTTACATAATTAAATAAGTAATATTTAATTATGTGTGAAGATGAAATTAGAAGGTAATTAAATATTAGAAATATTTAATTATGTGTGAGAGGAATTTAGAAGATAATTAAATATTAAAAATATTTAATTATGTGAGAGAGAGGAATTTAGAAAGTAATTAAATATTAAAAATATTTAATTATGTGTGAAGATGAAATTAGAAGGTAATTAAATATTAGAAATGTTTAATTATGTGTGAGAGGAATTTAGAAGATAATTAAATATTAAAAATATTTAATTATGTGTGAGAGAGTAATTTAGAAAGTAATTAAATATTAAAAATATTTAATTATGTGTGAGAGAGGAAAAGATATTAAATTAAATATTTATAATATTTAATTTAACTATTAGATGAAGAGGGTGTTTGAAGGAATATTCCATTATTTGAATTCAAATATTCAAATTTAGAATAACATGATAATTAATATAAATAAATTATAAAATTTATTTAATTTAATTAAGAGGAATATGGAAGATGGTAATAATTAAATAAAGTTATTTATTTAATTAAGGTAGAAGAATTTACAAAAGTGAACAAGATAAATAAATAATTAAATTTATTTATATGTAGATGACTTTAGGGGATTAATTAAATAATTTATATTTAATTAATTAACAAGTTTGATGACCATTTTGAGACATATACATTTTGCTCCTCTTTGAAGTGATGTGTGAAACGCATTGCTTCAAAGAAAAATAAAAATTTTGACCTTGATATGTTTTTGATGCCGATGCTGATGATGCCCCCTTGGGAGGTAAATCACGGATGATGATGTTCTGCAAGGGAGTTAGTGATTTAGCTCCTGATAAATGATGTAAAAGATGCCCTAGGTGAAAAATATAAAGTGAAAAGAATAAAATGTCACCAAAAACCCACCTTAATTGACCTATATAAGGTAAAATGGGTGAAAGTGGAAGTCATTTTCACTCTTTTGCTACAGTGATTTGGATGCTCTGACAGTGACATAGCGAGATGTCGATCCCATTTCACACACATAGATTCGAGCGGGCCCGTTGATTTCAAAGACCAGCCGCATATGGACCACCGGTGAGGCAATTAAACCCTTTATGCTTTGAAATTTTGTGATTTTGATCAAAAATTTTATGTTTTTCGCATGGTTTTAGGTTTTAAAAATGTCGTTTTAGTGCATACGACTATCTATTTTAGCGCATTTGAGAAATTTTCTGTAGCGCATATAGGGTGTTTTTTAGCGCATATAGGTGTAGGGAAAAATTGAGGTTTTTTAGCGCCTACAAAGTGTAGATTAGTGCTTCTAGGTTAGAAACCCGGCTAGAAAATTTAGCGCATCTAGGGCACAGAGTTGCGCATTTAGGGATTAGCGCATCTAGGGTATGAAGTAGTGCATCCTCTAAAGTATCTTAGCGCATATAGGGTCTTAGTGCTTATAGGGGAAAATTTAGCGCTTTTAGGGTGCAAAACCCCACATAGGGGGTTTTAGCGCTTTTGAGGTAAATTGTAGCGCTTATGTGTTTTAGCGCACCTGAGGCACAGATTAGCGCGTTTGAGAAATTTTTGGCAAAATGCCATTGTGATGAAAAATGACGGTCTACATTGCTTCATTGGTCAATAGATAGAGAAATTAGTTTTGCCATCATCCTGATATGGATAGAAATGATAGAAAATCGGATGATTAACGAATAAGTTTGCTTCCCCAAATAGGAAACAAAGAGTATATAACTGATAACCTTGTTTCCCACAAATGAAAAACAACGAGTAGATAGATTGACTGATTGTCTGATAACTTTGCTTCATATGAATGAAAAACAAAGAGTAGATTGATTGATTGTTTGATAACTTTGCTACATATGAATGAAAAACAAAGAGTAAATGCTTGATATGAATTCTGATAAATTTGTTTTCTGTGATAGAAACCAAATAGTAGATGATGGTTTTTAAACATATTTGCATTCATGACTGAAGTACAAATAAGAAAATGATTTGATCATTGATAAATTTGCTTTCCTGAAAAAGAAACCAAATAGTAAATGATGATAGAGTAGCTTGATTTGATATTCAGATGGATAGATGTAGCAATGATTGCACGATCTGATTGATTGTATGATATGGGTTACTAATATGGTTCATTTGATATAGGTCACTGATTGATTGTATGATATGGGTCACTGATATGGGTCACTTGATATGGGTCACTGATTAATTGTCCTTGTGATGACCAAAAAAAATAGGAGGTTTTTGATAACCTCCAAATTAGAGAGTAGCTCCCGATGTGTTGGAATTGGATAGGAGAGTTGACTCTAGTAGAGGTACAGTGGATAGGTGCTTGTGGATTGAGATCCCTATTGACCATCCCGCGAGGGATTCGAGTCAACAGAGAACTGTTGACTGCATTGGCAGAGAGGTGGCATTAGGATCATAACGCCTTTCATTTGCCGACTGGTGAGATGACTGTGACGCCCGAGGATGTGTACAGGATTCTAGGGATTCATGTGGTAGGTTCCCTTGTGGTTTATGACCACAAGGAGATAGGAGGGACGGAGGCACTAAGGAGGATCTGTAGTGATATGGAAATAGCCAGATATTGGGTTTCGTGGGCAGATTTTAGTAGATATTCAGCGCTAGTTGTTGTGTTAGCAGCATTCATTGGAGGCTTCCTTGGACTAGATCATCAGTCGAAGGGATTCTCAATTGGATGGGGTAGGATGCTAGAGTGGATGGTGACGCAGCCACGGAGGTATGCTTGAGGGAGCTGCATTTTGGCCCACTTGTATCATGATCTACATCAGGTGGTGTATCAAGGGTTGACAAGTTTGGCCAATGGTGTGACGCTACTTCAAATCTAGGCCTAGGAGCATATTGTGATTACGAGGCCAGAGTGTGCTAGAGCCAGGCCACCAGGCAGGCCATATGTATATGCTTATTCAAGTGCACTTGTCCAGCCCAAGCTAGGCAAGTTGGAGTACTAGCGGCATGTGTTGGATGATGTGGATTTAGTGATATGGAGGTCGTACACAGATTGCAAGCCGTGGGATATTGATCACCTAGAGATGTCATTTGTTTGCATTCCCCGATATCTGATAGGGTAGACCCCATTTATTATTGAGATATTTTTGGCTTTGCGAGTTTAGAGGTAGTATGGGTATACACAGGGGATGCCACAGGGCATTGCTCACTATGGTTGGTGCAAGGATGATCCTAGATGGGGATGATGTATTACCTACCAGGTGGCCTATATAGAGTATTCCAGCTTACAATCTAAAGTATGGGCATATAGGCCAGAGGTGGTAGACTTCGGGATGTCAAAGGAGTACTTAGTATATTTCCACACACATCGATTTCTACAGTTTACATGCCCCGATAAGCCAGGGCCTATTGCAGTAGTACAGCAGCCAGGGGAGGAGAGATAGGGGGAGGTGGCGGGTGGAGAGCAGGTGGTGGGTGGAAGAGAGGAGGAGGAGGAGAGTGGAGATGAGGAGGAGGGTGGCAGAGATGAGGAGGAGGGTGACAGAGATGAGGAGGAGGGTGACAGGGATGATGACAACTTAGATGGTGGGGATGATGGGGGAGATGATGGAGGGGAGGCAAAGAGATCAGTGAGGCAGAGGTTTGACAGTCTAGCCAGTGCTCAGATTATACGGTGGCCCAGATCTGGTGGCAAACCATGAACTATTATTAGAGTTTTGTCCTCTTCACAGCAGGCACAGATAGCCACCCTACAGGCCCAGGTGCAGACTGTTCAGGGTCAACTAGGTCAGGCGTAGAGTATGATAGCTTAGTTACAGGCATAGCTGACATAGGCACAGGCTCAGGCTCAAGCTCCAGCACCGACACAGGTATCTCAGCCTGCCCCAGACCCATAAATAGCTCAATTGATCACAGAGAGGGATGTTTTGAGACAGAGGGCAGCAGAGGCCAAGGGTGTCGCTCAAAGGCTAATGGGCACTGTAGAGAGTGCATTGTTGTGGGATGCCATTGCAAAGGGCATGGAGATGGCAAGGGAGGTAGAGTACTACCGTGTGAGATATGAGGAGTTATGTCCTCCTGAGCACAGAGATCCATTCCCACAGTCCCACACAAGGACCAGGAGCAGATCATGGACACGTACACAGAGCCTAGGGGTTACCGGGCCTCGGCAGGATCCCAACACAGGTACCAGTGGCAGGCCACCTCCTTCCGAACCAGCTCCATCAGGGGCATCAACCAACTAGTTTGTGATGTATATCATTTTTGGAGCATGTATATGCAATTTTTGATCATATCCCATGTATCTCTCTTTGTACTTTGCAATTTCTTTGGACATTGGACATTTGTATCATTTTTTTGATGAGTGATGATATGCAGTTGCGATGAGTTTTGATGATGTGATGTGTATTTATGAGATGATTATGTGATATTCATTTATTTTGATATGTTATGGATTGTGGTATGCATTTTAATGATTTGATGACTAATGTGATATGCAAGATGATTTGATATGATGTATGTATGATGATGAAAAATGTTTGATGATGCGTACTAATGATGTCATGCAGGTGGATGACTTATGATATGATTATGAAGATATGTCATGGGATTTCTGATTTGTTTTATAAAAAATGTTGAGTGGAAAATGATATGAAAATGCATGTATGTAATGTTTATTTTTTGGATTTTCAAATGCAAGTAAATAATGATAATATGATGGAAAATGAATGTTGTGTTTATGATATGCGTTATGAATTTTTAATATGAATGGATATGAGGAAAGATAGATAGATAAATAATGAAATGAAGATAAATAATGTAAATAGTAAGTAAATAAATAAATAATTAGAAATAATGGTGGCAAAGTAATGGTATGGAAGTAATTATGGTAAATAAATAAAATGGTAAATGGTAGAAATATTAATAAAGTAATGGTATATTAAATATTAAATAAATGTGGAAAGTAATAACATCGGTCAGCATCATCGGCAGAAATAATAAATAAATAATAAATAATAAAATCATCAAATAAATGAAAATAAATAATTAAATAAAAAAATAAAATGTTTGATATGAAATGATAATGAAGATGAAAGGTGATGAAATATTCGAATGTCCTCCACAAATAGTCTAAAGAGACATGGAAGTCGTTGACGTTATTGTTAGCCTTTCAAAAACTCTGATGCAAATCCAATATGCAGATATGTACAATGGCCTAAAATGAAATGCAATTAAATGAAACGAACCATTTGTTGAGATTTTTGCCATTTTTCTTGAATCATCATAGAGCGTTTAAAAATGTTGGAAATATGTACAAGCATCAGAGGAGAAATTAGCACCAATGATGACCTGAGTACAACTTTCATGAAGTTTGATATAGCAAGCAAACACAAGCATTGAGGTATAATTGGACCAAGATGACCTAAGCATTTCTTGCATAAACAGACAAAGACTAACCACTTTCTGATGTCAATGTGGAACTGTCGTCAATGATAAGCTTTGGAAATCATGTGTCATGACATATTGACCATTAGATGGATAGTTAACCTCAAAATAGCAGACAAAGAAAAATCATCCTCTTTCCTCGCCACTCTAGTTCGATACATCATCGAGTGTGCTCCAAAGAGATGATATCAAAAATGAAACAACCATTGTTCAAAGTATAATACTGCTATTATAAACATTATTCATATTTTAGATCATCCTGATATGAGTCATGATATGGTGTATGTTTGAAAATTGTTATGATATGGATTCAATGATTTGATAGTTGTTCATAAGATTTTATTTGGTTGTTTGGAACATGATTAGATTCGATGTCATTGTCTAGTTGTTTTGGTAAAACTTGAAAGTTGATTGCCCCCAATATGTCAACGTTTTGCCTCCAGTATTGACACAACTTGTTGAAATGAATATGTACAATAATCAAGCCATGGTAAGACATTATCATTCTAGGAAAATGTTGATAGCATGATGCTGGTATAGCCCTAAGATGATGAAAAAGATGCATGAAATGAAAGCTGAGAAGCCAAGTGTAGACCATGAACTAATAGATGGAGAGCTACAAATAGCGTTTGTTTTCTAGATTTTCACTATTTGTTTTTATTGCATTTTTCTTGTCAATAGACTGCCTATTGCCAGGTTTTCACCCTATAACTTTTTTTTTTTTTACCAAGATGCCTGTTTGCTAGGTTTTCACCAGGGTAACCATTTTTTTAAGACTTTTTCTATTGTTTTTGGATTTCTTCAGGACCTTTTCTATTGTTTTTGGATTTCTTCAAGACCTTTTTTGCTGTTTTTGTATTTTTCCAGAACATTTTCTATTTTTTTGTATTTTTTTAGGACCTTTATGGATGATGACTTAAACATAATATTTCTTCAGGTGCATGTTGTTGATGGGTTTTTCAAACAGGTCCCCTTCTGGCACTGACAGCTTGTATGCTCTTGAACCGTAGATAGCGATAACCACGTAAGGACCTAGCCAATTTGGTTCAAACTTTCCTTTCTTTTCTCTGTCTTGCTAATTTCATGGATTTTCTTTCAAAACCAGATCACCCACCTGAAAGGTATGTGGCTTTACTTTGTAATTATAGCTGTGATATATCATCTATTGGTATGCTTTCAAATGGTCAGCTGCTCTTTGTCTCTTTTCATCTAGGAGTTCCAGTTCTTGGAGTCGGAACACTCTGTATTTATCATCTGTTGTGAGACCTTTTAGTGAAACTCTGAGTGAGGGAATCTCAACTTCTAGAGGTAGTATAGCCTTTGCTCCATAGACAAGAGAAAATGGTGTTGCTCCTGTTGGCGTGTGGATACTGGATCTGTAGGCCCATAAGGCGGGATTGAGTTGAACATGTCAATCTTTCCCTGAATCATTCACAGTCTTCTTTAAAATTTTCAGTATAGTTTTATTTGAGGCCTCTGCTTGACCATTCCCTTGTGGATAGTAAGGTGTTGAATATCTGTGTTGAATGTGAAATCTCTCACCAAGTTCATCAACATCTTGATTCTTGAAAGGTCATCCATTATCTATGATAATTGAGTTGGGAATGCCATACCGACAAATAATATACTTGAGTATGAACGATGATATTTGTTTGCCGGTAACTTTATTAAGAGGTACTGCCTCAATCCACTTGGTAAAATACTATGTGGTTGTGATGATGAACTTATGCTCGTTTGATGAGGAAGGATGAATCTTTCCCACTAGATCTAACCCCCATTGAGAGAATGGCCAGGTTGGCGTAAATGGTTGAAGTTCCTGTGCAGGAGCATGAATGAGATTCCCATGAATCTAGAATTTTGAGCATGTTTTCACAAAAGTGAATGATTCTCTCTCCATTGTAGGCCAGTAGTAACCCATTCTAATCACTTTATTGGCTAAGGTCAGTCCACTCGAATGAGTACCACAAATGCCACCATGAACTTCTTGTAAAGCTTTGTCAGATTCATCGCATTCAATACATCAAAGTAAAGTACCATCAAGACCACGGCAATAAAGGGTGTCAGTGATAAGAGTGTAGCGAGAGGATTGGCAAATAAAACTTCGCTTTTGGTTACGGGGTAAATCAGGTGGTAAGATATCGTCTTTTACGTAGGCATAAATTTTTCCATACCAAGGTGAATCGGATCCCACCAAGTGGCAAATGATTTGGCTTTCAGGTGTGCCATAGGCAAGTGCAAATTATTGTTCCACCAGAAACTCGTAGCAAACCTGATTTTCTGGGAGTTGTACCAATGATGCGATCATACCCATGACATCGGCTGCTTTGTTATCAAGCCTTGGAATTTGTGTGAATTTGATATCCACAAAGTACTTCTTGAAGTCATCGACCATCTTTTTATATGGCAACAGTTTGTCATATTTGGTCTGATAATCATCATTGATCTGATAAATGACCAACTGTGAGTTGCCATACACCTGTAATTCTATAATCCTCCATTCCAATGCTATTTTAAGTCCAGTAATTAATGCTTCATATTGGGCTATGTTGTTAGTGCATGGAAACATCAGCTTATATGATCGAGGAATGGTGTGTCCTTGGGGGGTGATGAAAAGAATGCCTGCCTCTAATCCATGTTGAGTGAAAGAACCATCAAAATATAAGGACCATGGTTGTTTGGATTCTGCAGTAAAGACATCAGCATCTGGAAATTCAATATGCAAGGGATGGTCGGCTTGTAGTGATGCTTTAGCTAGTTGATCAGCGATAACTTGTCCTTTGATTACCTTGCGATCAACATAATGGATGTCAAACTCACTCAAAATCATTACCCATTTTGCTAACCTGCCTGTCAATGATGCTTTGCTTAATAGATACTTGAGTGGATCAATCTTTGCAACAAGATTGATTGTATGAGTTAACATGTAGTGTCAAAATTTCTGTGAAGCAAAGACCACTGCTAGGCAAGCCTTCTCGATCTTAGTGTAGTTGAGCTCATGACTTGTTAGAGTTCTGCTAATGTAATAAATTGCACATTCCTTCCCTGTATGGTCTTCTTGCACGAGCAATGCCCATAAATATGTCTATGTTGCGACGATATACAAGATCAATGGTTTGTCTGGATTTGGTGGTACCAGAACTGGTGGAGTCATTAAGTACTATTTGATTTGTTGAAAAGCCAATTCACACTTGTCATCCCACTTGAAAGGAACATTCTTATGTAGTAGATGTGTGAAAGGTAGACTTTTTTCAGCCAAGTGTGCAATGAACCTTCGTATAGATTGAAGTTGTCCCTGTAATGATCTCAACTGACTGATGTTCCTTGGGGGAGGCATTTCCATGATTGTCTATACTTTGGCAAGATCCGCTTCAATTCCTTTTCCTGATAGTATATATCCTAAGATTTTTCCAGATGTGACCCCAAAAACACATTTCTTGGGATTGAGGCAAACTTTGAATTTCTCCAGTAGTGCAAATATCTTGGACAATATTTCCAGATGTCCTTCTCTGGTGTATGACTTGGCCAATATGTCATCTACATAATCTTCCATGAATGTGTGCATCATGTCATGAAAGATCATAGTCATGGCTCTTTGGTAAGTAGCCCCAGCATTCTTTAGACCGAAAGGCATGACGTTCCAACAGTAGGTTCTCCATGGACATGTGAAAGTTGTTTTCTCATGGTCTTCAGGTGCTATCTTGATTTGGTTGTAACCAGAAAAACCATCCATTAATGAATACATGGCATGGCCAGCTATTAGATATACTATAGTGTCGATGTTTGGCAATGGGAAGTCATCCTTAGGACATGCTTTATTAAGATCTCTAAAATCTATGCACACTCTAACACTCTTATCTAGCTTGGATATAGGAACAATGTTAGAGATCCATTCTGCATAGTCGATTAATCTTATGAAGCCCACATCAAGGAGTTTTCTCAGTTATTCCTTAACCAATAATGCAACATGGGGGTGCATCTTTCTGAGTTTTTTTTCACAGGCTTAACCTCTGGTTTGATAGACAAGTGATGCATGATAAGGTCAAGATCAAGACCAGGCATGTCTACATAAGACCAAGCAAAGTTGACTTGATTTGCTCTTAGAAATTCCATGAACTCTGGTATTTCTTTCTCTGTCAGTGACGCAACTAACTGTAAAATGCTTGGCTTATCTAAAGTTTCAAGATCGACGGCATTTGTAGGCTCAATCAAAATAGGGAATCGCTCATGCTAGTGCTCCGAGAGAGTGTCAAGATTCCCATCGTCTGGTTCCTTAAAAAGGTTTTCACCATCCGATATGCTCTTTATTTTATCTTTTGTTTGATCTAATACTGCCAAATTCTGGTTTTCACCATTAGATCTTTCTTTTTTATTTTTACTTTTGTAGCTAGGAGAATTGACACTCTCCTGATTAAAGACTCTATGCCGAAAATCGTTGGTGGAACAATCATTTGTGTCATCTGCGGAAAGGAAGTTGACGATAGATTCGTCACTTGGAAACATAGGTATATCGATAGGTTCAGATGAATCCCAATCAATGAGATCAAGATGGATCAAAGATAATGGGTCATCAAGTCATGTGAAATTGGCTATGGTTATGGTCATAATGGAGTTGACCGTAGGATCCGAGGTATGAGGTGGATCAATGATGATACTATTCTCATGATAATCTTGTTCGTTTAAATATGACTCAGTATCACTAGAATTATAGTCACCTTATAGTTTAGATTCTTTTGTTTGGGTCCCTGAACCTTGACCTTCAATTAGAATTGGGGAATATTGGTGTTCTACATCAACCTCTTTGTCCCTCCAGAACTCATCATTGTAAATGGTATCCCATTCATATTCAACAGAGTCTGTGTCGGAGTTATTATCCATGAAATTCTGAATTGTTGCCAAACATGCTTCTCTTGACTCTGAACCTTCTTGCAATATGAGGACAATGGTATGCAATTGTTTGGATGTTCTTTCTTTTGAGGTAGCATCATAACCTAATCCGGTTTTCTCTTTTGCAGCAAGTCATGGAGGATTTATAGGTTCAACTACTCCTTCCTTCCTCTTCCCGATAGGACCATTACATCATATCCCATATTTTGCATGATTGCATACCCTTTTCCATATCTATCTGTTGGTAATTTGACATTAAGCACTATTTCATCTTCATCTTTATAGAGCTAGTTTAGGATTTCTCTATCTTTAGGATCTTCCATGGGGAATTTCTCCTTGATGAATCGTCCATTAAACTTTGTGCTTGGCTCTGTTGGTGGCTGCGTTGATGTTGATGCTGCTGATATTTGATGTTGTATGATAGATGGTTGTCCATGTGATCGAGGTGATGTAGGTAAATTAGCCAAATAGAGGGAGTATTCATCAACTCCATGGTCCTTAAATTTCAATTTCTTGTCAAACCTATTGGTTAACTGACTGATTTGTGTGTCAATCTTGAGAGAAGTACTAGCACGAGCTTCTCGATTATTAGGAACCAAAGTATCTTGACTGGCTTTTATGTTGGCACAAGTTTGAACATTTGAATTATCAACTAATTTCATGATTTCTTGTCCATCATAAGGAAATTTAAGACATTGATATTAATATTGGATGGGGCAGCTGGCATTTCGTGGATCCAAGGATGACCCAACAAGATGTTGTATGCAAGATCACGATCTAGTACTTGACAGAAGGTATTTTTGATAACAGGGCCCACTCTAATTGGTAGCATTATTAGTCCCTTGGATGCTCTTTCTTCATCATCATAAGCTTTAATGGTAATTTTCCTTCTGAGATCAATGGAATCCTCAGAAAATGCTAAATCTTTAACCAACTTCATGGTACATATGTTTAAACCAACACCTCCATCTATTAGAACTCGTCTGACATGAAACTTATGAACCATGACTTCTAAATATAATGAGGAATTATGGGGATGAGTTATGGAAACGTCATCTTTTTCAGAAAATGAAAGGCACGTGGGTGAAGACAAGTGTCCTACCATGGCTTGAAATTGGTCCACATCCAAATCAATGGATACATTTGTTTTGACAAGGGCCTTTTCAAGAATTTCTTTATGTGCTAGGAAAATCTTCAAGAGTTCTAAGATAGAAATTTGAGCAGGAGTTTTCCGAAGTTGGTTGACTAAATCATATTGATGTTGAGGTGTAGGTCTAGTGGATTTTGAGGAGGCACCCTTTAAGACAACTTTGGCTTGCGCCCTTATTGTCACATTGACCTCCCTGTATTCCATCTTTTCCTTGACTTTTATAACATTGATCTGCTCATCATCAGTGTAGATATGATTGATTATCAGATCATTAATATGATTTAAACTTTTTCCCGAAGATTCACCTTTTTGATAGTTGGGAAAAGGATTGCAAAAAGCTTGATGGTCTTCATTTGATTGTTGATGTCCTATTGTGATGGTGCCATTTTCGATTAAGTCTTTAATGGTTTTCTTCAAGGCTTGACAGTTATTTGTGTGATGACCTTTGCACCAATGATAGTCACAATAGTATGCCTCATTCCATGATAGAGGTTTCACACTAGGTTCATAGTTTCGTTGAGGTGGCAAGGTAATGACATTTTTAGCCATCAACTCTTTGAATGCAGATTCCAAAGATTGACCTAGTGGAGTGTAAGTTCTTCTATTGGAGAAGAATGAAAATCTTTGTGGATTTGTATTCGAGGTATTCCCTAAGGAATTGCTATTGTTATTGGTTCCTCGGTAACCTTGATTTTTGGCAATCCCTTGATTGGGAGTAGAATTTTCATTCGCATTGTTCCTCGAAGGAGGATTGTTTCCTGGATTTGCGAATGAGTTGACATTGTTATAATGGTTGTTGCATGAATTACTTGGAGTACTAAGGGAAAATGGCTTGGTCGAGACATGATTCGCATCAACAACACCATCATTCACTACGTTCTTGTTGCGAGTCCAAAATTTAGACTTGTCCTGATTGTTATGATGATTGGATGAGCCAGGATTGTCCTTGTCTAGTTTTATGATTCCTCTTTTGACCAAAGCACTTTCAATGGTTATAGAATCTTCAATCAATTTCTCAAAAGAGGGAGGACAATGTAAGTTCAAATGATAGCTCATCTTTGAGTTCAAATTGTTAATGAAGGTGACCATCTTTTCATTTTCAGGAACAAGTCGTGGATATCTAGCAAACATTCTTCTCCATCTCTGAAGAAAAGTAATGAAAGATTCACCAGGTTTTTGTGCAACTTTGCAAAGATCTATCATGGTGATTTGGTGTTGGATGTTGTACACGTATTGTGATATAAACAGATTGATTAATTCTTTGAATGTTTTGACAGGAGGTGTGATTTTTGATAGCCATTCCATTGAGTGACCTCCAAGACTCCTAGGAAACAAATGCATCAGGTAAGTGTCCTCATGAGAAAACTCTAAAGTCATGTTTCAGAAGTCTCTAACATGATCAATCGGATCTGATTTCCCATTATAACGATCAAATTTTGGAATTTCACAATTCTTGGGAACTGTAATCATGTTGAGACTTCGATCGAAGGGATAAGGACAAATGTCCTCAAGAGTATATTTTTTTGTTGTGGTTCCCCCTTGTAATTCTTTAATTTTTCCTTGAAGTGCTTTGATTTGTTGAGTCAAAGCACTAAGATCTGATAGGGGTATTTCCTTAGGTTTGCTCTTCAAATTCTCAGTGTCAAAGTCATGAGGCAATTTAGCTCCTTGGTCAACTAGATAGAGGAAGTATTTTACTTTATCGCGCTACAAGATCTTTTCTATGGCTTTGTGGAATTTAGGATCTTGCTTAGCCTCTCTAAGATGTTCCTCATCTCGTTCATCATCACTATCTATATGGGTTTTTCTCATGTCTCTATAGTGGTGGAATGGATTTTCTTTTGTGTTATCCATATCAGTGTTGAAAAGTGGATTACGACTGATATTGTAAAGAGGATTACTGCTTTCACCTTCTTCTTGAATGTTTTGGGTATGACCTTGTTGGATTTCATCCTTCAATTTATTGTATCACGATCTTGTGGAGATAGGCATATGATTTTGAAGAATCCTTCTAAACTTAGATCACAATTCTAATAAGTGCAATGATGATGATATCTTGATCTAATAAGATATGAATCCTACGATATGATCAAAGATGTTCCTAATTTTTTATTGTGGCTTCCAATGATGAAGGATGTCAGAATCCTGTTGGGGAAGTTGAATCAATAATTAGAAATTTGTTTGAAAGGTGCACTCTTAAAGATTTGATCTTTGTTTCTGAAGAAGAGTTTTAAAATCACAGAAGGATTTTATTGGGATGTGAAGGATATTCTATAGAAGGTTATGGTATATTGTCAAACTCAAGAGGTTGATTAAAATTATGCTACTGAGATAGAGCTAATCTCTGATAATAAGCTCGAGAATCCAAAGGCTCTACAACATACTCGTCAGTGAATCCCCTAACAAAATCTTGGTATCTATGAAGAAATCCATGGTAATGAAGCAAGACGTGTCGACTTTTGTACAAAAATTTCCTTTTTTGCATTGTTTTCTTGTACCCTAAATGTTTCTTAGGTTTCTTGATCCTAGTGGAAACTGATTTCTTGACAAATTTTGTTGATTTCCACTTTCTAAGCATGGGAGAAGTATCAGTATGTTCTTGGACCAAAGATATGAACTATTTTTGAATGATTTGATTTAATTTGTTTCCATGTTCATTTTTAAGATGATCTTTTATTTGAATTAATGTGAATGAAAACACAACAAACACTTTGAATTAAATGGAATGTAACCAAACACAGATAAAGCAAGTACATCTTATGGTAAAGCCAGGACAATATCCGCTAGATTCCACGCGGGTTTCCCCAACTACATATCGGTAGCGTGTGAATTCAGAAGCTTGCCTACACGGGCTCCCCCTTATAGTGCACTCTCTTGTCAGGCCAACCAAGCTTCCAATCCCCATGAAACTCCCATGGCAGATTGATCACCTCTACTACAGACTGTGAAAGTGTGGATGCCTTCACACCCGGCCCAGGTCTTTACGTGCTACAGCAGAAAATAGAGGTTTTTGGTTTACTAAAACAATGGTGGTCGGGGAGCCAGATTCGGTGGCCATACATGGGGCAAAGTTAATCACCAATTTAGGTGTACGCCTCGACTGAAGAGGTTAATCTCATCGGGGTTTATGGGGTACAACTCACAATGCATTATGACACATTTGCACTCGTAATCTTAGGTTTTCCCTTAAGATTCACATTTGTATACCGGTCAGGGGTAGCTTGGCCTTAGCTCCATTGCTGGTTTGAGTCGCGTTGGGGTGATGAAATCCCCAGGCAGGCCCAATTTCTAGAGACAATAATCATTTCTCTTACACCCAGGATTGCATCACTGTGCAAGGGGAGAGGATACTTCGGTTATTGCATCAAGGTTACACAAGGATAAAGTGGGTCTAGCTTTCTAATCACTAGTTTGCACGAGGTGAGAGAATAGTCACCTACCACTTTCAAGCACAATCAAGCAGAGTAAACAGATTCATTTTAATGCACCAAATCACAATGATTTAAGCTAAGTGAAGATATTGCTTCACAACCGACATGGGATTTATTTTAACTACATGATCAAAGTGTGGTGACTATCCTAGATTGATTCATTTAAACCGAGGAAAAGATTATGTCTACTTGAATGCATCGGTTGAATACTATTTTGTTGCAAGCTGATTACGAAGCAGGCCGATTATATCGCTAAGAAAGAGTCCAACAAGTAATGCGAGAACGGACCTCAAATCGCCAAAAATAGACACGAGATGTAACTAAATAAATGCAATTTAACTTATGGCAAATAATCATGACCTGAGATGCTCTACAATCTACCTTAAATGTGCAGAAACAGACCCTATATGCGCTAAAACAATCCCTAAATGCACTACTGTAAATTAAGTGCAGATTTAACTTTAAATGAGATGAGACTATATGCACTAAAACAGTCCTTAAATGCGCTAAATTAACCCTCAAAGGCGCTGAAACAGTCCTTAGATGCACTGAAATTTCCTGCAAAACAGAAATATTAACCTCCCAAATGCACTGCAGAAAGGTGTCAGGTGCACTAAAACGATGAATTTTTCTAAAAGTCGAACTCTAGAACACGAAAACCTGTCAGAACACTCTATAGGAAAGGTCAAAATTGGGGCAGGGCCCCACGGTGGGTACCATTTTATGTGTGTATGAAAATATAGTTAAAATTAACAGATTCAAAACACAATCAATAAAACCTTATATCAAAGAAACTAAAAGAATATTTAAACAAACTCTTTGTGGCAGATTCTTCGAAGTCATCTTATTGCTCTCTATCTCTAGCGTTTCATTGGTTCAAGTTGCTCTTAGATTTCGTATGCCAAGCTCAACGAAATGGACTACTAGAGAATGAGATTTAAATATGCATACTATGCTAAAATGCAAAATTATGCTATTGATGTGATAAAATTATTGCTAAGATATGGATGTTGATAAAAATGTTGAATATGCAAAAGTGTAAGTGTAATTGCATATGCGTGCGTATGTAACCAATGCTTGGATTTGCACATGTATTTAAAGAGTTTTCGAAATAATTTGATTGGCTCCCATGATTAACGGTTCAGATCAAGCTTGTTGGGATGAACGGTGAGGGATTTTTGAAAGTTGAGAGAGAAATAGAAGGTTTCCTCTTCACAAATTTTCTCAATTAGATCCGAAGGAAAGTTGCCATTCGAAGAATGAGTTGAGAATGAATTTCATAATTAAATAAATAAACTTATTTAATTATGTGTGAAGATGAAATTAGAAATTTACATAATTAAATAAGTAATATTTAATTATGTGTGAAGATGAAATTAGAAAGAAATTAAATATTAAAAAATTTAATTATGTGTGAGAGGAATTTAGAAGATAATTAAATATTTAGAAATATTTAATTATGTGTGAGAGGAATTTAGAAGATAATTAAATATTTAGAAATATTTAATTATGTGTGAGAGGAATTTAGAAGATAATTAAATATTAAAAATATTTAATTATGTGTGAGAGGAATTTAGAAGATAATTAAATATTAAAAATATTTAATTGTGTGAGAGGAATTTAGAAGATAATTAAATATTAAAAATATTTAATTATGTGTGAGAGAGGAAAGATATCAAATTAAATATTTATAATATTTAATTTAACTATTAGATGAAGAAAGTGTTTGAAGGAATATTCCACTATTTGAATTCAAATAATCAAATTTAGAATAACATGATAATTAATATAAATAAATTATAAAATTTATTTAATTTAATTAAGAGGAATATGGAAGATGGTAATAATTAAATAAAGTTATTTATTTAATTAAGGTTGAAGAATTTACAAAAGTGAACAATATAAATAAATAATTAAATTTATTTATATGTATATGACTTTAGGGGATTAATTAAATAATTTATATCAAGCTTGATGACCATTTTTAGACATATACAGTTTGAAATACGTTAAATTATGTGAAAAGAAAGAGTGATCAATATATAATTACATTGTTGATAGTATCACATACCTTCCTTGGCCTGGTGATGTCTTTCCTTTTTTCTTTTCAGCCTTCTCCTTTCCATCCTACATTAGGTCCTTCCACTCCCTCTCTGGAATCATGGGGGGACGCTCGTACTATTTTTTCTTCTCTAAATGTGACCTATATTGGTCCCTCACATACTTTAGATAGGTACCAGCTTTCTTAAGGACCTTGGTTCGGTTGAATGTTTTCACCGAACAACACAACTAAACAGTTAATGAGCTCATTTTTTAAATCCTAATTTTGGGCATTCCACTATGTTCGTATGGTGGGCCCGAAGAGCTCCAATATAATATCACTTAGATTTTTATAAAAAACATCATTTCCTGCAAAATGATCATGGGATAAATAGTCTAAAAAGAGTGATCAATAAGTAAATTTCAATTGGATTATATATAATAATAATTAAAACATTTTAAAGTACATGGGACCTTCTCTATCTTTATGGGAATGAAATCCTCGGTCACCACAAATGTGATCGGCAATGTTCTCGTACTAGTAATACAGGAAGATCCAGGAAATGCTGCTAAAACATCACCAGTGCTAGTGGCCTCTACATCCGTAGGTACATGTCCTGACACATGTTTTGGCATGTGTTCACTACCAGATGGTGCAGTAACGAATGCCTACATGGTATGTGTTGCCGACATTTCAGACGAAAATATAGGCATGGATGATGTTAGATGATGTGATGTATGTGCAAGAATATCAAGATGGACAATTATACTAACCCCTACTCCTTGGGCAACACTTGTAGTACCCTGATCATGGCTAGGAGCACCATGAGGACATAAAAAATCCTGTAAAAACAACACATATTTTAGTTCATGACATAAAAGAGTAAAAAATATAAAACCATGAATAAACTTATGTTATAATTAAAGACCTCATGACAGCTTACTTGCAAGTTTTGTGCTCTCTCAGTAAATATTTTAACCCTCTCTCTTATTTCATCTGTTTGAGGCACTATGAATAACAACTTAAGGATTTCTTCATTGCATTTTTTGTGGGTCTTCCTTATCATATCGAGAGGGTTTGTTGAATAAGCGATGTCATCATCACATAATATTGAATGCACCTCCCTATGGATGCTCTCATCTACTGCTGGTGCCTTTCCCCGATCAGTCGACTGCAACAAGAATATTAAAAACATTATCAAAATTAACCCAATAAACTTATGAAAAAAATATAATAATTAAACATTTTGCTCGTATCTAATTTGTACAATTACAATGAGGTAAACTTGTTAGGTAGAATCGCCTAAAGATGCATCGCGATCTGTGCTCTAGGCTGAAGACTTCCCCGTACGATCAATGTCCAGCTGTGACAAAAATTAAATATAAAAGAACATTACTAAAATGAAACCATTAGACTTACGAAAAAAAACATAAGAATAAAATGGTATATTGGAGTCATTAATTGGAGGTTGGGTAAAATGATACATAGTACATACCACCCCCATAGTAACTGTGTTTTTAACTAAGCAGTTCAAATTGTAATCGATTAGCAACTCTTCCCCTACAATTATTTATTTTATCGCACATACGAATACACGCTTTCCCTCGCGCTTCTCGAATATGCAATTGGGTTGCTTATTTGTTGACCCAGGTCATGTACTGTATATAAACCCTGCAATATTCCTTTGATGTTTTTTGGCCTCCTCACAATGTACATAGCCACTCCTTTATTTTGATCCTTATCCTTTAGCTATATATAATTTGCTGACAGTGCATACCTACAGATACTTTGTGTATATCGAACCAGCTACATCCAATCTTTGTAACTGTAATAGGGTCTGACATACTCCATCAATTTAGTAACTTTTTTCTAATAGATCTTTATGCCATCCATGCAAAATAGGCCCAACCCATGTAATTGATGATGGTGCTATGCGATATATCCTCTCGTTGACACAAAAATCAGTGTTTATTGGAGGAAGTTCCTTGGGTACCCATTTTTTCCGTAGATGTTTGTACCTCAAGGGTACCTCGACGTCACCTATGCTCTCATCATCATAAGAACATGACCCCGCTTCAGCAAGAAAAAATTCCATGGTTTACGAAATTTTCTTCTAATCTTTTGACCTCTAGTTGATATCCCTCTTTTAGACCTACTACATGTCTCGCTTTCCTCTTCTCTTCCTGAATTTCCCTCACTCGAGGAAGACAGATCTGACAAATACCTATTTGGTGGTACCTGCACTCATAAGGATGTTGGATGAATTTATTTCATGGTGATGTGATCCAAGGTGACATTATGATTAATCTATCATTTCATCGCTAGAATTTCATAGGTTATAAGGTAATCAAGTCTTGATAGATTGCAAGTTATTGTTACTACCATCCAAATGTGTCCATCACAAATCAAATCTACTTAACATTTTAACTCCCAAACTTTGTAACAAGTGTTAAATGTGACTATGGTCCACCAGTTACACAACCAAGGCCTCAAATGTATTCTCTAATTATAATCAAAGGACTTTTTCTCTTCATTCAAGTAAATAAACTTGAAGGGGTTTAAACACCAAAAAGTGGTTTATTGGACACCTACATGACTAAAAATAGCAGCAAATTTACATTTAATTTCCATATGTCTAAGTGGTTAACGGGGAGGGAATGTGTACTACTCCTGGTTAAGTCATCATATGTTTAGGGTTTAGGGTTTATGGTTTTTTTTAAGTCATCTTAAATCTTCCTATGTCTAATTTCTAGGAGCTTTTGGTATGTTTTAAGGTAGGATGATTGGTTGCATCAATGTTCTAGTTCTCTATGACAAGGTTTCAACATCTTCAAATAGTGAAAGTTAGTGGTCATAGTCATTTGAAACAACAACATTTTGATTATGTCTAATGGTAGGATTTGATAACTTAAAATATCTCTACTTCAAAACAAAATTATCTCTAACAACTCTAAGAGCTATAATGGGATGGCCACCATCATAGGAAAGATTCTTCATTCTCACTTTTAGGTGTTAAAATTTAACAATACCTTCATTGATGAAAGAGCTCAAAGAGCCTTTCTCCATGGTATCCAAGTACACATAGCAGTGGTCTTCTCTTATACGGTTGGACATGATTTAAAGAACTTGGCTAGGAATTATTCATTTAACCTAAGTTTTTCTCATAATGTCGTCATTGGAAAATTATGATCAAATTCTTCTATTATGAAGAATTAGTCTATGTGCCTCTAGTAATCACTATAAATGTTTGTAAGGATAAAATGACTAATTGCATCAGGTAGGAGAGAATGAACTTTGAGTTCTTCAAAGATTATATTCCTCTATTCATAATTTTTAAGGGTTGTGTGTGGAGGAGGTTTTCACTACCAAGAAGGGAGGAGACCTTTCCTTGCATATGTTTGTGGTGGAGGTATTAAAGAAGAATTGTATGCCTCTATTTCCATTCATTAGATCTTTCTTAGCCTAGCATATACTTGGGCTAAGTCTACAATTGCTTCAGACTCATGCGATGAAGGCTATGTGTGATGAAATCCTAGACCTCAACCAAGATGTGGGTAGATTATGGGAGTTTTTCCAACACCTGAGGCTGGTCGATAAAAATGTGATAGACTAAGCTATTTTTATTTTTTTTCTTATCTTATACCATTTTACGAGAATGGTGGTGCCATTGTACGAGAAGATCTTTGGAAACTAGGCATGAAAATTATAGGTTAAGGAGAATGAGGGTGCCAAACTTACAGTACTCATTGTCCCTTGGTCGTCAATTTTCCTTGAGTGCCCTCAACCTCATCCTCGGCACTGGTATTGACCTTATTTTCACTCCTCCAAGCTCTTCCTTGGCACTAATATTGACCTTTTTTTCACTCCTCCAAACTCTTCGTCGACGCTGGTATTGACCTTGTTTTAACTCCAAACTCTTCCTCGGCGTTGGTATTGACCTTTCACTTCTCCAATTTGACAAGCTACAACTTGGTTTCATTAGGTTTTAGAGTACGTTAATTAAATTGAAAATTATGGCGCCACTTAGCTAGGTTTTATAATTCTACAATATAGTTAAGTATATATTAGCTATATTTTACATAATAAATAATATAATTATTCAACTTATTATAATTATGTATTATATTCTTTAACAAAATTATTAAATACGTATAAAATTATTATAATTAATAATTAATAATAAGTATATTTTTATATAATACAAAATATAATTAATATAATATATATTTAATATAATAGTAATATATATTAATATAATATTAAGAGAAACTAAATTTTGATTGGTTGTTTCATGTCAACAATCTAAGGATGGAATGTGTCCTTGGGGAGTTATGCTCAAGGTAGCATTCCATTTGATTAAAGATATGATAATTCTCCTTTAAGACCTCTTCAATGTACCCATTGCACACTTAAGGAGACAAAGATAAATATAGGGAAGAAAATATAGAGAGAGAGGAGAGATAATGAAACATACAAATAGAAAGGGGACAAGAAGATAGAGATAGAGAGATAAAGAGATAAGGATGAATAGATAGAGATATAGGGAGGGTGATTGATATATATCTCCCTATCGCTCTTTATCTCTCTATATCTCCCACTATCTATGTCACTCCATCTTCCCCCCTCTATCTATTGAGATATCTCTCCCTCTCCCCTTTCTTTCTCATTCCTCCATCTCTCCCTTCATCTCTCCTACTCTATATCTCTATATCTCTATTTCTCTTTTTATCTCCCTCTCACTCCTCTCTCTATCTCTTTCTATCCATATCTTTCTCTACCTCTACCATGATCTCTCTATCTCTTTCACCATCCCCCTCTATCTCTCTATATCACCCCCTTTCTATGTCTCTCCCTCTCCCTCTATATATATTGAGTTATCTCTCCCTCTCTCCCCTATCTTCTTCTCTCTCTCCCTTTCTACATATCTCTCTCCCTCTCCCCCTCTTCTTTCTCTCCCTCTTCTACCTATCTATCTCCCTCTCTTCTCTATTTTCCTTTTCAACCTATCTCTCCCTCTCTCCCCCTCTTCTCTATCTCTCCTCCTCTACCTATCTATATCCCTTTCTCTCCCTCCCCCTCTCTATCTCCCCCTCTCTATATCTCACCATCTCTTCCTCCCTATCCCCCCTATCCATCAACTCTCTATCTCCACCTCTCTTCCTTTCTCTTCCCATATATCTCCATCTCTCTTTCTCTTCCCATATATCTCTATCTCTCTCTCTTTCTCTCCCCATCTATCTCTATCTCCCCATATATTAACTAAGAAGCCATGCAAGCATACAATAGTATATGTTGGTAAAACTATAATAGTGTTTTATTAAACTATAAGTAACACTTATCTTTCTAATTTCAAGCCCTTATAAAAATAGTGTTTTATTAAACTATAAGTAGATTATTGTCACCACTCTTCATTCAACATGAAATGCCAAATGTAGCAATTGTTTTGTTGCTTTTGTCAAGTTTCATTAACCAAGCTATTTACTAGGTTGAATAAAGTTGTGTTATGACCCTTCGTCTCTTTAAAATAATTAGACAATATTAGCGAGATCAGGAAGGGGAGAAAACTAAACTCCTTCAAAATAGGGGTAGTTGTGGGTTTGTTGATTTTCTTTGCATACTATATACTTAGTTCCTCTAGGATAAATAAGTCACTTTAGATCATTTTCTTAGTTGTGTATCATAACTAGTATAGAGTAAGCTTTTTCATTTTAATTGACTACTACATAATAGTTTATGTGTTGAAAGAATTGTTTCCATTCTTTGTAGTTTTTACATTGGAATGCAAATCATATTTAATTTCATGCCAATATAATTCTTTCATAAATATATTTGTTTGAAATAAGTGCTTCATAACCCATCTAATCAAATTATAACCTATCAAAAAGGCAATAGGAATTTTCTAAAGAAAAGAACACTTGACCCAATCATAAGTGTATGGCCTTCGTAGAAAGGAATGATCCACCTTAGCAATAACAACTACCTGATTTAGACCTAGTAGGTTCAACTAAACCAACCTATCAACCTGCCTTTAAGAGGCTTCCAACAAGTTTAGAATGACCAATTTAAAAAATACAAACAACTCTCAAAGCCTGACAAAGAACAGAAGTCATATTTCACACTTTGACTCCTTGAATCCTTGGAATAGTGCAAACCTAGTTTTTTCCCAATAACATGAAACTTTCCCAAAACACTAGAGAAACCCTTGATGGTTTTAGACACCCATTTTGGAGTTATTAAACATAATTCAATGGAAAGTACAAGTGATTTTTCAAATTTTACAGTGATTTTGCACTCATTGATTCCCTAAATAAAACCTTATCTTGAGTATAATCCATCATAGTCACATATGATCACATCATTCTTGACCATTTGATATCATGAAAAACCTCCAATATCTAGTATTCAAATAACCCATATCAGCAAGAATTTTTGCAGGTCTCTCTGATTCATAAATCATTATATTATCATTTTCAGCATATCGGCGAAAGAACATAAATGTCACACCGATCGTATTACATAAGAAGATACAAATCGGGATGACATGGTCCACAATCTCACCGATAAATATTTTTGTCAGCAAGACAAGTTCCATCGGGGTGAAATGAAAAGGTCATACCGAGCATATAGGTCTCACCGATGAAGTTCCATCGGAAAGAAACCTCTCTTGTCTCACCAATCAAAGCACAAGGAGCTATATCGGAAGGAGTCTTGGTGACATGAGATCGAAGGAATAATCATCAGGGAGACTTATAACATTAGGTAAATTATTGAACGTCTTAGCGATACACCATGTCTTGTTAATGAAAACACAAACAGATCAAGATAGTCATCGGGGTGACTCTTGGTGACATTTATATGAATCAGATGGATATATTATGTGATATTGGCATAATGTCTCCCTAACCAAAAGAATGTTTAATGAACATTAGTCAAGCCTAAATAAAATGATTGCCCAAATTTTGAATTGTCTTTCCGATAGAACATTTGATGTGATAGTGGGTAAATTCGAAGATCACCTATTCTTGTGTTCAAAGCTAGGCTTACTAAAGAAGACATATCGGGGAGATTGTCTTATGGTCTCATCAATGAAGGTAATCTATCGGAAAGACAACTCATCAGTGTGACATTGGATCTGTCTTGCCGACAGAAGTCATCGACAAGACATGGACTATCGGAGTGAGTTTTCTATCCTGTGTCGATGATTGATCTCTCACCGATGGGTTGGCTTCGGTGGTCATCGTCAAGAGTATTCACGATGACATGGTGTAGGTCAATTTAAAACTTCCACAGAGGTCAGATCGGTGTGACATTGGTTATGTCTTGCCGATGGAAGTCATCGGCAAGACATGAACTATTGGAGTGAGTTTTCTATCCTATGCCGATGATTGATCTCTCACCGATGGGTTGGCTTCGGTGGTCATCACCAAGAGTCTTCGCGATGACATGGTGTAGGTCTATTTAAAACTCCTAAAGAGGTTAGATTGTTGTGACATTAGATCTGTCTTTCCGATGGAAGTCATCGGAAAGACATGAACTATTGGAGTGAGTTTTCTATCTTGTGCTGATGATTGATCTCTCACCGATGGGTTGGCTTTGGTGGACATCACCAAGAGTCTCACAGATGAAGTTTCATCAACGAAACCATCATTTCTTTCACTGACAGGAGCACTGGGAATATATTGGCGAGACATGTGCCTTCGGTGTAAATCTTGAATGTTCACCCGACCCGCTAAGTTACACCGACAGGAGGATATCTGCAAGAACTATGGTGACATATTCAAGACCAAAAGAAAAGTTATCAGCGAGACTTATAACATCAGAGGAACCACTGAATGTGTTAGCAATACTAAAAGTCAGGCCGATGAAGAAACAAATGAACCAAAATGATTGTCGGGGTGACTCTTGGTGATGTATATGGTACAAATGTTAACATCAGTTAGATGTGTATAGTGTTACCCTGATCAGCAGAGTATTCAGTGAATGTTGGTTGGGGTCTAATGTATAGATCGACCAAATTTTGAAGGTGTCTTGCTGACCAGTTCATTTGATGTGACAGTAAGGAATTCAAAAATTTGTTACATTCATGCCTGGAGTTAAAACATTAATGGCACCACGGAGTACTAGTAATTTCATAAATTGAAAGGAGATCGTTGCAAAATGAAAATTATTGTGAATTGGTAGTGAAGGAAACAAGGAGACAAACAAAGGGCTAGAGAATTGTTTTAGTTGAAAGACCTCAATCAAAACTAGTAAGTCCTCTACATTTTAACTTTTTCATTTTTGCAATTTTAAGTGAGTAATATGGAAGGCACCAGCTCGGGGAAGTTGAAAGGTAGAAAAAAAAGTGAGAGTAGTCACCCTAAGAGTAAGAAGAAAAAAGTTGAGTCTGGAATTGAGCCGGAGGGTGCTGAACGAAAGTTGAATTAGGATTTAATTGACCAATTGCCTGGTTTTGGGTCCAAAGGTAGGCGCTCCACGCAACTTAGGGTGGATTTGGATAAATTGGATGACAAGTGCAAGCACATAGGAGATATTTGGACCCCAATAAGAAGCTATGAATTGTTTAGATTCCACTTTCGATGAAGAGATTATTTTGAGCTAGTTTGTAATCTATGGCATCTAAATTTGGGAAAAATGGTTTTCCCTAATGTGTTTTTCAATATAGAGTTGGTAAAATTGTTGGCCACCCACTATGACTCAAAACTTAAGGCCATATGCAAACCATCTGGGAAACTGTTCGTATACATATCAAAGACTTCAATATGTGAGGTTTTTAAGTTGGAAGGGTGGTGTAATGAGAAAATTGTGAATGAAGAGTTGGAAAAGGAGTTTTGGAGAATGGACACCACTTACAAGGGTTGGAGTTTTCCCTTACATAGAATTAAACAAGATGGTAAAACTGTCCCACTTGACAATGGTGATGGGCCTCCATTCCATGTGGACTTATTTGAGCCCTATATGAGATATACCTATTTCTCAGTAGGAAAAGTGTTGGGTATGGAATTTCCTGAGTATATGTCCATTGTTCCCATGGTAATTGTAGCTGACATTCAATGTCATAATTCTAGGTTATTCAACTATGCTTCATTTGTCTCCAAGGAGCTGAACTTAGCATTGGTGGCAATCAAGAATAAATCCCCTGTACTGCACCTTAGGCAGTATTCTCTTTTAATGCATCTAGTATTGTACTTCAGACAAGAGTTAGGGATTTGGCCAAAAAATTTGAAGGTTTCACAGTTTGATAAAGAGGGAAAATTGTTACCCATTCAATTGTGGACTACCATTTGGGACAGTAGGTTTGCTAATTCCAATTTCCTATATTTTGAAGAATATTTTGTAAAGCCAGTATATGAATTCTATAGTCATCCTTGTGCTCACTCATTATTTGATGAAATAAAATGCTTCCTCAGACCTAAGGACTTTAATGGACCAATTGATCACAATTGGGGAGACTGGTATTGCTTGGAAGATGCTACTATGGTAAGGGTGTTTGGTTTTGAGGATTCTCCATTCATTTTGCCTAAAACAGTCCCAGATAGGATTGCATATTTGGAAATTGTAAGACAAATGGATTTTTCTAGTTTCATGAATTTTGGTTCATTCGGAAAACAGGCATTTATGCCTAGTACTCTGTGCTTTGGTGATTTTACTATGCTTATAAAGGAAGGATATGATTTGATCCTTGACAAATTAATGCAGTATAATATGAATAAGGGTCCACAAAGAGAAGGTTTTGATCCAGAGGGATATATCAATTCTACCAAACAAAGGATAAACTTTGTTCAATATGGTCATGTGCCTTATCAGTTTGATGACATGATTAGAAATTTGGAGGTAGAGGAAGTAGAGAGAGTGGTGGAGGAATACAACCAAGGGTTGCAGGATACAAGGTTCCCTTTTTCTAGAGATGAGGAAACTAGAGAAGATATGCCACGAGACCTACCCAGTAGGATTTCCAAATTAAAAACTCAAGATTACAACTGCCCTCCTAGAGAACTAAGTGTTGAAGAGAGCCAAGATACAGACACCAAACAAATGGCATATAGGTCATTTGTAGCAGACAATGAATTTGTGAATTCTTCATAATTTAGATCTTTCTTGTATAAGCAAAAGGGCAAGGAGATAAGGGAGACAGTTGATAATATTACACCAAGCAATGAGGAGTAGCTACTAAATAATTTGAAATTAACTATGGATAGAGAAATGGCTAATATGACCCTCGAAAAAGGAAGGAAAATGTTAGAGGACGCTAGATTTATGAACTTTCCAGGGCTTGATTTGAATTCTACATTGGTGTTTGATAGCTTCTTAAAGGATAATAGTGCCAAAAACAAGCTTATTCAGGAGGGGGTGACAGAAATATATGTTGGATCCAAATATAACCCAAATGAAGGATCACTCATGATATGGGTCTTGTATCCACCTCATAGAAAGTTAGTGGTGATTGATACCGAGAAAGCATTTGGACATGTCATGACTCTGAAGGTTCGAGAGGTAGATCCTGTGGCGACTGTAGACATTGGGATTAATGTGACAAAACTGAATAAAGCCCAAATACAAATGTTGATAAAAGATAAGGAAATGTACAAAATGAATAATGAAAGGATCATGAGAGAAAATGATCATTTGAAGGACATGCTAGGAGTCACAATGCAGGGACCTCCTAAATTAATAACACATGGTGAAAGCTCACATGAGGAAAAAGATCATTGGGAGGAGTCAACTGCATATTCACAAGGTAAATATGATACACTCGCTGCAATAATCAGAAAAAGGCAGGCCAACTTAACGATTTGGTTGAATAAGCTATGGGGAGCATATTCAAAGAACCATGTTACAGGGCAAGAACACAAGAGAATTGATGGAAGGATTGAAGAAAAGTTTTGAGAATTAAATGAAAGAGATGTTCTTGATAGTGTGGCCATTGGTATGGGTAACCAAATTATAAAGAGACACAAGGACTATTATGAGGAACTGTGAGAAGATGCAAAGGGGTTGGTTGATGTTACGAATATGGGATTTCCTACAGTATTTGAAGATGGAGAAAAGTTGAAAGAGAAAGCCAAGTGGATCGAAGAATGTGAATTGATGCTACAAGGAATTCTAGAAAATGCGACAAGGAAGGATTCGACATTGGACGAGAGTTGCGAGCACAATGAAAGGATGATAAAGGTGGAGATATCGGCCAAGAATGCATTAGGAGATGTCGATACTCATGAATGGCAAGATTATCTAGATCATTTATCAAATGTTCATTTATGGCTAAATAGAGCCTAATCTCTTGTTTTAATTAGTTAAGTAAAATAGAAAATTTGTGAAGGGACGTGTCCCTTCCAAGTTTTGATGTATTTATATCTATTCCGTAGTAATGCAATAGATATAGGCGTTAGGAGATATTCAGTAGATAGCTTTCTAGAAAAAATCTTTGATATACAGAGACTCAGATGCATGTATTTTGATGGAGTAAATGAAGATATCTAAGTTATGGATTAATATTTTGGTATCAGTTGTTTGTTAAATTTATGCAGTTATTTGATTGTCTCCATTCTGATGCTTCTTTATTTTTAAATTGATATAACAAGTTTATACTCAGTTTATCATTGTACATTTGCTATATATGTGTGATCTAGTTATTCAGTTCTCTCAAGTAGGGATTAAAATCTTTTAATCAATCACAACAATTGGGAAGTGTTAGTTGGATTAATAAGAAGAATCACATAACTAGAATTGCCATTCTATCTCAATAAGAGTTTGTCAATTATTCACTTGCACGTTTACACAAGTTGTAAACAAGTTTTGTGCCTGACAATTTGAATTATTGCCATTATTTAAATCCACATTTGTAGATATTCATTAGACTCAATATACCCAATAAGGCACTAGTCTCCCCTTGTATTCTTTTATAATTTTCATTATTCTTATTTATTTTACACTTACATTTACAAATACACATACATATGCATTTACTGTTTTCATTTATTTCTCATGTAGTTTAATAGTTTGATCGATTTCATATTATATGTGTTGAAGACTTTAGAATTTCAATTACATTAATTTATGGATATGTTGTATCTATAACACTACAAAACCATATGCTCTTTGCATTTACACTTGCATTTAGAAATACACATTTATATACATAAATATAGATTTCTTTAATGATATGTTGCATTTATTGTTCTAGGAGAGCATCCAGTAATTGCATTTACATTTACATTTAAAAATACAAATACATACATACATACATATTTATGCATCCTACGCCCTATTCATGCATCCAACAATTACAACAGTATCCATGGGACCTCTTACACAAGCTACAGTAATCACAAAAAGTGTAAGAGCCCCTTTATATCATGTTTGGACTACAAAACCCTCAAACACAGGGTAACGGGCTGTATGCAAAGAAATGAAGCTTTCTAACTCAAATCAACGCCTTAAGCCCTCAAATCAGATTCAAATCAAAGCTAACACATATCTGGCACTTTTTTCTCTAATAGCTAAGATGAATTCCATTAGGCTTGTACTCTCCTTGGTTACAACATAGAGATTTGAAGTCCATAAATAGATGTCAAAAGTGCCTTCTTGTATGGAGACTTATAGGAAGAATTTTACATGTTTTAAACTCTAGATTTTATCAATAGTGATAACTCCAACTCTGTGTGAACATTGAAAAATCATTGTGCAGATTGAAATAGGATCCTTGAGATTTGTATGAAAAGATCAAAATGTTTCTCATCAATTCTAGTTTTATACGGATTCCTCATGACCCTATAGTCTACACTCAAATAGTAGATAGAAAATTCTTGAGTTTTATACTCTATGCTCATAATTGAATAACTATGGTATCTTACACCAAGTAGATTCATGATTTGGAAGTATACTTAGTGAGGCATTTTAAGATGATTGACTTAGATTTGTTACATTTTTTCCTTGGTTTAGAAATTTTATAGTATACCAAAGCAATTTTTTAATTAATCCAACTATGCTCAAGGCATTATTTGATGCTTCAACTTAGAAAATCCAAGTTCACACCAACTCCTTTTTAATTTGGATTCAATCATTCTACCATGCTTTCTTCTCCTACAATTGATTGTACACTCTATAACAATACAAAACCATATGCTCTTTGCATTTACACTTGCATTTAGAAATACACATTTATATACATAAATATAGATTTCTTTAATGATATGTTGTGTTTATTGTTCTAGGAGAGCATCCAGTAATTGCATTTACATTTACATTTAAAAATACAAATACATACATACATACATATTTATGCATCCTACACCCTGTTCACGCATCCTACAATTAAAAAAGTATCCATGGGACCTCTTACACAAGCTACAGTAATCACAAAAAAGTGTAAGAGCCCATTTATATCATTTTTGGACTACAAAACTCTCAAAAACAGGGTAACCGGGTTATATGCAAAGAAATGAAGCTTTCTAACTCAAATCAATGCCTTAAGCCCTCAAATCAAATTCAAATCAAAGCTAAGACATATCTTCACGATATGGAATTTATTTCACATCAAAATATGGCTGCATGTGACCGTATAGTGCTGCATAATAGGAAAAATACAGAAATTTTGAAGAAAAACACAGATTTTTGAATGTCAATAGCTTGTATTTTAAATCCTCAACCATCAACAACCATTACAATGATCACTTTATGCGTCGTAAAGGCCTTTACACCTCAACCATTGAAAAATCACCTCTACAACTCACTTTTTAATCTTTTATGATCACATGAAACATAAAACACACTAATTTCAAGGTTTTTAACATCACTATTGAAATGTTTTAATTTTTTGACCTTTCAAACATTAAAAAGTACATCATTAAATTAATTATGTAATGGCATAAAAATTAAAAACATCATGAACTAATTATGTAACCACATAATTCAAATATAATTCTATCAAGAAATTAATATCAAATAGATAATATAATTGCATAACTCATACATTTCAATGTCATTGATCTTCTTCTTCATCCAACTCTTTGTTTGTATCATCCGATCTAGATTCACATTGTAAGGATTGGTCATATCATCATCATCATCATTGATATCAGTTTTGATAATGTCATCATCCACACGGATATCATCTTCATGAACATTAACTCCTACATCATCATGATCTAGTTCCTCCTCTTCGACATCTTCATCAGGGACATCATCAACTAACTATTGATCCTGATCATCATTTACATCATCTTCTACATCTTTGGTATCTTCTTCTTCCACCACATTATACTTTACTGGCCTTCCTCTGGGATCATGTCTAACAACAAATCACCAACCCAGTTTACTTGGAACCTCTAAGTAAAATACCTGCTCACATTGTCTTGGAAGAACATAGGGCTCATTTCCAGCTCGCTCGATCGACCTTGTATTAACCATGGTAAATCCATTATCATGTTCAATAACAGTTCTCTTAGGATCATTTTCATTCAATCGTAGCTTGTACCATAGGACGACGAACAAAATTAATCTGAAGGACTTAAAGTCACACTCAAGTATATCATCCAAAATCCCATAGTATCAATTTTCGAGACTTCGGATGTATGTCGCTTCTAGATGAAACATTAGTCACCTGAAAGACTGAAGTTATACCAGAATCACAAGTTTTCTTCGTGTCATACAACTTTTCATTCAAATTCACAACCATTGCACCACATAGCCTTGTGGTGTTTCACCTGCACTATGTCAAACATGTAAAAATTATTGCAATATCGTCAGTTGATAAACATATTTATTCTTGGCCAAATGTATGCAAAGAAAACAATCTCAACATATATATACATCAATATAATTGAAAATAATTAAATAATATGGGTGATTAATATATTTATACCTACCTATTTATCTCTTAAACCATATGCTAAATCAATTTCCCTTTGTGTAACATTGGAATCTCCATTAAGATGAGCTTCTTTAACCAATGAAGCTACACCTTCCCATGTTAATGAGTGACCAAATTGTTGACATCGTTCAATCCATACCGTCATCCAACCAAGATTGTTTGCAATGTACAAATGAAGTGCATCCCACTCTCAGCCAACTATATCAAACAAAAAAAAAATCACAAACGACATATAATTAGTTAAATACCACAATATATGACCTTGATTTATAATTGATGCATATTGAAGATTAATAATTAAATAAGTACAATATACATAAAAACCATATGTAAAATGTATTCCAATTAATCTCCATGACCATCTTATAATTACCTCTCACTTTCCTCAATCTACCTTTCCCCATCAGGTACTCCCTTCAAATTTGTTAATGGAGTTGGGATCCCAAATGCGATCTACATGGATCTTTGCTACAAACTTAAGAAGATATTTACTAATGTACACCATGGTCTGGTATACCATATATCCCTCCACCATAGGACCCTCAAGATGTGCTCTTTGTCTAACCAAAGCCTTCAAAAATTTCAAGTGCCTCTCAACCATCCACATTGACCTTGTGTGTATAGGTCCACACAATTCAATCTCCTCAACCTGGTATATGAGGTAGTGTTCTTGTGCATTGAAAAATGTCAAAGGTAGACACTTTTGCATTTCACACATTAGACGAGAATTTTTTCTTGTCCAATAATTTATATCTTGTTTATGGATTTCTTTAGATGACAGCCATCTACAAGTGATTCAAGGCACAAATATATTAACAAGATTTAACAAAAATATACAGTAAATTACATAAGTAAAATAAATGGCAATTACAAGATCTATACAATGAATTGAACAAATATCACTACTTACCTCATGTATTTTCCAAGATCATATATAACTTGCTTGACATTGTTGTTGAAGTTGTATGGGAGAGATAGAGCTAGAACCTACTGCAACAATTATAAAATGATCTTTTCATTATTTTTTCAAAAATTAGTAAACATAATACACTGAAAAGTACATGCATTATACAAGTGTATATAATATACCAGAATAATTACCTTAATGAAGGTATGCCAATTATGTATTTTCATCCCTGACACAAATTCACCTTTCTTTGTTATTATATTGTTTATGTTCGCAACAAATCCTGAGGGAAAATGAATTTTTCGTATGACTTCTTTTATAGCATTGCTTTGCTGCTCCGTTAATAACCAAGGAAGGGCACTTATATTAATTTGATCTCCATCACTATTTAATTGAATGACATTTTCATTGCATGATTGGCTTCCTAAATGTCACTACAAATTTTGACAATTTTTTCTTTGTCATTCCTTCCATCCAATATTTTTCATAACGTTTCTATTATATTCTTTTTGATATGCATTGTATCAAACAAATGAAAAATTTGTAGCTGCTCATAGTAGGGCAACCTACTAAATTGTCTGGGATAACTTTTCAGTCCCTGTGGAAGCCGGCCATTAATGCCTTGACGACCTTCATGAAGCACATAAGTTAAACAAATTAACAAGAGCAATCATTGTCAATTATAGCATGAGTAAACACAACATAATATAAAAATATAAATTCAAAACATATTATATATGATAGATAAACAATTTGAACCAATGTATATGTTGGATCTCAGTTGTGTTTATGGTTTGTCCTTGATGACAAAATCTCTTTCTGTTGGTTTCCTTGTCAGGATGGTTCTTTTTGCATATCACAGGTATTGGTTGTTTCTCATTCAGGCTTACACATATCAGCATGAGTATGGCAGGGTCTCCCCAATCCACTTTGAAATGTCTGTGTTACCTATCGGCAAGACATTTTTGATGTCATGTCAATTGAATTTAACATACAGGCTGCTTTCGATGTGACATTCCCGTTGTCTTGGCGACAGTGGAAAGGTCTATCGGCATGAGTTGTGTTCACCGCTGGGAGGTCTTGTAACACCCCGCCATGTAAACCCCAAAGGACCAAAATTACCACACAATTTTTTTTTGAAAGATAAACATTACATAAGATGATTGTGAACATACATTGTATATAATATACATTATATGACAAAACTTAACTAGTCCCTTGGGGTTACAAGGTTGCACTACACGTAAACCTCCCCAACCAAAACATCATTAAGATAAAGCCCAAAAGTTAACAATAGAAGCATACACTCACGAGAAAACATAATCATACAACCATCCATAAGTAAAAGCGATGGAAAAGGTACATGCATCATTCTATTACAATTCAATTCATAGTTTTAATATTACAATTGTGGAACATAATTCCATAGATACAATACATTAGGAATACATTACAACATTACATAATGCTTCCCTTATAACAATGGGAAGAGTACATCAAGTACAAGAATAATTACATCAATGAAGTATAAGGTACAAGGCATAGAATAGTCATTGACCAAGTGAAGCTTTGGAAATTTTGCGTTCGCTTCCGCATCACGAACACAAATTTGGAACCCAATGGGTGCATAGCACATTCCACCCGACCACGTGGACCCAAAGGTCCACCCCCCATGCTAGAAATGACAAGAAAGACCCACGACCAAGACAAACAAGTAGAATGACCACAAGACCACACCACAAGAGAAACCAAACATAACAAACAACACTCTCAATGGCTACTTACAAGGTGATTGCTTTCAGAGGCATACAAAGGGAAACTCAAGGGATACTATGGGAGAGTGTCATCGCACGGTCCTATCATGGGTTATCCTGGCTGCCGAGCTCAACAAGCACCGGCCCCCATCTATGGTTATCTTGGCTACCTCGCACTAGGCGCCAGCCCCATAGGGTGACTCATGCGGGACCACTAGCCTCTCATGAGGACGAGGTAGCGATCTTGTCGACCATGGCCTTCTCAACCCACCCTTAGTCTATAGAAGCACTAATGGCGAGGGAGAGGTATCTTATTTATCTTTAGTTTATGTATCCTACCCATACCCACTAGTACATTTTATTAGGTTTTCACTTATTTAACCAACTCTTCAATGGGTTATCCAGGCCGCCCCTTTGTGCGTTGGCCCCCATGGAGAGCCACTCTCCCTAATAGCCCTAAAAAAAATCCAAGTCATCAAGGGGTGTACCAAAACAAAAAGAGCACTAAAGCCACAAAACGAGTGTACGTTCTAGGCATGAACCATCTCGCCAAAGCCATTCACAAAGACAACCTTGATACAAGGTTTAACCCACATATGAAACTCAAAATCAATAGTAAGATCAAACTTATTATAATGATTAAACTGTGGAAGTTCAACATGGAACAAGACTTTCCTTAGCCTCTGGAAGCCTATAGGACAACCTACCCTTACACTCCCATAAGAGTAACACAATGACATGGGTTCCCAACATGATCTCACAACAAGTCCAAACACATAATCTATTCCAACGAAAATAATGCAAATGAACGATGAAACCGATCATGGGGCATAAATAAAATTAACTTCTTAACCTACTGACATATTCCATGTAACAAATGAATATTAATCACTACACCTCTTTGTACAAGCAACTGAATACTAATTTGGACAACTAAGGGATTATGCAATTCATATACACATACACAATCAGGACTTAACCAGAAACTGAAGTATAAATTACTGAGAAACTAGATATTAAAATAAAAACCTTTTTACAGTATGCATAAATTAAAATAAAAATGTTTTACAAATTAAAAATAAGGTTTACTTAATCTAAGGTTTACAAATCTTTTGCTTACTGAGAACTGAAATATATACATAAAAATTAAAATAAACGTTTTACAGATTAAAAATAAGGTTTACAAATCAGTAACTAAATATTAAAATAAAAACCATTTTTTACAGATTAACTAATTTGAAATGAGGTTTACAAATTTCTTTTGCTTACTCAGAACGAAATATATGTAAAAATTAAAATAAACGTTTTATCGATTGAAATAAGATTTACAAATCTTTTGATCACATAAAAATATGAAAAATTAAAATAAGCGTTTTACAGATTAAAAATAAGATTTACAAATCTTTTGATCACATAAGTAAATTTAATTTCAATCTATAGATTATGTCTGATAATGATAAAAATGGTTAGTTTTAGTTAATGGAATTCTTTACATTTAATTTAAGTGTAAATATACAACCTTATTGTGATATTGCTGCTAGTATCAATATATCACCATTCCCAAACAAAAGGTCATAATAAAATTATATTTATACTAAAATTTAGGCAACATAGGGTACTATAACCAATTCGTAAAAAAAAAACAAATGAGTAGCTATTATTTATAAAATTAAATTAAATTAAATCAATTAGGGATCGTTAGACTAGTAAATAAAATAATAAAGTTAAAAGGAAGAATGCCCCTAAAAGAAAATTCAGTGAAAAGTAAAAAGTTCCTTTTACGTGGAGGGCATAAATCAAAATTTATTAAAATTGTTTAGGATAGAAAGGGTAGAAACTTTACAATTCTGAATTTTAAATTTTCTTTTTCTATAGCCGTAAATCAAAATTTACTAAACTTTAATTTTATTATATTTTTCCTAAAAAAAAAATTTACTGTATTTTACAGTTCAACAGGGTTTTCTACAATTCAACGGAGTTTTCCAAATTTTCTTTTTCCACAGCCGTAAATCAAAATTTATTAAGATTGTTTGGGATAAAAAGGGTAGAAACTTTACAATTCTAAATTTTAAATTTTCTTTTTCTACAGCCGTAAATCAAAATTTACTAAACTTTAATTTTATTATATTTTTCCTAAAAAAAAAATTTACTGTATTTTACAGTTCAACAGGGTTTTCTACAGTTCAAGGGAGTTTTCCAAATTTTCTTTTTTCTACAGTCGTAAATCAAAATTTATTAAAATTGTTTAGGATAAAAAGGGTAGAAACTTTACAATTCTAAATTTTAAATTTTCTTTTTCTACAGCCGTAAATCAAAATCTATTAAAATTGTTTCTGCTAGGGTTTTCACTTCAAATTTTCATTCTTCATAATTAATCCAGATGACATAATTGTAAAGGAGTTATTTAAAATACAATAATGACCAACCTGAATTATGCACTCGCCAATGGGGATGGAGAGTTGGGTTGTTTTCAAATGCTTCCCGGCTGTGATGTTTTCTTCTCGCTTCCACTTCTTACCAGAGCACACTGCACGTTAAACCCTTTTCTTTCTCTCTCTAGTTTTTCGACAAGCTAAGGGACAGATGGCAAAATTTTGAAATTTATTTACACTTTCGAGGGTACACCCGACAACTTAATTGTTTTCTGTTTTACCACCTGTTACCGTGCTTAAAACTTCGGACAATAATTTTCACCCTATTTTTAATACTTTACATCATTACTATTTCATAATTCTCTTAATTATTATTATTATTTTATTTTTAAATTTATCCTCCCAATATAAAATATACATTAAATCTATTTTGATATTTTATTCATTACCCCCTTTTTTATCTCAATATTTTAAATTTGTAAATAAACTCAATTAAATTTAAAAATAAATATTATTTATAAATAAAAATTTATGCTTTATATATATATATATAAATATTTAATACATGAATAATATTATAAGTTATTAAATTATTGTCCCCTTTTAATTAATTAATAATCAATTAATAAAATACTCTTAATAATTTAACAATTTGATTTAATATTTTAATTAAATCACATTAGAACTACGAGCAACAAAACCTAATCAACACCCAAACAACAATGAATCTTGACCATGCAAAATAATTGAAACACATTAATGGACCAATTAAAATGATCGACTCAAACAAAACAATACCAAGACAAGAACAAAGTCACAAACGAATGATGACATCAGACACAGTGATGGGGTGACAGACTAGGACGGGGATACTTTCTTGTCAAATCCTTAAACCACATCATATCCATTGGGTATATTGGGCACGCTCAGACATGATGGTGCGGGTGGAGTCAGTGCCCAGTACCTGCAATCCTGCATAAAACCAAGTGTCAAAACAACATTTATACTCCATGCCAAACACATCATGAGAGAGAATTGCAGTGTAGCAGGGTACTCACGGATGAGCGATGCAACACCGTCCCTCTCACCCGACTCTCAAGCAATTAACACATCATCATAAATATCATGAAGTAAGCATTAATCAATTTACGTAATCACACAATATCGCATAATCAGGTAGAGATGAACACCATGCATCATTATATCATCAACATCATAAAACAATATCATGTGCATCCAATCAAAACACACAAGTCAAATAGGTGAAACAACCACCATCGAGGTCTCGAGTATGCATCAAAACATAAACAGTATCATAAGAGTAGTAGTAACACGAGAGGCACTACAGGTCTTACCGAATGAGTCAGGTCTCACGGACTAACTCATAAGGTGGTTCATCAGCGTAAGAAATCCCTATCGGCATGTTGTTTCATCGAGCGTTTTGTGTCTTGGTGACCGGCACAAGAAAGATTATTTCGGCAAGACTTGTCTTTTGTTTCGGCGACTGAAAGTGATCTCTATCAGCATATGTTATTCTGTCAGTATGTGGTCTCAGTGATATTGGTATGTCACACCGATCGGAGATTAAATGGAAACTCATCGGCAAGAGCTTAAGGCTTCAGCGTGAGGTTATAACGAATATGCAATGTCACACCGACCAATGGTGGATGGATGCGTATCGGCAAGAGTTTTGCTTCGGTGGAATGTCATAGCGAACTTTTTGGTCTTGCTGACTAAGTCTTATGAAGTGCCTTCGGCAAGAGATTGGCATTGTCTCAACGACTCAGTGAATAAAGTTTCTTTTCGATATGTCAAAGTATTCTCTGAGAGGTCTCCCTGAAGATTGTAGGCTACAGCGACACATAAGTGTTGAAAATTCTTTTCGATGAGACTCTTTCATCAATGAGAGGTCATGGTGAGGATGGTGTGTCTTGTCGACAAAGTCAAATGAATGACTTTCGATATAACAAAATTGATCTATATGATGTCTCTTTGATATCTAAAGCTATAGCGATAGCGACTGATGGTTTCATTTCGGTGAGAGAACCTTTTTGTCTCATCGACTAGAAGGATGTTATGAGCTCTCAGCGTGACATTATGTATTCATTATGACTTCTCCTAACTCTGATGGGTCTTGGCAAAAGTGACAAACATAAGGTTGTCTGGCGACGTTAAAGTTGCCTTCAGCATAACGTGTCATCGATGGAAATATTAACGGAATAAGGAAAAAAATTTGAGGTTATTCTTTTAGCTGGGTATCGAACCCTAGCCTGGCCACCATCTTGAGTGTTTACGTTTCTGTTGTTGCTGACTGTAACAATTTTTACAGTGGTTTTTTGGAATGTCTATTTGGCGCATTTCTGGCTGGAAGCTCGACAGTGGTTGATGGAGCCATGGGAGTTACAAACTTTTCTGGTATTTTTATGTATGCGTTTCATGTTGCTCATACTAGTTTATAATCACCATTTTATTCTAACTGCTCTCTGCATCTCAGTCAATATGGTGCCTTGACTGAGTATTGTCATTCATGCATTAGAGGTTATGATTTTCTGTGGTGGACAGTTGTGTTTTTTATGCAGCAATATGAACTCATATGTTACAGATTTGTTTAGAACAACTCTTAGCTGGGTTGGTTGTTCTGTCGTTACTCCTAAAGATAGTTACCTATCTGGCAGTTGTATAAATAGAAGCATAAAACTCTTTTTTGCTGTTGTTGTAATTTCTAAGATTATCATTCCTTGGCTGTATGAAAATGTATGGATAAAACTCTACAATAAAATCTGAATAACAAGATGCAGAGATTGTAAATTTCTTCTCTATGTAGTATTTTAGGGATTCAAATATTGAATCTTTAAGGTACTCTGTAGATGAGAAAATAGAGAAATCCTTTGAGTTATCATTGTTGTTCAATTCATAATTTGATGGTTTGGTACTCCTTGAGATGGATATCTCTAAATGAGGGGTTGGTGCTCCTTGAGTGGGTGCTCAAAAATCAGCCTATAAGGCATTGTGAATAGTTGATTAAAAGATTAAGCCTAGAAGGCATTTAGGGAGTGGTTTTTATACCCCAGGAGGGTTTTCCACTCGGAAAATTTTGTGTCACTTTGTTCTTCTATATTCTCACTGCCTTACTGTGTTGTTTTTGTTTTAGTACACTGTTGGGATTAATACTTTTCTCAATTCTGTTTATGAATGATTACATTCAACTCATGAATGCATTAATCAGAATAATATTGAGATCAAATCTAAGCTATGTTTTTGAATTTTTTGAAAATTGGTCAAATTTGTTAAGACATTGATTCACCCCCCCTCTCAGTGTCATTTTAACTCGAACAATTGGTATCAAAACGTAGGGTCCTCTAATAGGTTTTAATCACCTGGATTGATCTTGGTCTTGGAGTTTATTTTTAATGGCACATTCTCAAGACAGTGCCTCTGTAACCAGAGCTCCGTTATTTGATGGAACAGATTATGTGTTCTGGAAAATTAGAATGGAAGCTTTTCTTATTTCTTTTGATGTTGGTGTTTGGAGCATGGTTATAAATGCTTACAATGTACCAACCTCTATTCCCACTGATCCTATTGAAAAAAAAAAGAGGTATGAAACAAATTCCAGAGCTAAGCATTCCATCTTGTGTGGGTTAACTAAAGATGTGTTCATTAAAGTCATGCATTGCAAATCTGCTCATGAAATCTGGGAAAAACTTGAAACTATATATCAAGGGAATGAGAAAGTCAAACTGTCAAAAATCTTTACACTCAAGCATCAGTTTGAGGAGTTGAAAATGAAGGATGATGAAAAAGTGGTTGAATATTTCCTAAGAGTTGATGAATTTGTCAATGCAATGAAAGGTCTAGGTCAAGATGTTAATGAATTTGATGTAGTCACAAAGGTTGTTAGAACCTTACCATCCAAATTTGAATCTAAGGTTTCTGCCCTAGAAGAAAAGAAACACTTTGATCAGCTTACCCTAGACAGCCTACAAGGAATACTTACTACCTATGAAATGAGAACTAGCAAAAACAATTCAATAGGAAAAGAAATTTCCTTTAACACTGAAAAGAAAGAAAAAGTCGAAGTCTGTGAATCAGAGTTGTCTGATTCTAAAGAATCCCATTTTGTTAGAAGATTTAAAAAGGGGTCAGGAAAATATAAGGGAAAACTTCCCTTTAAATGTTTTAACTGTGGCAAAATAGGTCACTTTGTTGCAAAGTGTCCCTATGATGATCAAATTTGTGACAACGAGACAACTGAAAAATAGCCTAAGAAGAAGGCCTTTAAACCTAAACGTAATTTCAACTTCATAAAGAAGAAGAGTTTGTTTAGCAAAGATGAAACTGATTTTGAGTCTAAAGATTCACCAGCAGAAGAAGATGAAACCTTGTTCATGATTGAGATTGCTCAGCAAGAAGATACAAACACCATTGACATTGAAGAAGGTGAAGTAGATCTTGAAAGTGAGCTGAAATGTGCTTTACAAGAGATCAAAAAACTCAAAAAACAAGTTCTTGCTCAAGAACATAAACCAGATCAAGAAATGGTCTCTCTAAAAACTCAGCTTGAAGAAGCTAAAAGAGTTGAAGACTGTCTTCGAGAGACTATAAGCTGCAAATATCATGAAATTGAAAAACTGGAACAAGAAGTAGTTTGTCTTAGGAAGGAAATTGAAAAATATGAAAGCACTCTAAAACTGAATGAGATGCTCAGCAAGCAGAAGATGTACAAAGATAAAACTAGTGTTGGTTTTGAAAAGGGTGAATGCTCAATTGACCATGCAAAACAAAATCCCTCTTCTGAAGTCAAAGGTTTAGGTTCAAATCACTCAGAATTTGGTAAGGATCATGTTCAGTCTTTAAGAGGTAATAGATCTTCATACTGTGTCAATCCTTTCTTCTATGGTTATTGTTTTTTCTGCAACAAATTTGGCCATAAGGTGAGCACTTGTAGACTTATGAATCCTAGAATTCCTAGGTTTGGTCTTAGGAAACACTATGGTTTTGTTAGACATATCAGATGTTTTAAATACAATGCCTTGGGACATTCTGTCAAACAATGCAGAACTGGTCTGCAATTGAAACAGTGGAAAATTAAAAAGGTTTGGAAACCTAAGACTGTTAACAACGTTGAGCAAACTATGTTGGTTCAAACTGCTTTTCATTCCAAGAAAAAGGACTTATGGGTCCTAGACAGTGGATTTTCTAACCATATGACTGGCGACAAGGATAAGTTTATAAATATTGAATATTATGTAGGTGGTTATGTTAAGTTTGGTGATAACTCCGGTATTCAAATTAAAGGTAGAGGTTCACTTCTTCTGAATGAAGACACTCATATCTATAATGTGTACTATGTGGAAGGTCTCAAACACAATCTTCTAAGTTTTAGTCAAATCTGCGATAGTGGTTATCATGTTCTTTTCACTTCGCAGGGATGTGAGATTAAGAAAAAGCTTGGAAAGGTTGTTGCAGCTGGAAGGAGGACAAAAGGAAATGTGTAAAATCTTCTTGACTCATCATGCAATGACAATAATCAAGGTATGTGTCTAATGGGCCAAATTGAAGAGAACTGGTTATGGCATAAAAGATTAGGACACATAAACTTTGAAAATCTAGTTAGAATTAGTAAAAATCAGAATGTTAGAGGTCTACCAGTTCTTAGCAAGCTAGAAAAATCTGTGTGCAAAGAATGCTTAAGTGGTAAACAAACTAAAATCAGCTTCAAAACAAAAGAACATTCTTCTTCAAAACCTTTACAACTTGTGCACACTGATTTATGTGGACCAACCAGAACAAGGTCTATTAATGGTGAAAGGTACTTTATGATGTTTGTGGATGATTATACTAGAATGATATGGGTCACATTTCTTAAGCACAAATCAGAAGCCTTTGGAAGGTTCAAAATTTTCCATAAAATGGTTGAAAAGGAATCTGATTTGAAACTTAAATGTCTGTGATCTGACAAAGGAGGTGAGTTCACTTCTCAAGAGTTTATTGATTACTGTGAATAGCACGGCATTAAAAGACAGTATGTTGCAACAAAAACACCTCAAAAAAATGGGGTAGTTGAACGTAAGAATAGAGCTGTAAAAGAAATGGCTAGAACCATGGTAGATGAAGCTAAGTTGACTAATATGTATTGGAAAGAAGTTGTTCATACAGCTATATACATTTTGAATAGAGTGCATCTTAGGGTGAAATCCAAACACACTCCTTATGAACTTTGGTATGGAAAAACTGCTTCTGTCAAATACTTTAAAATTTTTGGAAGTAAGTGTTTTATCAAGAAAGATGATGATAACCTTGGGAGCTTTCAATCAAAGAGTGATGAGGGTATCTTTTTGGGATACTCAACTCACAGCAAAGCTTATAAATGCCTTAACAAAAGGCTTAATAAGATTGTTGAAGTTGTTAATGTAAAATTTGATGAAAGACCACATTTGTTTGGTGAATCTTTGCAGGATAATGAGGAAGAAGAACTTGAACTTGAAATAATTTTAGAAGGAGTTGAAACAGCAAAGTCTATTGCTGAATCAGCAAGCCCTAAAAATGAAAAAGCAAGTCCTAAAAAGGTTGCATCAAATGCTCCTTTGAAAACTCTAGCTATATATCACCCCAAAGATCAGATTATTGGGGATAAAAATGCAGGAGTTCAAACTAGAAGAAAGGCTGTAGAATCTAATGAAAACGCACAAGTTGCTTTTTGTTTAGTTACTCAGTTTGAGCCTAAAATTTTTAATGAAGCTCTCACAGATTCATGTTGGATTAATTCTATGCAGGAAGAAATTGATCAGATTGAGAAAAATCAGACTTGGGAGTTAGTCCCAAGACCAAATGACAAGAATGTCATTGGAGGCGAATGGATATATAGAAACAAGGTTGATGAAAATGGTAATGTTATTCACAACAAAGCAAGATCTGTCTGCAAAGGCTATGCTCAACAAGAAGGTATTGATTTTGGTGAAACCTTTGCACCTGTTGTAGACTAGAATCTATTAGAATATTCTTGGCCTATTATGTTTACAAAAACTTTACTGTTTATCAAATGGATGTCAAAATTTCTTTTTTAAATGGCTATTTAGATGAAGAGGTCTATGTCGAACAACCTGAAGGATTTATTTGCAAAGATAAGCCTGATCATGTTTACAGATTGAAAAATGGCCCTCTATGGCTTAAAACAAGCACCTAGAGCTTGGTACTCTAGGCTGGATAGTCATTTAATTTCTAATGGCTTTGTTAGAGGAGGTGTAGACAGTAATCTTTATATTAAAAGTGAAGGTTCTAATATTTTGGTTGTTGAAATTTACGTTGATGATACTATCTTTGGCTACAACAATGTTACTTTGAGTAAAAAATTCTCTCAGCTAATGGAATCTGAATTTGAAATGTCATTATTAGGAGAATTAAATTTCTTCTTGGGTCTTCAAATCTCTCAACATGAAAATGGAATATTTCTTTCTCAAACCAAGTATGCTAGAGAGAGGCTTAAGAAATTTCAGATCGATGAATGCCATCCAGTTAGCACTCCAATGGTTACTGGATGCAAACTTACTAAGGTTGATGATTCTCCTGATACAAATCAAACTGAATATAGATCAATGATCGGCAGTATTTTATATTTAACCGCCTCTAGACCTGACATTATGCAAGCAATTTGCACTGTTCCACGGTATCAGGCATCCCCTAAAGAATCCCATGTCACTGTTGTTAAAAGGATTTTTAAATATATTCAAGGCACTGTTGATTATGATCTTTGGTATCCTAGAAGCAATGATTTCTCTTTGATTGCTTATACTAATGCTGACTGGGCTGGTTGTTTGGATGATAGGAAAAGCACCAATGGTGCTGCATTCTTTCTTGGTGATCGTTTAGTTGCATGGCACAACAAGAAACAAGTATTTGTTTCTCTTTCTACTACTGAAGCAGAATACATTGCTGCCACTTCATACTGTACTCAAGTATTGAGGATGAGTCGGACTCTTTCAGATATGGGTATTGATGTTTCTAAACCTTTTTCCATTCTTTGTGATAACACTAGTGTGATAAATATTTCAAAAAATCTTGTTATGCACTCTCGCACTAAACATATTGCTATCAAGTTTCACTTTCTTCGAGAAAAGGTTTTGGCTAATGAAGTCTGCTTACAGTTTGTTGGATCTCAAGATTAGGTGGCTAATATTTTTACCAAGCCCTTAGCAAAAGAGGTATTTGAAAGGTTGAGACTTCGATTGGGAGTTATTTCTCAATCGTTACTTCACTAAATCTCCAAGCTACTACTTAGGGGGAGCATGTTATAGGTTTTGATTCACTTAAAGCTCTCCTACAATCTTGGTTGCTGCACTGGTACTCTCTTTTTTTGCAGTTGTTTCTCATGATATTTTGGTAGGCTTCTCAGTTGTGTTATGGCAATGCACATTTTCTTCTATTCTTTGCCTTGAGGCAAAAAGGGGGAGAGTCATTTGTGTTTTTCCATCAAGGACAAAAGGGGAGTTTGTTGGATCTCAGTTGTGTTTATGGTTTGTCCTTGATGACAAAATCTCTTTCTGTTGGTTTGCTTGTCAGGATGGTTCTTTTTGCATATCACAGGTATTGGTTGTTTCTCATTCGGGCTTACACATATCGGTATGAGTATGGCAGGGTCTCTCCAATCCACTTTGAAATGTCTGTGTTGCCTATCGGCAAGACATTTCTGATGTCATGTCGATTGAATTTAACATACAAGCTGCTTTCAGCGTGACATTCCCGTTGTCTTGGCAACAGTGGAAAGGTCTATTGGCATGAGTTGTGTTCACCATTGGGAGGTCTTACCGAATGAGTCGAGTCTCACCGACTAACTCATAAGGTGGTTCATCGGCGTAAGAAATCCCTATCGGCATGTTGTTTCATCAAGCATTTTGTGTCTTGGTGACTGGCACAAGAAAGATTATTTCGACAAGACTTGTCTTTTGTTTAGGCGACTGAAAGTGATCTCTATTGGCATATGTTATTCCATCGGTATGTGGTCTCAGTGATATTGGTATTTCACACCGATCGGAGATTAAATGGAAACTCATCGGCAAGAGCTTAAGGCTTCGGCATGAGGTTATAACGAATATGCAATGCCACACCAACCGGTGGTGGATGCATTCATATCGGCAAGAGTTTTGCTTCGATGGAATGTCATAGCGAACTTTTTGGTCTCGCCGACTAAGTCTTATGAAGTGCGTTCGGCGAGAGATTGGCATTGTCTCAGCAACTCAGTGAATAAAGTTTCTTTTCGGTATGTCAAAGTATTCTCCGAGAGGTCTCCCCGAAGATTGTAGGCTACAACAACACATAAGAGTTGAAAAGTCTTTTTGGTGAGACTCTTTCATCAATGAGAGGTCATGGCAAGGATGGTGTGTCTTGTCAACAAAGTCAAATGAATGACTTTCGGTATAACAAAGTTGATCTATATGATGTCTCTCTGATATCTAAAGCTATAGCGATAGCGAATGATGGTTTCATTTTGGTGAGAGAACCTTTTTGTCTCATCGACCAAAAGGATGTTATGAGCTCTCGGCTTGACATTATGTATTCATTATGACTTCTCCTGACTCTGATGGGTCTTGGCGAAAGCGACAAACATAAGGTTGTCTGGCGACGTTAAAGTTTCCTTCGGCATAACGTGTTATCGATGGAAATATTAAAGGAATAGGGAAAACTTTTTGAGGTTATTCTTTTAGCTGGGTATTGAACCCTAGTCTGGCTGCCATCTTGAGTGTTTACGTTTCTATTGTTGCTGACTGTAACGGTTTTTACAGTGGTTTTTGGAAGGTCTATTTGGTGCATTTCTGGCTGGAAGCTCGACAGTGGTTGATGGAGCCATGGGAGTTACAAATTTGTCTGGTATTTTTATTTATGTGTTTCATGCTGCTCATACTGGTTTATAATCACCATTTTATTCTAACTGCTCTCTGTATCTCAGTCAATATGATGCCTTGACTGAGTATTGTCATTCATGCATTAGAGGTTATGATTTTCTGTGGTGGACAGTTGTGCTTTTTATGTAGCAATATGAACTCATACGTTACAGATTTGTTGAGAACGGCTCTTAGCTGGGTTGGTTGTTCTGTCGTTCCTCCTAAAGATAGTTACCTATCTGGCAGTTGTATAAATAGAAGCAAAAAACTCTTTTCTGTTGTTGTTGTAATTTCTAAGATTATCATTCCTTGGTTGTATGAAAATGTATGGATAAAACTCTGCAATAAAATCTAAATAACAAGATGCAGAGATTGTAAATTTCTTCTCTATGTAGTATTTTAGGGATTCAAATATTGAATCTTTAAGGTACGTTGTAGATGAGAAAATAGAGAAATCCTCTAAGTTATCATTGTTGTTCAATTCATAATTTGAGGGGTTGGTACTCCTTGAGATAGATATCTCTAAATGAGGGGTTGGTGCTCCTTGAGTGGGTGCTCAAAAATCATCCTATAAGGCATTGTGAATAGTTGATTAAAAGATTAAGCCTGGAAGGCATTTAGGGAGTGGTTTTTATACCCCAGGAGGGTTTTCCACTCGGAAAATTTTGTGTCACTTTGTTCTTCTGTATTCTCATTGCCTTACTGTGTTGTTTTTGTTTCAGTACACTATTGGGATTAATACTTTTCTCAATTATGTTTATGAATGATTACATTCAACTCATGAATGCATTAATCAGAATAATATTGAGATCAAATCTGAGCTATGTTTTTAATTTTTTTGAAAATTGGTCAAATCTATTAAGACACCGATTCATCTCCCCCCCTCTCAGTGTCATTTTAACTCCAACAGTATAACCTTGATGATTAATTCTATTATATTCCAACTTCCATAGGCGAGGTGTCATTCTTCATGGTTTTGATGTAGTCTCTTTTTTCCCATTGAAAAGATGTTTTTCAGTAGTTCAATACTTATGATTTATGTGGAGGAAGTGCCTATACTCATCAAACACCTGCTTTCCTACTAAACTTGTTGAACAATGAGATTTCATCTTTGGACCACAAATTGGACATGTAAATTTTCCCTTTGTTTGAAGACCTGCAAGATCATATATAATTGGATTAAATATGTCAATTTTTATAATTATATATAATGAATAGATTATTTTAAAAACATGCATGATATCTACTTCATAAAATTAAATATTGTTAAAGTGCAGTCAAATGTTATAACATACCACAAAAATGTGTTAGCCCGGGGCATCATGAATTGTCCATACAAGCATTGCATGGAATTGAAATTGTCTTTGTCCTATTGGTCTAGAGACGCATACATAGTGATGCCATTCCATAACTTTAGTAACTCGTCGATAAGAGGCTCGATATATACATTCATATCTTTAACTTGGTACTTACCTAGTTGAATGAACATAAATATTACATAATTATTATAACCATTTTACTGCAATATATATATAAATTAATGCACATGACTATTAAATGAAAAAAATAAGTCATTATGCAACAAATAAGAGAAATGAGATGATACTACGTTAAAGAAAATTGATGTAAACAAATACCTGGAACAATCATTGAAAACATTATGTGCTCCCTCTTTATTGACATCCATGGAGGAATGTTATTGTTGATAACAAAAATAGGCCACACCGAGTAAATAGATCTCAACTCTCCAAATGGATTGACACCGTCCACTGCCAATGAAAGACTAAGATTACAAGGTTCTTCTTTAAAGTGTGGCCATTTTTCCTTTGTGTTTCTAAATGCAGAACCATCTGCAGGCATTCAAAGAATGTCATCTCCACTTCTATTCTGTGCGTGGTAATCCATAAATTGCGCTAAGATTTCACACCTAAATAATCGTTGCATACATGGAATAATGGGAATATAATGAAGAAGCTTGTGAGGCACCTTTTTTGTTAGTTGATTTGTTCAATATCTACTGATATGACATTCTGGGAATTCTGTTGTAAATTCATGTTGTTTATGATATATAATATGATCATTGGGACATGCATCTATTGCTTGATACTCCATTCTGATATCTTTCATCATGCTAGATAAATGTCGGTATGAGCGAGGTAAAATATTTGATGGTGGTAACAAAAATTCACCAATCAATCTACAACAAAAAATAATTTGTTAATATAAAGAATATTAATGGTACATATTTCATCCTTTATTTACTAGTGATGAACTAACAACAATTAAAATAGATGAAAAAAGATGACATCTATGACATACCTTAACATCTGTGAGATTTCCATGTTTGATAAACCATTCATAACCTTCAAGTTCAACAACAACAATACAACAAAGAGAAGATTTGTTTGGGAGCCTTCATAAAGGGGCTTGTATTCCTTCTCAAGTATAGGTAAATCATGAACATCATCATAGTCATCTTGATCATCATGATCAGATCTGCCACTAAATGTTTCATGGATCAATGTATTTGTACCATCATCTTCAACTGTGTTTTCTAGCGTATGATCATCTTCTTCCATAGGATCATTAACTTCATCTTTGATATTCACAGCTCCATGTTCATCCACTTGCAAAACCACATTCTCTGGGTTGTGATAATCCATATCATGTTCCCTAGGGCACCCCACCTTTGTAATAATGATAGACACAAATAAACCATGATCATGATCAAGTGATTTTATATATATATATATATATAATGTTAAAATGATATAAACATTTACAAATTCAATCAATATAAACACGTATAATGAACAACTTACCAATGGACGATAATCATGCCCCCCTTCAATGTGACCATGTTGCCTACAATGTTTCTCAGATGTTGTGATTAAAAGTCATCTTGTCTTTAAGCTCTCGCAATTATTGCAAGGACAATAGCATTTCCCATCACCCTTTCTTTTCAATCTAGCCCACAATCTATCAAGTGTCTCTTCAATTTGTTCTGGACTAATATTATCTGACATGATTTTTCTTTACCAAGCTTGAATATTTAGATCTTCAAAAAATATCAAACTCACACTCCAATAATTTTTATTCATAGACAGGTAAAAAAATCCAATAATTTTGATATTTTACGCACACAAAAAATCTGCATGCAACCATCCCTGCAAAAGAGAAGATAGTCTGAAGTTAATGACCCCAAAAAACACTTTAAAATGCTAATTCAAAAACTTATTAAATTATGATTTTACTATGATTTCCAACCGTTAGACTCCTAAAATGAAAATATTAAACTTGCACAACAAAATATGAAAATGCAACTCTAAAAATGCACAAGTCTAAAAATGAAATCTGATGAGATGTTGCTTTAAAATATGATTTTCAAACCTGGAAGTACAAATCTGAATTATAGCAAATTCGCAAGCTGAGCAAATTCGTAAGTATCACAAAACGCTATCACAATAAATATTTGAGCTCACTTTTTATTTATGTCAATCTCATTTTTGACTTCACATGTTTGTCGAAATTTTAACGAAAACTCTTTGTCACAATTTTGACAAAAAAATAGGTTCGTTAAAATTTCGACGAACATTGAGGATAAAATTAAAAATAATTGAAAATTACACATTAAATATCACTATTACCTGACAATACATCTAATTATCCATCTTTCGTCAGAAATTTTCATCGGATTTTGGAGTCAAATGAGTTAGTGACAAGATCACAACATGCAACCATAACATCCCAACAACATATCAATGTCAGTCTATTACTCAAATCTAGTTTCACTCTATACACCCATGGATTCATCATATCCTAGTAGCTACAACAACATAGCAACTGTGGGTGTCCCTACTTGAGACTTTATAATACCTTGTCACATCTCAAATTTTAATCAATGTCAAAACTCACAAATCTATCAATCATACCATCAAAAAAGTGAGTCACAATATCAACATCTTGATGATCATCAAAACATGGATTCATGTCATCATCAAAATATTCAACATCAAGACATTGCATATCAACAACCTTAACAATCATCACAATAAAAATATTTGTTTCCATCCCATAACACCACTAAATTTGAATACACTCCTTTAGGTGAGCTAGTTGAGGTGGTGTTAAACACATTATTCCATGCTAAACATATCACACTTCCAAAATCATTATGTTATTACAAACCTACCTTCAAACCTACAAGGTACAATGACAAGGCTTATTATGAATATCATAGAGAAAAAGGTCATGATGCAAAAAACTATATTAAACATCAAAAATCTCATCCAAGACCTTATTGATCAAGGAGAAACAACTATTGAAGACAACATTCAAGGTTCAATCACTTATGATAACATTGAAAATATCTCAACCTCGAATGTTGAAGACAATGATCAAGATCTATCTACCACTGATCACATTGAATATTTCTTTACCTCACCTAATGAGAAAGAGGTCATATATCAAGACTCTTTCAGAAAAAATGATCAAAATCAATCACCAAAGTCTAGCAATGATCCAATTCAAGAAATCTTAAGATCATTTGATCTCATGGTTGAAAACATTGATAATATCTCAACCTCGAATGTTGAAGACATTGAACAAGATCCAACTACCAATGATCACATTGACAATGTCTCTACATCATCTAATGAGAAAGATGGAATATCTCAATAATTTATCCCCAAGCAAGATCAAAATCCTCCGCCAAGGTCTATCAATGCTCCTTTCCAAGACATATTGACATCATTTGACCTCATGGTTGCCAATATTAAAAAACTCCTTAGTTAACCACTTGATTCAAAGTCACTTGAAGATTGGGAAAATCATAAACCAATACCCATGCCTAAAAAATAAATTCAAGAATCCTTTTCAAGTAGTCCATCCTTTGAAATTGATCCATGTCAAGAACTTGATCTGAAACATATCAAAAGTAATTCCAAAATCAGTCAAGATCAAAAATCCACATCTCCAAGATACTGCAATGGTTTAATGGATATCTTCCAATCCATAAAATATTTCACAAACAATGATCATATCCATATACCTAGCACACATGCATCTACCCATGATATGTTTATTCCTAATGGACATGTAGATGATCTTCATCCAAAACAAGATTATCATACTCTTGATATCATTACCATGGAACAAGAGTCTCCTACTCTTAACATCTTTACACATAATCAAGGCATAGAAGAATATATAGACATATCAAAAATTGATCATGAAGAATATTTCTACATGGATTGTGAATCGGAAACATCCTTTGAAGAGAAAACAAAAATTGATCAAAAGAAGACCTCCTACATGGACTATGAGTCATCAACATCTCTTCAGGAACAATAAAAATTAGACATATCTCAAATTCAGATCCCATACATTTAGTATAAGGGTATCCAACATTATCAAAGAAAAAGGTTATGTTTACAATAATATAATATCTTGGAATCAACAAAGATAACTAGTAATCTTGAGTAGCAAGGTCTTGGTTATACAACAATCATAAAATCTAATCATGTCAATGATACCTCTATAATATTGTGGGAAACTTTATCTAATGCAAACACCAACATGGAGAGCATGAAGATTCCTTATGATGAAACCGCTAACAATGCTATGACCATTTGTATCATGAATCATCATCCACACATCTTTCCACCTTCTAATTGGGACCAACAACAAGAGGAAAAGTTATATCAAAGAAAATAAGAAATCATTGAAGCAAAAGAATCAGTGAAGCAAAATGGACAAAGCAAATTCAAATGGATACCAAAAACAAAGCTAGAAAATCATCCCTATCAAACTCCATTAGTCAGAGAAACTATGGGGAAAAATTAAAAAGGAAAGTTCATCCATCAAAAATGTCCATCAATTCAAAAGAAAGCTTCAAGAGCAACCTACAAAGTATATGAAGAATTTGGTCCTAATTGAATCTCCATACCCACCCATCATTGCTCATCATCCCAGGTTTGAAGAGTCAAAGATTCCAATCAACCAATCCATCCATATGTCATATCCCTCATTATATTCAACCATCCACTTCAACATCCATGATATCCAAATCTTGCATTGACCATTTATTGGCAGCAACTCTTTATCATAAGGACTCTAAAGGAACCCTATTGTGATGTGTGCATCTAGGCAAAGTTAACTTCAGTGTCAACAAAGAAGATAAGAATTATCAGGTGTTACACTCAAGTGCTCGTATATTAGCAAAAAAACTCCTCCAAGTAGGATATCGTTGGCACATCATGACAGCAACAACATATATCAACACCAACAACATCTACATCGACACTACCAGGTGGTTCAACATAAGCATAAATCTTCAAAAAAATTAAATAAAACAAAAAAATAAGAAAAGAGTAAAGATAAAAATCATCCTCCATTGAAAAACACTATGGTGGCGCTTTGGACAAGTACCATGATGAAAACCTGGAAAACAGGCATCATGAGTAGTATTGAGCATCTACGTGTGCCATTTCAAGTGGAAGCATCTCATCCTATCCATAATAAATCCAAAATTCCATCCACCATCCATCCATCTTGTCCACAATAAATCCATGAACCATTCATCCAACCCATTTTCAATTGAATCCAGCTTATCTTGATCTTAGCAAAGGTTTGGTGTACACTTCACACTTGCTTATGGTAAACATCTTGACATGGGTCACTATCATTTATCCTATACTACCCATCATTAGTTGATCCATGAGGTATTGTCCAATGGGGAATCCTCTATCTAAACATGTTATCCTATCACAACATTATCCTTAGCATCCTTTAAATATCCATGCATCCACCCATTGCATTCCATACATTACTAGACACGGAAGGCATATACTTATATCCTACTTTGGTAATAATTCTTGATCTATATCATCTAACTCATATGGTGATCTAAAAATTTGCTAACACAAAATCAAATGGGTCAAAACATTCATAAGAAAATATCCAAATCACTAGCCCATTATCATTTAAGGATTCATTTATTTTCTGATTTATTTATATTTCGAATATAAATTCAAAACGCAAGTGAATTTATGTTTAAACCAAATAAATAGATCTAAAGTTTCAGAATTTAAATAAAATATGTTCTCTTTCTCAGCAAAATCACAAAGTCAACATGTTTTCCTCTATTTGATAAAAGATTTGTTTCCAGTTCATGCTACACCCTTGAGTGTTCTTTGCTCAAGTTTGGTTTTTTTTAAATGTAAAGAATTGTATGTACATCATGGTACTTTCAGTGTATTACCACAAGCAGAAGTAATAATTTTCTGTTTAAAAATAGTGTTCTTAGATTTATGTATATTTCTATTTCTTCAAGATTCAAGCTGATATGAAAGTAAAAATTCCAATTTGCTACAAGTTTCAAGTTAAAATAATATACAGAAACAGGATAATTCTTTCAGAAAAATAGATTTTTGCATATTTGTATCTATGTTCAGAAATCTACATCTGTATGCAAACATAAGAATATGTGTCCAAAAGAAAATCACCAATTTTGCATGTTTCCAAGAACTACATTTTCATATTTCCAGCTTCAGGGATACTGAGATGTTTTTATATATATATTTGTCTGAAATATATCATATTCTGTAGATGGTTATATCTGTGTAAGTTCACATTTGTTTATATATATATATATATATTCATACATATATATATATATTTACATAGCTCTGTGTGTGTATATATATAAATATATATATATATATAGAATTGTATATATATACTTATCATTCTATGAAAAATTTGCCGCACAGAACACACATAGTGCACTATTGAATTATGAAACCAAGCTTGAAACATAAAACTGAGGTTACAATAGTGTTTGGAGGCCATGCCTCTCCCAAAGGGGAGGGCGCGGGCTGTGAGGAGGCCATGCCCTCTCCATAGGCCGCGGCCTGTGGAGGGCGCGAGCCTCCCCACAGCGTCGTCCCTTCCCTTGGGACGGGGCTGGGGATTAATCCCCTCACAAAAATAATGCTAGAAAACATGAATTCACCCAGCTAAAACATGATTATGAATTTATTCGAAGAATTCTGAAATAAAACAGGAAGAGATATATACACAAAATTTATATATATATATATATATGCATAGAAATACCAATTCTTGTATATATATATATGTATATATATATTTTTTCATATATTATCTTCACAATTTTCTGAACAAAAGAATAACAAATGAGGGCAGTTTCATGAAATACAGATTGCAAAAGAATTTAACCCTACTCTGGAAGAAAGAAATTGGGCATTTTCTCAACAATGTAAACAAATGAAGAGAAGGTTTTTTCCCAGATTTAAAAATACAACTTGAAGACATTTTCTCAGGCATTTGTATTCATTTTCTTAAAATCTTGCATACAAATTCTCCAATTTTATACTAAAATTCAAACTGGTTAAAAGGAGAAGAATGGAAAACCTGGAAAATTACTCCAGCTGTAGATGTCCAGAATTTCTTATTGCCTCCTCTTCCTGAGCTGGTCTTTCTAGAAAAATTCTTCTTTTCTGCCTTTTGATTCCTTAACTTCCTACTAACTTCCCCCAGATTTCCTCTAGACCTCCTAAATTGATAAAAGAAATAGCTTCTTGGTAGCCATCGACACCCAAACTTCCAGAGAATATTGTTTTTCAAGAAGAAGTTTCAAGAACCATTTCTTTACGGGAATGTCCTTTCCTATTCTATATTATTTTCCTTTCTCTCATTTCACCCTAATCTTGTAATTTAAAATAAATATGATTAAGAAATATATGCATTTTAAATTTCAAATTTATAAATAGGAAAAATATAGGAAATCATTTACAATTTCTTGCACAAAAAATTTAGAAAGTAATTTAAAAATACTCACTCCATAAACAAGTATTCCATCTAACTTGTAATTAATTCATTATTTAAATATCACAATTTAAATTGAACTAATACCATAAATCCTTTAAAACTACAATTAATAATTAAATTACATTTATGTTATTATTTTATTATTTATTTATTTTATCCATTTACTATTTATTTTGCAAATAATTCAAAGAATTCCAATTAGAATAGACATTGCCTAAATGCAACTATATGATTCTAGGTGTTGTGTGTGTGACCGAGAGTTCTTCCTTTTTTACCCTGTCAGGAAGCTAACCTTCTTTCCTCAATCACACTCTTGGTCTTCGACCACCTGCAACTCAAGTGCACTCAAGCACGCAACAACGAAATTGTATTAGTAATCGATATAGAGATATAAATCAAAGCAATAATTAAATCAATACTTCTATTTTGTTCTATCTTGCATATTTTCAAAATAAAATGCATTCATAATTTCAAAAGTAAATAATTTTCACATTTCCTCACACCATAACATCATAATATATCATATTACTCTAGCACACACCATCATTCATAAAATAAATCCACACAAAGCCATGGACAAAACAACATCAAAGTCTGAGACATGACATCCTTCCCCACTTGGAAGAGACATCGTCTCGATGTCTAAAAGCAAGTCACACAACAAAATTGAGATACTAGTATATCATAAGTCTCTACATGAAAGAAAATAAGAGTATGCTAAGATCTCAAATGAGGGAAGACTCTATCTATATCCTCAGCATTCTCCTAGGTGGCATTATCCACTGAATACTGGTCCCACTGGACCCTATACTGCATAATATCTTTTTTTCGCAACTTAACGTTGTGCTTTTCCAGAATCTTGATGGGTTCCACCTGTATCACCCCTGGGTCCTGAACCTGCAATGCATGCCAATCAAGAATATGAGTAATATCTGCATGGTAGGGCTTAAGTACTAAGACATGAAATACATTATGTATCCGGGATAGAGCTGGTGGCAGAGCAAGCCTGTAAGCAACTGGATTCACCACCTCCAAAACATCAAAGGGCCCAACAAACCTAGGGGCCAACTTAGAGTTCTTTCCGAAAGAGATTGAACTCTTATGCGGCCGAACCCTCAAAAAGACCTTATCTCCTGCAGAGAACTGCCTGAAGCTTTGGTTCTTGTCTGCTAGACTTTTCTGTCTATCCGCAACTTGTTTCAATTTTTCCTTAATGATCTTCATTTGGTCTTCCATTTCTCTGAGCATCTCAGGGCCAATCACAACCCTGTCTTCTACTCTATCCCAACTAATGGGTGTCTGACATTTACGTCCATAAAGAGCTTCAAAAGGTGCCATACCCAAAGAAGCATGGTAGGAGTTGTTGTAAGCAAACTCCACCAAAGGAAAATACTCCTCCCACTTATGTTGCTGCTCCATACAATACATGCGGAGGCGATCTTCTACTACCTGATTCACCCTCTCTGTCTGACCATCGGTCTAAGGATGATATGCGGAACTAAAATTCAATTTAGTTCCCAGGGAAGAGTTCAGTGTGATCCAAAACCTAGAAGTCATTCGAGTGTCTCGATCTGAAATGATCGTTTCTGGCACTCCATGCAAACGGAAGATTTCTTGAACAAATTTTCTTGCTAAAACCATTGAACCATCTTTGAGATTTCTAGGAATGAAATGAGCAACCTTTGTCAGCTTATCCACCACAACTAGGATGGTATCATGTCGGTTTCTAGACATTGGCAACCCCTGAATAAAATCCATAGTGATAACCTGCCATTTATACTCTTGCACCCTATGAGGATATAAGAGTCTTGTCGGATGCACATGCTTAGCCTTGACTCGTTGGCATTCCAAGCATCGGGCCACATATGAAGTAATATCCCTTTTAAGCCCTAGCTAGAAGTACAGTGGCCTAAGTCCTTCCATCATTTTTGTAATACCAGGATGTCCTGAGTATGGTGCACTATGAAACTCCTCAACCACCAACTCTCTCAAGTTTGCAAAACTAGGAATATACATCCACCCCTGGAATCTCAAGAGCCCATCTGATTCAAATACATAGCCATCATATCGACGATCCGAGGAATTCACCCCTAGGGCTTGTTTCACCCTTTCATAATGATCATCCCCAGGTAAGGATTGAACTATCTGTTGCCCGAAATCTGATTTTATAGTAACCATGGTTGCAAGGTGCCTCCTTCTACTCAAGGCATCAGCCACCTTGTTTTCCTTACCCTTAATATATTCAATACCAAAGTCATATTCACTCAAGAATTCTAGCCATCGCCTCTATCGGGCATTAAGATTGGGTTGAGTGAAGATATATCTCAATCCTGCATGATCTGTCTTTAGTTCAAAAGGCTTTCCCAAGAGATAATGTCTCCACATCTGTAGAGCATGGACTATGGCTGCCAACTCCAAGTCATGTGGTGCATAATTTAATTCATGTTGCTTTAACTTTCTCGATTCATATGCTACCACTTTCCCTTCTTGCATAAGAACTGCTCCTACCCCTTCCCCTGATGCATCAGTAGTAACTATGAAATGGCCATTCGGATCAGGCACAACTAGGATGGGTGCAGTAGTGAGTTTCTCCTTAAGCAACTGAAAAGCTCTCTCACACCTATCACTCCATTCAAATTTCTTTTCTTTCTTCTGTAGTGCAGTGATGGGTGCTGCAATTGTCGAGAACCCCTGAACGAATCTCCTATAATAACCTGTGAGACCCATGAAACTTCGAACCTCATAAACATTCTGCGGTGCTGGCCAATCCATGATTGCCTTAATCTTTTTTGGATCCATCGCTATCCCTTCTATTGAAATAATGTGTCCCAAATAGTGTACCTCAGGTTGAAAGAAGGTACATTTAGACATCTTTCTATACAGCTTATGTTCCCTCAGTCGCTACAGTACAATTCTCAAATGCTTTTCATGTTCTTCTTCTAACTTAGAATAGATCAAAATATCGTCAAGAAAGATTAGGACAAAATTATCTAAGCAATCTCGGAAGACACTATTCATCAGGTTCATGAAAGCTGCAGGGGCATTACTTAACCCAAATGGTAGCATCGTAAACTCGTAGTTCCCATACCTTGTTCTGAAGGCAGTTTTGTGAATATCTTCTTCTTTCAACCTCAACTGGTGGTACCCCGATCTCAAATCAATTTTCGAGAATACCTTGGCATCTTTCAACTGGTCAAACAAGTCATCAATGCATGGGAGCATGTATTTGTTCTTGATAGTAACCTTATTAAGCATCCTATAGTCAATGCATAACCTCAAGGTCCCATCCTTCTTTTTCACAAAAATAACCAGAGCTCCCCAAGGCAACACGCTTGGTCTAATAAAACCCTGCTTCAATAATTCCTCCAGTTGGGCCTTAAGCTCAAATAATTATGTTGTGTTCATCCTATAAGGAGCTTTAGACTGAGGTTCTGCTCCTGATATCAAATCAATAGAAAAATCAAACACACGCCTAGACGGTAGCTCAGTTAGCTCTACAGGAAAAACATCCTCAAATTCTTTCAGAATGGGATGATCATTAATTGAGGATTGTTTCTCATCAAGGTCCTTGACCTTATTGCAAAGATAGTGCATCCCTTCCGACTTTCCTTTTTCAACTGCATGGTGGAGACTTGCCTAAGCTCTAACGGTTTTTTAATGCCACAAAGCTCCACATGGTTTCCTCTACCATCTAGACACTTTATTGACTTCTCTTCGCAATCAACAAGAGCCTTATGTTCAAAGAGCCAATTTATCCCCAATATAACATCGTAAGACCCTAACGGTGCAACATACAAATTCACTTGCATTTGAAGGTTAGGGAGTTCAAGTTTACTGAAATACATGCATTGCTCTACCTTCCTCTCTACCCGGTTTCCATACTGAACTTTCCAAGAATTTTCCATATTACTCGGTCTAACTGATAATTTAGTCAAAACATGAGGATCTACAAAACTATCAGTAGCACCAGTATCAATCAAAACAGAAATAGGGCATCCAAACAATTTACTCGATAGTTGGATAGGAGTGGCCTGATAATCTGCTTGGCGATTGTCAACCGCCGCGTGAATATGATGTTGATTCCTGTTATTCTGTTTGTTATTCCTCTGAGGGCACACACTGGCGTAATGCTTGCCACCACAAGTATAACAACCTCCATGAGGTGCTTTAGGCTTGTCAGAAAAATCTCTCCTGTTATTATCATTCCTTTTGTTGAAATTGCCCCTTTTATTGTTCCTGTTTCCATCATTGCGGTCTTGAGGACTGCCATCCCTCTTCAGATTTCTGATTTTTCTGTTGTCATTCCCTTGATTGTCCTGTTTGCTTTGACCACCTTGATTGTTGTTACCTTGACGATTTCCCTGAAACTTCTTATTGCCATACTTGGTTTCCCTTCTCTTCTTATAGTTAGCAATGACGAACCAATCAAGTCATATTCAAAATGATGAAAGATAATGTAATATCCCTCAATCTGTGTTCTTCTCTAGCTAGCAATGATAAAGACTTTGAAAGCACTATTAAATATAAACATGGTACATTTATTATTCCCAAATGTAAGGATTCAAAAATATCTCATTTATTATTTATAATTCCACAGTTTCAAAAATAATTTAATAGAACCCACTAATTATATAATTTACATCACTTACAAAAATGAATTAAAATGTATATCAATGAATCTTAATATATCAACAAGATAAACAATTTGTCAGTGGGAATCATCTTTGTACTAAGTAAATGACTTACAGGTGCAACACAACTGACCAACCTAATGGTGCAAACATAGGTCAGTCTTGCTCATCCATGTGTCCACCACCTAAACCCCTGCAAAAATATGTTAGTGAATAGGGGTTTGCCTCGGTCAAACCCCACTTGGCATTTAAACCTTGAAATGAAAAGAAACAAAATAAGTGAAAGAAGAATGATCACGTTATGATGTCGCATCTTACCGAAACACTAGCATTAAGCTCTTGCTTGATTGTAATAGATCTTGACTTGAATTATTTTTGAATCATGAAAGATTCTTCCTCAATGTTAGTTCGAATACAACCATGATACAACCATGATACATGATGATACTTGAAACACAAAATCAAATTGTTTTGTATCCTCAACAATGTTATCACTATCTGAAGTCCATCAATCAAATCAATAATCTTAGCTTGGATTTCAACAAAATCCCAAATAAATCACTGATATCATCAGATATCCATATCCACTTGGAAAAATCATGTGAAAATATCAAAAAAATCTTGAAATCTATCAAAAATCCGAAACATCCAAATATCCTTCAAAACTCCAAAACATTCAAAAAATTAAAAAAGCCAAAAAAAATGTCAGTCGTGGTCAGTCAAACTCTATTGTCTCTAAGCTTGAGCGTAGGCAAGGCCATCAATCAACGAGCCCCCGAGGCACTATGTTGGTCCCCTTAGGTTCTCTTGGTCTCTAAATCTCTTGAAAACACCAAAAAAAATTGAATATCCTAAAAATGACAAATACAATGTCAAATAACCTCAAAAGCACAAAAACATTCATAAAACCTAAAAAACCCTATCTTCATCATCACCTATTCGCAATAAACTCCCCATACATAATAAATGAGTCATCATCTTCACCCTTTGACGAAGCAATTGAAAAGAAAAGTAAACATTAGAAAACAAAAACCTTCAAGAAAACAATCCTAAAGACTTGATCATTATCAGACTAAAACAATGCCCAAGTGTTAAACTACCTACCTATCTGAATCGTCATTAACATCCTGACATATGTCTTAATGTATAAATTATTCCTACAATAGACATCATCAATGGATAACATCCTTGAAACATCAAACATATATGTCAAGTGATATAGTAGCATTTTTTTTATCTTTTATGATCTTATCTTTTATGATCTTATCTTTTGATTTATCTTATTGTCACATTCCTAGGATCTCTTGAGGATGTCCATAAGGATTTAGAGAGAAAGGAGTGGGGGCATTGATAGTCAATTTTATTTTCTCTATTTTTTGGATGTTTTTGCAATACTACCATGGAGAATACTTGCTTTGTTGTTTCTATGGAAGTCATTTTTGGGTGTTTTTGTGTAGCGATAGTGTGTTAGGTTCTTCATACCTCTCTGTGCAACTAGTTTGAAATGTTCCAAAACTTCTCACCCATACACTCTAACAGGGTTTCTATATGTCTGGTATGAGAAAGAATACTCCTTTTTTGTAGAGTCGAAGTCCATGCAATGGATACAAAGACACCTTGGTCATCAATACCTTGGTGCATCATGTCTATTTGCTACATTAATAAGGATTGCTAAAAACACTACTTAGTTCTCTGTGAAAGCAAAAGAAAACTCGTCATTATCAATACATCAATCAATCAATCATCAATGCATATCATATCATCAATCAATCATAATCTATGGATTTTTTAGAAATTGGATCAGGTCATTCATTTCTTTTATCCAATCCTACCAACGCTTCTTCTAGCTAATATATTCATCCTACATCATAAAATCATTAGTACCACATGCATCCTGCATCCACAAACTCATTATCATATCATTTCCAGCATATCATAAAGGATCATAACATGATTCATTGCATACATTCATCATCCATATCATGTCAAAGCATTGGAAAAGTACAAAAACATGAGTATCTCATAAATAATCTATCATATACATATAATCATCCATGAACATCTCATAAGCATCACAAAACACATAATATGCCATGAAAAAAATGATATCTTGTTTATCATCAAAAAGTAAAATTTCAAGTACATCAATTTCATCAAAATTATGTGTGATATAATATCTAATGAGATCCAAAATATACACATATATACGAGGCCTCAAAACTAGCTGATGAATGTATCTACAAAATCATGTCTATGTCAAGTCCATATCAAAGCAATAAAAAATTATATGTCATCCCTGGATCATCTTAAACCTTAAACATGACACCTAGGGCCTAATTTTTTATCCTCTATGCATTTGAACTACTCTTGAACCTTGTTATGATCTCGACCTAAAAAAGTAATTTTTTCAGTTGTTCTCTTGAGGGGGAAATCTAGCGTCTTATCATCCTTTCGCTGACCGTCAAGGCACAATGGGGCTTCATTAAAAAAAGATCAATCTTGATTTGATCTCAAATTCTTTGAAACAATGTAGCAAGTACATTGTGTCAAAGAGGGAAAAAATGTAGACATTTCAAAATTCCTTAACAAACATCACACATCCAGAATCATATTTTTCCATTATCAGCATCATTTTCATCCTCATCCTTGCATTTCACTTCATTTGCATCTTATTTGTCTTTTAACATCATTTTCACATATTAACCCTATTTCTCTTTATTAATTAAATGATCCTAAATTGTTTAATTAATTCATCCTTTTCATCACTAATTCCCCTTTATCACCCTAATTGAATAATTCCTAATTATTTAATTAGTATCATCTATTCATCATTATTAAAAATCTTGATTATTTATCCTATCCTAATCTTCTTGTCACATGAATTAAACAATTCCTAATTATTTAATTACCCTATTTTCCCTCCATAAAATAATATTCCTTTGGAATATTCCATTTCAAAATATCTCAACCATTTATGGCCCTTGATCTTGAAATCAATCCCCATCCATTGATCTTAAATATCTCAACCATTTTCCTAAAATGGTGGAGCAAGCTTGAATTATAACTGATCTCCTTGATCCATCCTCCTTGATTCACTTTCCTTTGTGGGTGTTCTTGATCAATCTCAACCCTTATTTGTGGGGTTTCTAACTCAATCTCATCCATTTATTTAATTTCTCCAAATCTATAAAAGAACCCTCACCCCTCTCATAATTCATCTAGAGAATTTATAAAGAGATCATGTCCAAATGAGTTTTGAGAAAATTTGAGCATTCACCATTGCATTCTAGGTCATTATCAATATTTTGCAATCATGGAGGCTTTGTTTTGAAAGTAAATCCAACATATCATCATCAACACAAATACACTCCACCATGGGATGGTAACATTGTTATATTTTGAATTCATTTGTGTTTCAATTTGATTGAGCTAAATTTTTTGTTTGAATTCATAGTTGTGGCAATTGAATTTCAGGATTAGTTGGGTTATAATCCTTGTTTTAGTTTCATTTTGATTGAATTCATTGATCTAATTCATGTCTATTTTATCCTCTTACAAATTTATCACCATTTCATTCTTTACCAATTTGAGCACTAGAACTAGTCCAGTTGAGCATAATCACGTAACAACCCTAATCACCTCCATGTTAATTAAATGAGGAATATCTAGCTACATAAACCTTTCATGAATTGGCTCAATGTGAATCTAACCCATTCATCCACATAGAAAAAGATCAAAAAATTATTCCAAAAATTGAGCTTCTCTTCCAAACCCTCAAAATCATATTTCAATTCAAATTGGTCTTTGGTGAGTTCGTTAAACCATACATAACCCAACTAAGAGTGTTTATACTCTTCCAATTTAGCATGAATGTATATCCTGACATCTTTAGTATGTAACACATGATATGGAATGCTCAAGAATGCACTATCAGGATCAGTCACCATCGACTTATCAAGATTTCATTTGAATTTTGGATGGGGTTTATCGACAACCTCAACAACTTGTTGGGTATACATCTTCTAATCATAATGAAAGTATTTCCAAAACTAGGGAAAATAGAAATTGTAAATATCTTTTAATTGTCATTGGTTAGGGTTTCATGAGAAAGAATTATGAAATGCTTCTCTTTGCTCCTTCACAATTTTTTTCTCTTCAAATATTCATTTGCAAATGACTTAGACATATGTTAAATCACTTATAAACCCCTTTTGAAAATAACCTAATTCACATTGAATACACTAATTTGAAGTTAGGAAAAAAAGTTGATAACCCTAACTGTAATGCATCGTCACCTTTGATTGCTCTACAAACTTTTGTATCTTGATACTTTCCACTGGTGTTTTCATCAATATTTCAAGCATATCAACCTGCATCTCATATCCATGTGCTAAAGGCATCATTATGATATCTTTGGTAGGGGCTTAATTATTGTCTGTTAAAACTCCCCCAGAGCCAAAGATCTTAACTCAGTTTTCAGAGGAAACATTTTCACAAGAAGCTGGAATAAACTCATCCTTAACCTCATTCTCCTCTTTATTTTTCCATATATTGATCATCTCTTTCTTCATCTCTACTGTATCAGACTCTTTCACTGGATCATTCTTCTTTACTAGATCAACCTTTACATTCTTGCTTCTGTAAAACTTAGCAATATGTCCTAACTTATTGCATTCATGGCATTTGATATTTTGAAAAAGATTACTTCCACCCATTTTGGATCTGCATTGATTAGCTTTATTCCCAAATCCATTGCATCTGTAAAAGTAGCCATTGAAAGATTGAAACATTGTTTAATTGTTATAGCCATTCATCATTTGATTTTTGCATTCACTAGCCTTATGACCGAATCTTTTACATATAAAACACTGAATAGGATATGATTGAACATTCTGATTCATTCTACTTCTACATTCCATAGCCTTATATCCAATTTTTTTGTAGGAATAGAAAAACCATTAAAATATGGGTACCTTTGTGCATTTGGTTATCTGTTTTGTAGTCTTTTGAAGTCTTTCCTTTGATTCTGAACTGGCTTGACATTACTCTTCTTCTCCTCAATCTTCTTTTCAATCTTGTTGGATTTTTATCTATCTTTGAGCTTTCTCCTTTTTCAAACCCTAATCCTTCTTTTTCTTTAGATCCCTTCTCATTTGGAATCATTTCATCAAGCATTTTAGTACTATTCTTGAATTTGTCTTCTTGAATCTTTATTTTCTCCATATCTAATCTTAGGGTTACAACTTCATGTTCAAGCTTTGAGCATTCTTCATATTTTTCTTGTAGCTTATCATTCAGGTAGTCTTCCACTCTTTTACTTTCTTCAATTTTCAATTTCATGTTGGGAATGATCTCATTTGATTGCTTGAGATCTTTGTCCTATGTATAACTTTCTTGAGTTTATCTCTCAATATATTAATGCATTCATTTGTATCACTAAGATCCTTTTTCAAATCTCTATTCTCATATTTTGCTTTATCCAAATCATCTAGGGAAGATTTGAGTTCTTCCATATCAATAATGTAGTCTTCCTCAAAAACTCCTACCATAGGAATTTCTTCTAAAGGAGTAGGATATATCCTAGTAGCCATGTTTTAACTCCAATATCTACCTTAGTGATCAATCCAAATGAAGGAACCTTATTCTAATACCAATTGTTAAACACTCAGAATAATGAGAGGGGGGTGAATCAATATTCTTTGAAAACACTCAAGTATTTAAACATAAAATTCAAGCATCATATTCAATTTGTAGTAAGGAAAGAAACCATCAAATCATATAACACATGAACACCATATTTTTACATGGAAAACCAAAAAAGGTAAAAACCACGATGAGCATTAGCTCACAATATATTATAACCAATTATAAGATATTATAGAAATTATCACTTCTATGTGGACTCATTGTCCATAGAATAATATAAATATAAGAGAGGGGTGGCTCACTTCCAAGATTTGAATTGCTATAAATTCATCTAAAATATGAAGGAAATACAATTCCACTTAAGCTCAAAACATTGAATCAACACACTTCATATTACTCCAATCTAACACTCTGCTCTGCTTTGCATTTTTATTAAATTTGTATACTCTTCTTAGGAATTTTCATCATCCAACTTAATTATCACTCTTCAACACCAAAATTATCTTATACTTATACTTATACTCATTACATTCGCAAAAACCTACAACATCAATTAGGTCAGCCTAATTAGATGTATCATGCAAAACAATAACTTGTCGGCTCAAGATCAACCATACACACTTCACGCCTTAATTTAAAAACTTTTAATGCATAAAATAGGTTAGGGTGGACCTATAATAGCTCCCACATAATAGATCAACACTTATCTAAACTCCACACAACTTGAAACATATTAGGTCGGCATCGCTGGTGTCCTAACACCAAAAATATGCCAATTGATTATCTTCAAACCAACACGCGGACCTCCAAACTACACACCACTTGGAACTTAGATGCAATCGATACCTTTAAACACTTCCACAAATCTACGAGACCAAATATTCTTCCATAGTGAAGTGTGAACTAATCAAAACAAGTACTTTGTATAGGAAACATTGCCATTAACAAACTACTATCATTCATAACTTTTGCACCAGATGTCATAATAACATGAAACTTTGGATTTAGACTCATTTGACATCCAAAAAATTTTCCTTATAACCGCAAACCAAAATACTTCAAGGTGGATCAATGCAGACCAAAAATTGGATGCATAAAGCACTAAAAATTGTTGTTCTAACACAACCATACAACCAACTCATTTGTTCTACACTGGAGAAAAACATCTACATCTCTATAGTGGATTGTCATCATTTCAACCACATATGCACACTAGATCAACTGATCATCAATTTTCAAACACATATGCACACCGGATCAACTGATCATCAAGGTAGACCTCAAACGACAATGTTAGCATCAATGACCACTATATCTACACATTGTGCATCTCATGCTCGTGTTGCCAATAATCATATCAAAGAAAAACTCCTTAAACTTCAAACAAAAATTTCCTTAGCCAAGATGTGTTTTGTCTTGTTTGATGTGGATGTGGAATTTCAATGAGTCATGCATATCATATCAATGATATTATGAATAACTTAGTAATATTGGCATATTTATATTACATCACTATCTTCTCTTAAAGAGATGAGGATCGTTTTTACCGCCTTGAACAAGTTTTTTAAAGATTCCAAGAATTAGCATTTCCATAGATATAAAGAAATGTATTTTTGGAGTTCCTCAAGGTAATCTCCTTGAGAATATCTTATGAAAATAAGGAATTACCATAGACCCTAATAGAGTGTATGATATTCTAATATTTTCCTTACCCACAAGCAAAGAGTGAATTTAGTCTTTCCTTGGAAAGGTTAATTTTGTAGGGAGGTTTTTTTTAGATTTTTAAGGATTGGTAAGGCCTATAACCCTAACGATAAGGGAAGATAAAGACTTCAAGTAGAATTTTGAAGGACAAGAATATTTTGAATCAATCACAATGGTTATTTTCTCAATTATTGTGTTAAATAAACCTAACTTTACAAAATAATTTTTGACGTGCATCTTTAGTAGAGATGATAACATATCAATTATACTCACTTATGATACTTTAGGGAAAGAGTAACACCATGTATCTTTCAATTCAATAACACTGAATGAATATTAATAAAAATATAATTTCATTGAGAAACAAGAGTATTCTCTAGTGAAAGTCTTAAAAATTATAAGCATATACTATCTAGAAGTAAGGTAATAGAATTTTTGGTGCACCTGAGCATAAGTGAAAAGGGTTATAATTAGATCACCAAAATTATGGAATATTATAATTATATATATATATATATATATATATATATATATATATATAACCTACTAATTTGGTTAGAGGGTGCACTCTATCTCAAGACATTTTCAAATATATCAAATCAAATTTTTGAAGCTAAAGAAGTGCTAATTAATCATGGTGAAGAACCAAGTTCATGGTTATGAATAGATTCTAATTTATGGAGGCTAGAAAATTCCAAAAAAATATGTATCATAGTAAAAGGATAGCATATAGATTACAAGTATTTTAATACTCCTTTATTAAATAAGTCTTATTTAGAAGGGATGTGGAAGTATTTCTACTCAAGTGCACCCTAGAGAACTAGGTTGAGAAGCCACTATATAAATTCCATCAAGGATGATTAGATAAATATGTCTTGGCATAAATAACTACTACAAAAATAATTCACTTGGGACATTATTTTTCATAAATGTTCATAGATAGCCACAAACAAGTTTGCAAATAGAAAAAATACTAATTTTATATTTAAAAGAAGAAGATAAACATTGCACTCCCTCTACATCCCATATTTATGGATGAATATTTTAAGTATTAGGGCTTATATTTTATTAGGATGATCAACTTGGTTTCAAAGGTAGTTCATAAATAGATCCTTAATTATACCAACTACTTCATTAGATGGACTAAATTAAACATACTAAAGGATAGGAACATGTGGAGAAGCCTAAGAAGATCTCCTACAAAATAGGAGAACATGGGGCACCCACATGGAAGGTGGAACCCACCTTGAATTAAGTTAATTTTTTGGAGAAAGATAACACTTCAGTAATGTATGTAAAGATCTTAGAAGTTAGGAATTAATGTTTACATGCATGAAGTTTTGTTCAGTTTATTTTAGTTTAGTTTAGTTCAATTCAGTATTAGTTTAGTTTAGTATCAGTTTAGTTCAGTTCAATTTAGTTCAGTTATGGTTCAGTTATCTTTAGTTGCATGTAGTTAGTTTCAGTTGAATGCTAGTCGACTTCAGTTGACTTGGAATGCATGACTAATGACTTCACTTGCATGACAGATAATAGGTGATACATTCAATTAAGTGGGGATGATCAATCATGCATGATGTTTTGCATGAATGGTGGAGAGATATGTTTCAGTTAACAGTGATTGACTTGGACCCACCTTGGGCGCCCAAGTTGGCATCTTGGAGTTAACACTTTTACATGAGAAGATATTCTATAAGGTTGAGTTAAGTTGGCCCATTCTTGGGCGCCAAATTTGAGGAGAAGCTTACAAGATATATTTGTAATCAACGTTGAGTTAGGAATTCAGTTTTAGATGCCCAAATTGATGAAGGACTTGGTTTGACATTTTTTTTCACGGAAGAACTCTACTTGCAAAGAATAGGCATAGTTTTTGTGAGATAAGATTTGTGCTTCGTAATTGTAAACTCTTTGGAGTTTACAAGGCTCATTATTGTCTATAAATTGTAGCAAGTTGAAGAGAGTTCTATAAGAGTTTATTGTAGGTTGTGAAAAAGAATTGTTGAAGGAAAAAGAAGCATCTCAAGCAAGGATTGATAAAGAATTATTGTAATCTTGTTCTAAAGTTAAATAATACAAGCACTATTGATTCTGGTGGAGGAATTTTTTCTGAAAGGGTTTCTCCACGATATATTGTGTCACTTCTATCTTTTGGTCTTATTCTTCTACAATCTTCTGTCTACTTCTACAAATGGTAAAATTAATTTAAACAAATAATCATCCACAAAGAAATTGTAACAAAGAACACTTATTTAGATCTACAGTATAATAGTTTTACAATTTTTAAAGCTACATAATTACCTCCATTTTCAACATTTGGTATCATAGCTAATTGTTGGGTAGAGTTTGGGACACCTTTCTCTTAAAAGTTTGAAGGTTTTTTGGTTGTAGTGAGAGCTTTTACTATTGTGTTATTGCTGATTTTGGAAAATAAGTTTGTTACAATGAATTTTAATTCTCATTTAGCTATTGAAAGATTCAATGGATCTAATTATGAGATGTGGAAACTAAAAATGGAGGATCTCCTTGAAGAGAGAGATCAGTAGTTAGTTGTTGGTAATGAGACAAAGTCACCTACAATGATGTCAGATGAGGATTGGGCTAATCTTGATAAGAAGGAAAGAGGGACCATAAGATTATGTTTTGTTGATGTTGTTCTCTTGAATGTTTCAGAAGAAACTACTGCATATAAGTTGTGGAAGAGAATAGGTGATATCTATCAAACTAAAAGTCTTACTAATAAGTTGTATCTGAAAAGATAGTTGTATTCTTTAAAGATGAAAGATGGTGATTTTGTTGCAAATCATTTGAATTCTTTTAATTTTATTCTAATCCAGTTAGCATCTATAGATGTAAAGCTAGAAGATGAAGATAAATGCATTTTGTTACTTTGTTCTTTACCAGAGTCTTGGGAAAATCTAATTATTTCTATCAGTGGTAGTGGTGCAGATCTGAAGATGGACAATATAATTCCTACTCTCCTATCAGAGGAGATGAGGAGGAAGTATAAAGTGGAAATATAAGATTCCTTGTTTGTAAAAGGTAGGTCTGAGAAAAAGGAACCTAAGGGAGACAAGGAAGGAAAGGATAAGTTTGAAGGATAGAGTAAGGTAAAGAGTTGGAACTATGGGAAATCAAGACCTGTGAAGAAGGATTGTAAGAATAAGAAAATTAGTTTTGATTCTTCTACAAAGGAATCCTCAGATGACGGTAATCAAGCATCGATCATTTCATGTAAAAATGTCAGTGATGACTCATTGCTTGATGTTAAAGAGTGATCTTCATGAAGAGTATGGTAGTCATGATGCCATGTGTAGCTCGTACCACGGTTCAATGGGAGTTGTTGGCAGTGACATGGATGCATCATTGGTAAGGTTATACTCATGTGATTAGGGATATGTTTTTTCTTGGTTTAGAGTGGTTGCTATTATGTCATGGTTTACTCTTGATACACATTTAGAGTTTTGCATGGTACTTGTTCTCATGAGACTAGGATGTTTATGTATGTTATGATGCATGTGATCTCCTTGGAGGAGATGGTTATACCATGTTGTCATGTTTATGTTCCTGATTCATGATTGGAGCTTTGACATTGATCTTGTGTAGTTCTCTTATGTATTGGGTACATTAATCATTTGCTTGATTACTTCATGATAGTTATATGTTGCATATGGAGTTTGGAATGGATTGGTTGGTTACAGGTTCTCATGGATACTTGGAGACATAGGTAAGATTTGAGTTCTCTTATGGTTAGAGATATGTGCTGAGATGGTTACTCTTGATGAGATTTTAGTAGGAAGTTTGAGGAGCCTACACCTTGGTTGTACATGAGTTCAACACACTCAGCAGTTTCACATTCCTTTAAAGAGGCAGTTTGGTTACAGAGACTTGGGAAAGGTATTGGTTTTAATTACAGGCATAATAGACTTGAATGTGATAGTCAAAATGCTATTTGTTTAGCCAAAAATCCTATGTATCATGCTCTTAATAGGCATGTTGATATACAATATCACTTTGTGTGAGAAATGGTTGAGAGTGGGAAGGTATTAATTGAGAAAGTTGACACTTTGATTAATGTTGCAAATTATCTTACGAAACCAGTTCCTACAGATAAGTTCTCTTGGTGTATGAAGGCCATTGGCTTTGAGTCCTGTACTTGATTTATAATAATGATTCTTTGTTTAGAATAATTGCAATGTATAATTTCAAGTGGGAGAATGTTGGGAATAGGATGCCATTTAATTGCAATCCCAAACATATTTCATCTATCTCCTAAGTCCTTGGAAAGTGCTCCCCAACACTAGGATTAGAAAGAGATTAAATTTAAATGAAATGAACATGTAAATTGGCATTTGTAATTAATTCTAAATGATAGGAACATGTGGGGATGCCCAAGAAGAGCTCCTACAAAATAGGAGCACATGGGGCACCCACATGGAAGGTGGAACCCACCTTGAGTTAAGTTAACTATTTGGAGAAAGATAAAACTTCAGCAATGCATGTAAAGATCCTAGAAGTTAGGAATTAATGTTTACATGCATGGAGTTCAGTTTAGTTCAGTTTAGTTTAGTTCAATCTAGTTTAGTTCAATTCAGTTCAGTTTAGTTCAGTTTAGTTCAGTTCAGTTCAGTTCATTTCAGTTTAGTTATGGTTTAGTTATCTTTAGTTGCATGTAGTTAGTTTTAGTTGAATGCTAGTTGACTTCAATTGACTTGGAATGCATGACTAATGGCTTGAGTTGAATGAAAAATAACAGGTGATACATTCAATTAAGTGTGGATGATCAATCATGCATGATATTTTGTATGAATGGTGGAGAGATGTGTTTCAGTTAACAGAGATTGACTTGGACCCACCTTGGGTGCCCAATTTGGCATCTTGGAGTTAACACTTTTGCATGAGAAAATATTTTATAAGGCTGGGTTAAGTGGGCCCATTCTTGGGTGCCAACTTTGAGGAGAAGCTTACAAGATATCTTTGTAATCAACATTGAGTTAGGACTTCAGTTTTAGATGCCCAAATTGATGAAGGACTTGGTTTGACATTGTTTTTCATGGAAGAACTCTACTTGCAAAGAATAGGCATAGGTTTTGTGAGATAAGCTTTGTGCTTTGTAATTTTAAACTATTTGGAGTACAAGGCTCATTATTGTATATAAATTGCAACAAGTTGAAGAGAGTTCTATCAGAGTTTATTGCAGGTTGTGAAAAAGAATTTTTGAAGGCAAAAGAAGCATCTCAAGCAAGGATTGATAAAGAATTATTGTAATCTTTCTCTAAGGTTAAATAATACAAGCACTATTGATTCTAGTGGTGGAGTTTTTTCTAAAAGGGTTTCTCGATGATATATGTTGTGTCACTTCTATATTTTGGTCTTATTCTTCAACAATCTTCTGTCTACTTCTACAAATGGTAAAATGAATTTAAATAGATAATCATCCACAAAGAAATTGTAACAAAGAACACTTATTTAGATCTATAGTATAATAGTTTTTCAAGTTTTAAAGCTACATAATTACCTCCATTTTCAATACCTTAATCCAACAAGGGTTTCATATTTGAATGGTAAGATCTCTTTTTTATTCCATTATCATTTATCATTTATTTTCCTCTGCTCCCTCAAGAGCATGCACTCTTTATCATCTATCATCATATTCATTGTTTATGTGGGAACACCAACAAGATTTTTGATCAAGGAAATCCCCTATATGACACAACCCAAACTCCCTCTATTGATTTTGCAAGTTTACAAGTTTTTCATTTATTAAAGTGGATTTGAGATCTCAAGGCTCCTAAACCCTAATTCATTCTTTCAAGGGCTTATCATCAACAAACTAGGGCATACTTATTTCCTAAGCTTTGTCAAACTTTGTAACTTTATTTTGGTTGTTAGAGGCTTTCAAACATTGGTACACCTATGTAGGATCTAAAACCCTATATTTCAACACTTCTAGAATAGGGCACCTAGCCCCCTGTCCTACTAATTCTACTCTAGATTTTAATCATAGGTAACCCTATGTTTATACTCTTCGGATCTTTTTTTTTTCCATTTTTATTATGTAATCTCCATATTTTGTTATTCTTAGTCAATTAGGTCCTAATTCACCTAGTTAAATACATCTCAATGTCAACCATTGTACCAAACAAAAAAGGGGACCAAAACCCTAATTAGCCTATTTGGATCTCCATTGAAGATAGCATCCAAGCAAGGTATCTTGGTTAATTTTGTGTTCCTTAATTTTTAAGGTGGAAATATTGATTTAGGTTAGGGAATTTAGCCTAGATACCTCATTTGACCCTATTACATTTTGATGAACCTAACATAGCTTACATTTTCAAATATTCTAATTTAGATGCATATATTATTCAAATATGATGTACTTAATTAAGGAATTATATTAAGTGAATATTTTACGTTCATTTACAAACATTGTATGTTTACTTTAGAAAACTAAATCATTTAAAAATCTTTGTTCTTTGCAAAACATAAACCTAAAATACCTTCTAACATATCATCATCATATCCATCTTTTCATCACTTTCTTATACCTTCTTCTTCTTAGGAACATTTAAGTGTCTTAAAACTTGTATTTGAATTATGATTTTCACAACCTAGTGTTATATACCCAACAATCATGTGAGAAGTTATCGACTTATGGTTTCCCATGCTTTGAATAGCTTTGGTATAGATCCTAATTTTCTTAACTCTTTCACTCAAGGAACTATTAGAACATAATCACCTTTTGATTCTACTCCCACCCCTTCTTTACCAATCACCTCTAGATCATAATTCCCTCATGAGTACTTGGGGTTAGAGAACTCTTTGGCTTATGTTCCTAAAGATAGACTCCCAAAAGTAGACCAAGAATTTTTTGGTCACCAACTATTCTTAATTATAGAATATTTAGTTGGATAATCCATCCCTCTTATAGACAACCTTAGGAAATTGATTAATTATTCACAAGGCAGGAAATTTCTACACATCCTAGCTAACATAATAGATTCAAACATTATGATGTCAGAAAGTTGTGTGAAAATTATCAATAATGAATCCCCTCAAATTAAAATAGGAACACAAGTATCAACTCCCATGAGCACATCTCCTATTCCAACATTCACTCCTTTTATTATGACTCATGTTGCATATTATAGTAATAATATTAACACTAGTTTTGGGCATTCATGTGGGAATCCTATAAATCAATATAATTTTTTTCCACCTTCTTACAACCTCCCATTTGATTCTCATAACATTAATCTACCTACTTCCCAACATGTTCCACAATTTTCTTATAAAAATTCTAATCCGCCTAAATTGCTACCACTATTTCTTCACATTCTACCAATTCTCAAACCCCCCACCCATTGATCATGCCATTAACCAACTCTTGCAAAATGTAAGTTATTTACAACAAAAAATATTCAATATGAATCAAAATCAATCCCACTCCAATCCTCCAACATACCTCATTTGTATCCCATTATCCAATGATAAAAACTCTAATACCACAAAACATTGAAACACCTTGTTTTGAGAAGTATAATGAAAAAGGGGATCCTAATAACCATGTTTTAGAATTTACCACATTATGTAGTGACTTCATTTTTGAGGATGTGCTTTTATCCAATATTTTTTCTTATTCATCAAAAGACATGACCTTGGATTGGTTTTTTCATTACCTAATAATTCAATTCACTCTTTTTCATAACTAGTCAATCAATTTATTTAACATTTTCAAGCTAATATTGGACCCCAAGTAACATTAATTGACTTGATTCATTACAAAAAAGGATCCAAGGAGAAAGTGACTGACTTTATAGGGCATTATCAATCTCTCTTCTCTCAAATTTTATACTCTTTTGGATGTTCATGTGTAATGGGTTTTCATTGGAAACCTCCATCCACATGTTCGAGATAATATTTCATTGATTGAAGATATCCTCCATTTGCACATCTTTGCATGGCTCTTTGTGATTATCAATCATCGATTAGCCAATATGAGGGGTTTGTCCTCATCAACTTTCATTAGTTAATTTGAGACTACTCCTACCTTTAATTAACAATCATTTAAGAAGAAAAAAAACTTTATCAAGATGAACTCTCCTTATTCTTCTAATAACATCCAAGCACAAGTGGTGACTGCAACACCTTTTTTTGTAGCCCCTATCAATTTAAACAAATGAATTAACAATTCTCATAACTTTCTAAATCTCTCCATTCCATTATGATATAATTACTTAGCAATAAGTTGATTCAACTCCCTCATATTCATCTTGTGGACACTACCAAACATTTACCTCCTTTTAACATGAAGGTCTTTTGTCAATATCATCAAACACCTGGGCATGATACAGAGTGATGCATGCATCTTGAGAACCAACTATAAGACCCCATTAACTCTAATTTCATCTAGGTGGCTGGTGTGAATGATAAAGGAAATAAATCAGTTGTACCTCCAAACCAAAACTTGCAAATTTATACCAACCCATTACCTAGTCATTCCGCTAATCTTATAGATCCATTTTTCAATACATTATTTGCTTCACATGATAGTAAACCAATGGATAATGTAGTTACCATGATATATTTTCTCCCTCACCAAGAACAACCTAAAATTATTCTAGATATTACCTTCACCCATATCGATGCACTTATTTATGCAAGTGGTGGTCCTCTTTACATTACCACTATAATTAATGAAAAACCCACATGGGGAGTACTCATTTATCTAGTATGCCTAGTAAATGTGATTATAGAAGAGTTCCTTTATGTGCATGAATTTTACCAAGACGAGTATGAGCAATCAAAAGTATCAATTAGAGTGCATGGTGGTTCTTATCACCCTACCATCGGTACCTTAACTCTTTGTTTCTAGGTCAAACCAAAAATATTGGATGTACCTTTTGCCATAATTCCTACCTCAGATCAATTTCATGTGAAATTGGGTCATCCATGGCTCACATCCATGTGTTTGGTCTCCTTCATCATCCATAAATGCCTAAAATTTCCATTTGAAGGAAAATTACATACTATAAATCATAGTAGGTTTAGGCCCTTGTCTCTTCATGGGAAATTTTCCCTCAAATACTTTTAGCCACAGCCAGGCCAACCTGTTCAACCATGTGATTATTTTATCTTTCTATACTATCAAAAATTCAAATCTATCTACATTTCTCAACTATCTAATTATCACACTTGAATCTACCATCTTAGTTGTTCCCCTTGAGGCTCATCATTCTCCTCTAGCTACAATGGTTGTTCCTCCTATTCCATAGGTAGTGAATGAATCAAAACCTAGAATAGGTATTCTTCCCCGACCCTAATCATCTAGTATCTATACTAAGGTTCCACTTCCACCATAATATCCAGGACCACAAGGTGAATACCCGACATGGTCTAGAGTTTCTCACACTTCAAGGATTACTTTTGTTCCTCCTGTCTCTTTAGATTATAGAGGAAATAAATTTAGTGTGTTAAAACCTTTTACTCCTTTTGTCTCTCAACCTTCATTGGTTCCTTCCTTTCCTCCTACAAAATAAGAAAAATAATCAAATTTGGGAACTACCCAAGTTACCCCTACACAAGATCAAACTCATAAGAGACAAAATCAAAAATATGTGAAAGAACATAGGAGATTATGTTATGCTTTGGCTCACCAGCTTGCTAAAGGTGGTGAGTCTTTTTCCAATGATCCTTCTCACATACAATCAAATCCTGATAAGGTTCCTCTGCCTCACCCATCTTCACCATATCCTAAATTCACTTCACCATTGTCATCAAAGCATGAACCTAAGCCTTACCTTTCTCAACCAAGCCAAAAACTAAAATCTCACCAACTTCACCACCTTCAAGTCCAAGGGATTCTTCCATCCCTCCCCTCAAATATCCTTATCCAATGAGTGATAGTGTTTGCAACCACGCTTTTAAAACTACCACATCATCCATTGTCATCTACTCTAAGATTGATTTGGATGATAACATGGATGAACCATTGGAAAATCATAAAGATGATTATTATAGAAGAAACAAACTTAGCTTCAAGGGGCATGTGTGATGATTATTCTTTAGCAAGTGATCCAAAATATGTTGAAATAGGAACTTCTCCTTGTACTACACTCATTGTTGTCCCTCTAGCATGTTGAACACCATCTCTATATGGAGAAAGATTGGTATACATACTATCTGCTATATACTAGCTCGCGTATATGGTACCCTTTATTTTTGTGTTATGATTGTATGTATTATTACCCCCATAATGTGTTGCTTGGTGTATATTTTATTTGGTAGTTCTCTTTGGATGACCCTTTATTCTCTTGTTGGAATAAGGATACAAAGGGAATTAATTTTTTGTGTCATTAATCTATGTATATCCACTCTTCTATTTATCATAAATACACTTTTATGCCTTTTGGAAATGATGCAAAGCATCAACACATTTAAGTCTCTTCCATGTTTATCCTAAAAAAAAAAAAAGTGATCTTCTTCCCTTATACTTGTAGTTCCACCATATTTAGGGAATTATTTTAATTTAAAAATTATTAAAAATATATTATTTTAATATACATTATCTATCAGTCATACTGACCCCAAATATTTGGATCCCTTATGTGTTATTGCATGATATGAATCAATATTCATTGCATTATTATGACTTTCTTGTCCTAAGGGGAAACCCTTTGTTGCGATGTATATTTTAGAAACATATCATTGGGCATATGACTTTTGAAAACCTCTCATGCCTATTTTGCATATATCACTCTTTCTACCTTAAAGGAAATTGCTCTTGGTTGATGTTAGCAATTACTTTAAGGTGGGGGGATACATTCCACTACATACTTCACTTTTTTCACACACCACAAAGCTAATGATGTTATCATAACATCTCTTGAACATGTTTGTAGCACTTTATTGGAGCTACCCAATAAACAACACATTTTTCTTGGCCCATAATTTTTGATATTGTTGACATGAAACTCACCTAGAGAACAATGGACATCACTAGCTTGTGTTGTTTTCATTGGATACTTGTGACTCATCTAGTAAACAATGCACTTTACTAGCCTATGATATTTTCACTTATCAATGATATCATCTAGTAAACAAAGAAATTTACTAGCATGTGATGCTTTCATTTATTCATAATTCACCTAGCATAATGCAACTTGCTAGCATGTGCAATTTATTTGTCACATTCATGGTTACCTAGCATAACACAACTTTCTAGCCTATGAATCCATGTAATCTATAAGTTGTCTAGAATAACACAACTTTCTACTTTGTGGGCTTCATAGGACATGACTTATCACATCCTCAATCACCTAGCATAACACAAATTGCTAACATTTGGTCCATGGGGAATTCTTAATGTGCATGAACCCTAGCGATAGAACAAGCTAATGTCTCAACCATATACCCTTCTTTGTCTATATTGATTTCTCCCCACCTATTTGTATGAATTCTTCTTTTGAAGTAATTGATCTACTCACTATCTTCTTTTGTCCTCTTTAGTATTTTGATGAAAGAAATCTTTGGCTTCTTTGTACTTTACTGTGGGTATGAATGTAACTACATACCCTTGCTAAAGTGGGGGCTAAATATAGTGTCATAAATTATCATTACAATTTCACACTAGGTTTGGCACCCTCTTAAGTGCATGTGCCTAATTATTCTTCTGATATACCCATTTTATTGTCTTTTTTGTAAATTTAATTAAATCCTTATTTTGCAAACTTTCAAAGAGAAAATTACCTGGACTTGGGTGCCCAGTGCCCCTATCTAATCTATTCATGCAAAAAAATTCAAATTTGATTATTGACCTCAATATGTTTAAGAATTCAAATTCATTTGTCAGCCTATATTAACAGTTATTGTGAAATACATTTATTTTCATATATATATATATATGAGTTCTTCCCTCTTTTTTAACTACTAATGAATTTCTAATGAATCTAGCAACCTAAGGAAATTAATGAAACATAAAGAGTAGAAAAAGAATAAAATCAACAAAATAATTACAGTCAATTACAATTTGCAAATCTACTAGAAAATTCATGTTCATGCATTGTAAGATGTTTATTGTTTTTATTTATTGTTATTAGTGTATTATCACTTACAATATCTAAAGACATCCTCTTCCTTATCCTTGTGTGTGATGAGTAAATGTGACCTTAGTCTAACAAGGGTTTCAGATCTGACTGGTAAGCTCCCTTTTGTATTTCATCATCATTTATCATTTATTTACCTCTACTCCCCCAGAGCACACACTCTTTATCATCTATCATCATAGTCACTATGGAGGTAGTAACACCAACATGGGGTTTGACCAAGGAAAGCCACTATATGGAACAACCTTTCTCCCTCTGTCTATTTTATAGGTTTACATATTTTTTATTCATTGAAATGGATTTGATATCTTAAGTTTCTAAACCCTAATTCATACTTTCAAGGGCTTATCATCAAAAAACTAGGGCATATTGATTTCTTGATAGTTTTCAAACTTTGGAACCTGATTTCAATTGTTAAAGACCTTCAAACATTGGTACACTCTAGTAGGCTTTGAAACCCTAGATTTCATCACTTTTGGACTAGGGCACCCAACACCCCTATCCTGTTAGTTTTGCTCCAAATTTTAGTGATAGGTTCCTCTTTGTTTGCACTCTTTAGAATTTTTTTATAATTTTATTATGTAATATATAGATTTTGTTACACTTAGTCAATTTGATCCTAATTCATTAGTTCAATACATCTCATCATCAATCATTGCACCCAACAAAAAAGGGACCAATACCTTAACTAGCATGTTTGGATCCCCCTTAAGGATAGCATCCAAACAAGGTCTCTTCATTAATTTTGTGTCCCTTAATGTTTAAGTTGGAAATATTGATTTAGGTTGGGGCATTTTTCCTAGATCCCTCATTTCACCCTATTACACTACCAACAATAATTTAATTAGACTCGTAAAAATAATTATCTTTGAATATCAAAAGGAATGGTATTTTAAAATTAAACAAATTCTATGGGATAATTGAATTACTCCTAAGAGTATAATTGGTACATCAACCTACTCTTTGGTTTACAATATGGAAAGCCACACTACCTATATGTTTTGAATTGGTTTCTTTATAGATATTACAAAAATGAGTCATTAGAGATTTGAAATATAAAATTATTAAATTTTAAAGAGAAAAGAGAATCTTCTATGGATTCAATGTTAAACCATAAATAATTAATCAAATGTTGCTTTGATAAGCATAGTTCTAAGAAAATAATTGAGTTGAAGATAAATTACATATAATGTGATGATAAAGCAACAAACTTAGAGCATCATTCAAATTTGATTCCTTATGGAATGATCCTTTCACCATAACAACAATCAAAGAGAATAATGTATTTGATATCATTAATGATAAGGGGGAAATTATAGATATCCTAGTTAATGGGAAACCTAAAGCACCATTATTAGTGTTTTAGGTCAACACACTTTGTACATGTATATTATGTGCACATTCTTTTGAAGTATTTTTTCTTTATTGTATTTTTTTCTTTTTCTTTGGTCTTAGTTTTATATGATCAAGGAGTCTTTGTGGAAGAGGTTCAAAAGGATTTTGGAACCAAAAGAAGTTTGAATATGGTAGGTGAAGCATTAAAAGAACATTGTGTGATTTTTTATAGACTAACACTAAAGGAGAATAATGGTGCAATCTATAAGGAACCTAACCACACTCCATGATAAATCAAATGATCTAATCAACTTTAATGAGAAATATTTTAAAATTTAGAGATTAGACAACTCAAAAGAAATAAAATTATATGATTAAGTATAAGGATGCAATTTATTGTTGTAGGTAAATAAATTATTTCTTAAAATCCACCATCCATGCATAGTTATTCACATCATAGCTCAACTATATCATAGTAATGAGAAATGAGAAGATTTGATAAAAGTACAATGATCAATAAATTAAGTGAGATTAATTTTGAATATAATATTATCAACCCACATTTTTAATTAATAGTTTAATCAAGATCTCTATATAGATAATGTTGAAAGTATGTGCAGTTGGTGTTGTCATTGATGTCAAAAAGATTGTGTTGTCATTGGTGCCAATTGTATGAGCAAGATATTGTTTCAAGATGTGATCAGTTGGTATTGAGTTGATGTTGTCTCTAACGATGCTTTGATTAGTTGCATTATGTTGTAATTAGTAAGCTACTAGTGTTTCTTTGATAAGCTTCTACCTATGGATGTATGGTTGAGTTTCTAGGTTGCAGTTGGTTTGGTGGTGATGAAGAAGTGCTAAAGATGTTGAGGATGTGTCTATGGTACTTGGTTTCCAAGTGCTTTTGAGAAAATTTGAATAAAAAAGGAAATAATGTGTTGTAGTGGTGTTATGTGTTGTAGAGTAGCATTCAAGTTTGGCTCTGCATTTCTTCTATGTTGAAGATCCGCTTGTGCAGTTTGGATATGTTTATCAAAGGTGTTTAGGTGTTGCATCCAGAATTTGGTGTGTTGGATCATTATGTAGAAGGTGTGTTCACCAGTGTGTGAACTGTATATTACAAAGGTGTCTGGGAGAAATGTTTTTGCTTCAGATTTCTTCACATAGTGGTTTTAGGTCTTTCAAATCTAGAAGGGTGCTGATAATGTTTGTATCTTTCTTCATTTGAATTTTTTGAGGTTTGGTGCTTTGGAAGTCATTTTCTTGAGTTGTAGTGTATCGCAAAATTATCTGAGTGTATTGAATGTGTACATTCTTCAAGTGAAATTTCTTGTGAAGGAATTTGTTGGATTCCAAGGTGTTTTTGGAATATTCTAGATTGTGTTCAAGTGTTATGTGGTTTCCACAAGTTGTCATTGGATTTGAGGAAGTGTGTACTTAGTTTTTAATGGTGTTAACACAAGTTCAGCCAACCTTGGGTGTTTACACTAATTGCAGAGCTGCTTCATTTTTTGTGGAAGTATGGTGTGGCGTGTATGAGTAGATTTAGGTCCTAGATAAGGTTTTTTGTGGTACGCCTTTATTCCTTTCCACCATGGGAATATTTTTGTGCCGATCTAGTTTGAATTTTTCATGGTTGAGGTGCATAGCCAACCTTGGAGAATGTTTTCAAGATTGAATATGGTATAAATATGAGTTGAGTTGTTGAGGGATAATTAGATAGAGGTGTGAGTTGTGAATGATGTGAATTGTAGAGTTGTGAGGTGTGAATTTGTGTAGTGCATTGCAAGCTTTCATGTGTTAGGTTATTGGATGTAGTGAGCAGAAGGTGTCTATAATATTTAGTAAGACTATAAAGGTGTTGGTGATGTTGTGGTGGAATTTTTTGTTGCATTGAGATATATTTTTCATTATAACACTCTTCTCTATCTTCTTTTCTATTTCGGAAGTGAGCCTTTCTTTCTTTTGGGTAGTAAGCCCTCCAATAGTGATCCCTTTGTAATCAGTGTTTATATTACTTTGTATTGTGATATAATCCTCACTATGATTTTTCCCTTCTTGGGTTTTCCACGTAAATTTGGTGTTTCTTTATGTATGGTGTTGATTTGGTTTTGTTTATGTTATCTACTTTCATTCTAACAAATTAAGGGTTAATTGAATTAATATGGATCTGAATGTTTGTGAGGGTTTTGAATTTTTAAGGTACAACTGATTCACCCCCCCTCTCAGTTCTCTTGCACATTCAACAGATAGGGCATACAAATAGGAGGTTGATCCATCATGGAAAACCTATCAATAATTTTTAAACTCGTAGCTTTGTCACACTTTATCTCCATCTATACTTAAGAAAGTATAAGTTCAAATGGTTGAGTCTTCAAAGAGCTAGTATCATCTCCATATACTTAAATAATTGGAAAGTGAAACAATTATAGATAATGATAAAGTAGAGAGAATTGAGAACCCTAGGAATTAACATCCCTTGCATTCAAAATTATAAAGCAACAAATATTGTGCCTCTATTCCTATTTAGGAAAGCTATAATTATTCTTGATGAGCATCAAGATGGTAAGGAAAGTTAAATGCATTGATTTCATTTGGTTGTATGACATTGGTAATAATTTCTTTGACCCAAAATTGTCCAAATCAAGCAAGAAACATTGAGAAGAAACACATACAAGAATGATAAACTAAGTTCAATTAGGAGAGAGTGAAACTTTTGAAATTTGAATGTGAAGCACAACACTAGCTCAATGTATGGTCTTGTAAACTCTCCCTTGTACAACTATGAATGAGATCATCCAAGGAAAAGGTCTTTAGGTGATTATTAGTACAAATTCCATTTGGTATATGTTGCAACTCTCACACAACAAAAATGATTTTCACTATAGTTACAAGAATTTAAAAATAATATGGGACACCAAGGATATTTAGCTTGTGTTCCTTAACCAAGATCTTGATCTTGATCTAACCAATAAAAGAGTTGTCTCCCATACCCATCAATGCTTCAAATTTCCAGTCCAATTTCCATTAGGCATACTCAATGTTGGTTATCATTTTTTTCATTGATGATGACAAGAATGGTATGACTTTAGACTGTGAGAATTACACAAAATAAATATTAACACCAAGGACTAGGTAGATTTTTTCTTGGATTCTCAAAATTTATTGCCAGTGCCCTCCATTACCAGCTTTCTTATGTATCTAATTCTTTGTGAGAACATATAGTTCTTCTAGGTCTCCATTCTAATGGTGATCTTAAAATATTATGTTGAACCTCCATGGTTATTCCTATGACTACCTAGACACGTATGATACAACATCGTTTATACTTCTACATTTTCATTGAAATTTTCCTAGCACCTACTCTCACATATTTAGCTGGAAAAGAAGTGATCACTCATTTGAGTTAGAGGAAACTAGGGAGACTACATGATTTTAATGAAGAGGACTTCTAAATTCTAAATTACCTATCCAATAATGTCTTAGTTATCTATTTTCTTAGCAAATCCACATCATTAATTTTAAATATGGTGTTGGAAGGAAAAATAAGGTGTATTATGACATTCCCTTCTATTTAGGAAAATTATAATGAACATGCAAGATTTAGATAACCTCTTAATGTTGAAGCTAACACATTTGGGCCTCAATATTATTTAATATTTTTAGAGATACAACCAAATTGACTTGTATTAGATTTTTAGGCAGAATAATAGAAGCTCTAAATGATTCAATTCAAATAATACGCCCTTCTCTATCTTTTCATTCAATACCTTTTACACATATATAGGACTTGTATTTCCTATGTTATAGGAAACATCCTTTAACAACTTGTGACTAACAAATAAACAAACTCCTAAATATATGAGTTGTTAAAACAACTCATAATACAAACAATATTAATTACATGAGCTATAATAACAACTCACTTTTATTGTAGCACACATTATTATTCTAACCCATGTGAACAATAATTCCCAACATTCCCCCCCTTAGTGTGAACATGGTACGAACTCACACCCTTCATATGTAGTATGCTCCTCCATGTGGCATATCCAACTAACTCATGACCTTGATCTAAAGAAAGACTCTCTCCTCCCATGGCTTTAAATAGGCTTACCACAAACCTTGACATGAACAGGAACCTCCACTCATTTGTTCACCTCATGTGGTTTTTTGGATACTCCCACAAACCCTTTCAAGATTCATGAATTGCATTACACTGGTGCTTTTATTTTCCACTATGCTTGTACATTAGGGAAGTTACATAGAAATCACCATACATATCACAAACTGGGAATGAAACATTGTGTATTGTCCCCCCCCCCACAATGTGAAATTTCCACTTATTCACACAACCTATAACATTGAAAAATATATTATGTTGCATAAAAGGAAATTTCACCAAAGCTGATGAGTGACCTCGTCGTTGGTGACTGACGAGAGGAGGTTGATTGTCCTCCTTCCTCCATTTCCTCCTGCCTCCAATTTTGAAGTTATCTAGAGCACATATTCTTCATCACTAGGACATGATAGCTCTTCATCCTTCGCATGGTTTTCCCAATCAGTTTCTTCAACTAAGGAAGCATGATCATCCAGTGTATCATCTAATAGATCTTGTGCCCTCTTCTTGCAATTCAAAATTACATGTCCCATTTCATTACAATAGAAAATTTTGATTTTTCCTTTTGAAGGAACATTCTTAGATTTGTACTTCCCTTTTCTTGCTTTGTTATGTACAAATAAGACCTCTTCAGATTTTGAGTCTTCATTATGATCAAGTAGAGTAGATATTACTCCTTCAAGACTAATGGCTACCTTACTTTATGTGAACACCATTCCAAACATATGCTTAGGCAAACTATTCAGAAGTATTGCTTTGGAATCATCATCTTTTGCTTTCTCATTAATCCTAGCTAGTTGATTTAGAAGAGAGTGCAACTTACCAATATGATCTACCATTGTTGTACCTTTTTTCATCTTCAGTCCATACAATCTTTGCTTTAATGTTGTCTTGGCACTTTCTACTTTAGATCCAAAGAGCTTGTTTAATGACTCCCAAATCTCTTTTGCCAACTTCGCAAAATCTACATGGTGTAAATATGATTTTGATAAACCAAGACCAATAGTTCCCAAAGCTTTCTGATTTTTTACATTCCACTTAGCAAGTTCACCTACATCAGTTGGTGTTATTGAGTTTGGTTTGATGACATCCCACAAATCTTTTTCAATCAAATGTAACTGCATTTATATCTGCCAAGTATGAAAGTCTCTTCCTTCAAAATTTTCAATAAAAGTTAATTTGTCCATGATTACTCTTTTAATCAAAGGTTTTGGGCTCAACCGATAAGGCACCTTGACTATAACACTTTGACACAAGAATAATTAATTTTCCAACAACAATCCCACTAAAAAACTATTAAAACTTTACTTTGAAATAATATAACTAAACAATAGGTAAAGACCTACCAAACTTCTCCTCCCCAATAGTAAAAATGAATCTTCATAAATATGAAGCCCCTTATTAATAATAAAACTGCACAACATCAAAATAAAGTCTACCCAAAAATCCTGCCAAGGATAGAAAAAGTCTCACATACCACATGTAAAGGAGAAGTAATCACCAAGCCAACTCGAGCCGATACCAAGCAAGGAATGATGCATTGTCACTGAAATGCTCGGACGTGAAATACACGTAGACCATGGAAATTATGAAATTAGCTGCCAAGGATATCATAAGCATGTGATCAACACATAGATCTGCTTCTTCTCTTCGGAAACAAACTTAAAATAATCTCCTCTTATTTCCACTTACTCACAGTCTAGAACAACAAATGATTGCTTGAAAATGAAGTGGTCTGCCTCCTCACAAGAAAAAAAATGTAGCAATGCTTCTAATAATGTTGGCGCACCAAAAGTTTGAATCACACACAAAGTTATACACCTCCAAACTCAGTCAAATCACAACAAACAGTTAAAATAATACCCGCCAACAATGAAAACTGGAGGAGCCACAAACCCCTAATCAAATGTGATCAATGTGCCAAAAATACATTATCCTCAGAGCCAAGAATAATATTATTATATGCCACAAATACATTACCTACGCTGCATTCATGCATTTTCCCCGATCAAGATGGAACGTTGACTCCAAATATTGCTTTCCCGCATATGCAGCACTTAGACTTGACAATAGAGGATAAGAGATATCTGAAGACTATTGGCAGCAACATCTTTACTCATGATTTAAATGCCAAAATATGCAACGATCCAGATGCACACAGGAATCAGTAGGCTCTGATACCATATTAGATTTTTAGGCAGAATAATAGAAGCTGTAAATGATTCAATTCAAATAATATGTGCTTCTCTATCATTTCATTCAATACCTTTATCTATATAGGACTTGTATTTCCTATGTTATAGGAAATATCTTATAACAACTTGTGACTAACAAATAAACAAACTCCTAAATATATGAGTTGTTAGAACAACTCATAATACAAACAATATTAATTGTGTGAGCTATAATAACAACTCACTTTTATTGTAGCACACATTATTATTCTAACCCATGTGAACAATAATTCCCAACAACTTGATGGAAAATGGTTGAAAAATATATCCTTCATAGAACAACTTGTTAATGAGAGTAGGCCAAAGAGCAAGGCTAAAAAATACCCTTTGGATGACTCTCAAAGATCTTATATGGAAACCTATGAGCTTCTCATAAAACCTCTCCCACCTTGGGATTAATTTTATATGTCAATACATTCTTATGATCCCAAAATAATCATAATTCATAGCCTATGCAATACCCTTAGGGATTTGGAGTGGAATGAAGAAAAACTTAAGGCCTACTGGATATATAGGTAGGAGATTGGACAACCTAAACATTCTTTCAATAAAGTAGATAGAAATGAGATCTAAGAAGATCTCTAGGACAAGGACTATGGATCCCTTACATTAGATATTGATATGAGAATAAATTTAAGATGGAATACCATGAGAGCCCCAATAGATAGAGGAGGAAAATTAGAACACAAATAAATAGGCACCCTAACTACCAAGACCAATAGTGGTTTCATGGAAATTATCTCATTGAAAAATCCCAACTATTCACTTAGGAAACTATAATTGGATACTATATAGGCCCAATATTTGAATACCCTACTCACTTTGATCAAGTAGCCTCAACATGTGGGAGCTTTAGAGAACATATATCACAAGCCTAGCAAGCCAACTAAGTAACTCTCTAGAAGAATATTGAGAGTTTTCAAAATTAGTCTAAAAAATCTCCACCATTCATAGGAGAACCTTTAATACCACCATTAGAAATGTAAGAGAGTAGATATCAAATGTTTAGGAACCTTCCAGTCAAGGCTCAAATCTATAGAGATCTCTTGAAAAGAGGAAGAAAAGGAAACTCTATTTTGGATCCAAGAATCCCATAAGAAAGAAACTAAATGGGACCAACCACTACAGGGTTTCATACCCCTAGCCATTATTGCAACATTAGTGAGTATCTCTTCTCATCTTATTTCTTCTATTTTTATTATTCTCATATCCTCTTTATAATCAATTTCCCCTCCACTATCCCCTCTAATAGTGTGGCAATAATTTCCACCCACAATCACCATTGTTGGGATACAACCTTTTATTATTACTCCAATCCTACCTACACGCACTTCTTCATCCATATTTACTACTTTTTCATTTCCCAAGACTTGACGCAGTATCCATCTCTATCAACTCACCCCTCATATGGCTTGATACTTATCTCCCCTTCTATTATTTCATTTTATTTCTATTCCATACAATTGAGTCAATTATTTCTTATAATTTTTAAATTATGTATATTTTCTTTCATTTTGATACTTTTTGAAGTAAGGACCTTTTGATTCATCGAATTAAAGAATAAAATTGATTACTTGTGTGATCCCTAGTAGTTTTTAGTTCTAACAAAAAGAAAATGTTGCTCCATTTTCCTAGCCTAAATGAGTTATAATTTGAAAAACCCATGAAGATTTTTCTTCTGTGAATAGTGATAAAAGGTATGTCCCACATCATCTACATGTCATATTTTATAACCCTAAAAGGTTGTTGGTTTTGATTGGAGAATATGGAGCACTACTAGTGGATCACTAACCATATCAAAATTATAGAATCTTACCCAAGAAAAAAGAAATGAAAAATAAAGGTGAAGCAATCCCTTATAACCATCAAATGAAAGAAGAAGATCAATGGCCTAAGAAACTCCATGTGGTTGTCAAAAAAAAATTTTAAAAAATATTATATGATTGGATCTAATAATACAAGTAATAAAACCTCTTTATAAAGAGGTAGAGGAAAAAGAAATGTGGCCCCACCAAAGACACATAACACCTCCATGCTCTTAGTTAGAACTACCAATCTTTAACAACAATACTTGTTATACCATTAGAGGAAAGATATCACCACTAAAGCCAAATTAGATGCATATGATCTATATGAGTCTATTGATTAAGTGATAAACAATTATCTTAAGGAATTTATAATATAACTAATCTTTTTTTCTCCATTTTATATTAATTTTATAGCATCAAGTGTCATCATTGACTTGCAAATCTAGTGTAGTAAAATCATACACAAATCAAAAAATCAAAACATCCCTTATCAGGTGACTCACTAGTTATAATGTGCTACATTTATAATGCCAAACCAAGGACATATTTTCTTACATAGTACTTATAGATATATATATGCAAGTTAAGGATTTTTAGGAATTTTCTTAAGTAGTTGTGTATAGGAAAATAAAATTGGAATTCAAAAGGATTTTATGTTATGAAATTAACCAATAGGAATTATGCAATAGTTGTTATAGGATACCTCTAATATTATAGGTTTCACTGTAATACAAAATCATAATGCTACAACTATAGTTTCTATACTAGCTTAACCAATTATCTGTGTGAAATAAATCTAACTAAAGTAATCAAAATTATCAAATACTATCAATGGAGCTACAGATTTACCTCAAGTGGCCCTTGATTGGGGCTAACTGTAATCTTATACTCGGAAGATATTAATAAAATCTCATTTTTATTCATTCACATAATATCAACTTAAACAAAAATATATATTATATTATCTATTCAAAAAATATATAAATTGCAAGTAAAAATGTTTGTTATCCCATACATAGAGTATTTAGAAAATACATACAGACTACTTTCAATTATCCTAAACTAATTAGACCCTTAACATCCTAAGCTACATTTATCAACTCATTCCTAAAACACATGAAGAGGACTACTTTATTCCAACAAAATAACAAATAGGAAACTTGGTGTAATTAAACCTTCAACGAGTGTAATCCTAATACAAATTTCTAACTATGAATAAAAGGAACATAATTAATAGATACATGTAGAAAAAAAGCATAGTGTATGCAATACTTGTTAAATAATTGTTATAGTTGTTAGAGTAATAAGTTATTATGCTTAATTAATTAAGTCACTTATTCCTTTAGTTACTTAAGCTAAACTTAGGCACATTAATAATTGATTAATTATTAAGTGTGCACACAAGGGTTTCATTTAGGGTTTCCCTTTTAGGGTTTCTTGATCTCCTTCATAAGGATTGATCTCTTTGTAATACTTGATTCTCTTTAATGCATTTTTCACTTTGAGGTTTACAGAACATCTTTGGTTCTGCATGTCTTTTGCATGTGACAGGTATCCATTTGCATGCAGGTGATCTTGGTTTTCTAACATGGTATCAGAGCTCCAGACCTGCAGCTGCCTGTTCGTGATCTGAAGATATGGCCTTTCAGTGAGTTTCTAATGCAAGGGTTTCCATAGGCATCCTTTTTGCAAGATCTGGGGGTAGCTAATTTTTTTGGAGCATTTTCAGCCTAAACAGACCTCACCATTGCATCCGCAGATGCCAAAAACCCTAAGATCGACTGTGAAATCGTCAAAATCCGAGCAATTGATTTCTGAGGCAATTTTTTTTTGCCCGTATGACCTTGTTCGCCGTCTACACGCAGATCGAGGTCAAAAAAATTCATTTTTTTTCTACACCATAAAAATTTCGCAGTTTTTTTAATGTAAATCATTTTTAAAAAAAAAGCAAGCTTTAAAAAAAAAAATTAAAAGTAAAAGCTTTATTGTTTTTTTTTTAAAAGTAAAGGGTACAGAAGTACCCTGCGCAGGTCTGTACCTACGCAAGCCTACGCAAGAGTACCGCCCTGTAGGGAAGTTACCATGTGTACCCTTCCTGCCACATGGGTCTTCATTTTTTTTATTAATTTTTTTTTTAAAACAAAAAAATTAAATCTGTAAAAAAAATTTATTGTTTTTTTAAAAAAACATTTTTTCAAAATAAGCCCACTTGTGCAAATCCGCCGACGGCCATTTGGCTGTCAAATTTAGGCCCGGATTTTTGCTGCGACGACCGTATGACCGTCAAATTTAATGCCGCACTGGTTATTTTTCCCCCTTTGGAGCTATTTTTTTTCCAGAGGCCATAGCTTGGGCATACGATATCGTTTTTTGGAAAACAAGATATCATCAAAAAGTTGCTTCTGTCAATTTTCCAGTGATGTGTCTCATCACTTCATTTTTCTGTTGGTGCATTCTACCGCCAGTTGAAGTTAGAGGAGCTGTTTTCAGTCTCGAGCTCATAATTTTTTGCAACGATCTCTGATTTTCGCTATCTTTGTGGCATTGGAAAGGTATTGAGGAGCTCTATGTTGATGTCCATGCAATTTTTCTGTATCTATCACAAGTTGATCGCTTAGTCCAAATTTGGCCCGATGGGTGTTTTGGAGATTACTTGGAGTTTTTGGCAGTTGGGAGAGTGCACCTTGCATCTTTGCACTTCATTTTCAGTAATACATCTTTCAATAATTGCTTGCTGCTTCATAGATTCCAGGGTTGTTCCCGTTTGGAGTTTTCAAGTGTTCTGTGGCATCGGGTCTGTTGTTGCTTTATCATGATTCCTTGAGTCAATCAGTGACTCTCATCTGGTTTCAGTAGTAAACAGAAGAATCTTTCCTTGCTTGCCAGTATCAGGTTCCAGTGTTACTCTACAGTGATCTTACAGTGCTTCTTGCAGCAGTCATCTCATTGTAGGGGGGTTTTGTCCCACTGGGTTTTTCCTTCTCTACTTGCATTTGTAAATGGGTACCTGATCAGGCCTAGTTGTCGGGACCCATCTTTGCTTTCATGCATCTTATTCTAGTGTTTTAGCTTCTTCCTAAGTTCATCTTAAGGGGGGGTGTTAGAGTAATAAGTTATTATGCTTAATTAATTATATCATATTGATTAATTAATTAAGTCACTTATTCCTTTAGTTACTTAAGCTAAACTTAGGCACATTAATAATTGATTAATTATTAAGTGTGCACACTAGGGTTTCATTTAGGGTTTCCCTTTTAGGGTTTCTTGATCTCCTTCATAAGGATTGATCTCTTTGTAATACTTGATTCTCTTTAATGCATTTTTTCACTTTGAGGTTTATAGAACATCTTCTTTGGTTATGCATGTCTTTTGCATGTGACAGGTATCCATTTGCATGCAAGTGATCTTGGTTTTCTAACAATAGTCGCTACCACTATATGTCAATGTTATGGTTTCGGTCTCACAATAGCCTTTGCTATAGGTTGTTCATTGTCTTTGTTGTATGAAGAGTTAGCTTATCTAAAATTAAATTATGTAAAAATCACCATATTATACTATTATACTACTATATTTTAAAAATAGTTATCTAAACACATAATTATTTATCAAACATTTATCATTTTTAGTGCTTTTATACTTAAAATTTTGATAAATTTTTTAGGTATCAAGTGGAAATCTCAAAAAAAAAAAATTATGAAATGAGAAATAAACAAAATAAACAAGATCAATTGTGAGGCTCATAACTCCCCACAACCTAGTAGTTTTATTTTTCTCATGCAAACTATGCCCTTTGGTTGTATAGTTGTGCCACCACTCTAAAATCTTTAGGTTCAATGTTCCCTCTTCATGTCTCAAATAAAACCATTTTTGAGCTTCGATACATATCCATCTAGATTGTTATCATCTACTTTGAGTGCTTTATTTCCTTGCCAATATGGTATGAAAAACAAAATTTGGGGCTGAAATACAAGTGGAAACCAAGTAACTCGATCTTTGCATGTTAATTTCATAGACCTAGGTGTGTGCCCTATTAATTTCTACCATGTAGTTTTACAGAGAGTGAGTTTCCTTTCTTTGCAGCTCCATGGTTAAATTTTTCCATTTGATCTTGGAGAACTCTAGGGCTTCCTTACCAATTTGAATATTCAATTTCTTAAACATTGCATGTTCTATCTTTCTATTCTCTAGGATCCTCTCTTCCACCTCAGATATTTGCACTAATAAAATCTAAACTTCTAAAAACTTAATGAGATCATTTGTCTCACCCATGACCCTTAAATGAATTGAATTTTCCCATTCATGATATTGTTGTAGTTGGAGACTTATGTTATTGTCATTTTTGTGGAGGATTCTATAGAATTGATCTAGATATACCCCACATAAAAAAGTGGGTTCCACTCTATTTGAAATGGTACAACTAATTCATGTAAATAAAATTCACAAAGTTGACTTTACAACTTAGGGGTGGATTCTTGATAAATAGAGTAAAATTCTCTGCATGTAGTCACAAGATATGGGAGGTCACAATATGTTTTCATAAATTAAAAACTTAAAAATTGTTCCTAGAGGAACAAATCATGCACCCTAGCTAAAGGTTTGCATCTTAAAATTTTATTTGTAAGTCCAACCAATTGGTCAACTTTCATTTTTAATATGTTTATTTCAACATCTTTTTCTTTAATTTCTTTTTCATTTCTTCTTTTTCTTTTTCCCAAGGTATTTATTATTTTAAGGGGTAAATTATTTTGACCCAAAGCTATGAACTAGTGAGATCACAAAAGGGGGACCTTAGCCTAAATTTAAACATTCAAAAATTACACCCCAGTGGGGTTTGAACCTTGATGGCAAGAACAACACCACGACAACTTAACCATCATACTATGCCACTATCAGCTTTTCCTAGGATATAATCATTGCCTACATTTATTTTGTTCTTTCCCACAAAAAAACAATCAAGGCATGGCCATGCTCTTTATGGGAGGATTTTGAGAGATTTTTTATGTGATTCAATCCTCCTTTCCCCTTTATCAATATCTATAGTGGATATTTTGGCTAGCCTATCTATCCAAATCCCTTGTTGTTGGTATGTCCTAAGGTATTTCTCCAAATTTTAATTTTTTTGTAGGGTTCATGTAGCTTATCAATTTATTGCTCTATTTTTGGCATTAATTCTTCTTTTACTCTTGACTTAGAATATGGAATTGATTCAGTAGGATATCCAAAAGTACTAGGTGATTTTGATCATTCCTCCTTAAAAAAATTTCCTCAAATTTCCTCTCTCTTAGTCTATATCAAGCTCTAGAAAAACCATATTTTACTATAGTGTCAAAAAATGTCATCAATAACATTTTCACACTTGTTTGGGATCTCCTTGTAAAATTGAGCCTAATGATGCTTTTACTTAGTGTTGTAATGTGTTTAACACACTCACATTAGGCCTTGGGCCCTTGTGAACTAATGAATTTAAATGGTACCTTGCTAAAGTGTTGTAAAGTGTTGTAACACACTTTCACACTTTTCTAAGGTTTTATCAATTAACTAAATCTAATAAACCTCTTTTTAACTAAAATTTACCTTAATCGTACCTTATTTGAAGTGTTGTAAAGTGTTGTAACACACTTTCACACTTTTCTAGGGTTGTAATTAATAATTTCCCCCCTTTATGCTTTAATTGGCCTTATTTTGCATCCACAAGCCCCATTTAATGCATCTTTTCAAGGACAATCTCAACACAAATCAATATCCAATCATAATTCAGGTGTTTTAGGTTGAATGGCCTATATTTAGTGATCTAGGACTCATTCATCACCTTGGGAGAATGAGTCCCACCTAGGTTTTTGGGTCTTGAACCGAGTTTCACACCTTTCTAAGCATTTTTTAAAATGGTCCCAGAAATTATGCCTAATGGGACTCATTCATCACCTTGGGCGATGAGTCTTGTGTGGCCCAAAATAAAAATTAATTCAAAATTTTGGTGGGATTTTATCCTCCTAGATCTGATGTCAGCTTGTAGTGTTGTAATTTTGGGAATTCTTGCATAATTAACTATAAATACAAGTTTCTTTCACTCATTTTCACCTAATCATTCAAGAGATCACCTAGCAAGTTAAATGAGTATCCTTATAGCAATTTTGAGTTCACAAAAGAATTCAAGCATTCACAAGAGCATTCAAGAGCATTCAAGAGCATTCAAGGGCAGATTATCAAGTATTTTAGAGCATTATTCAAGCATCAAGTATCATGTCAAATATTCCATGCATCATATTTTTTTGAGCTAACAATTATGATGTAGGGTTTTTTGATTCAAGCTAGCATTTCATTCAAGATCTCTCCTATTTAAGCAAGAGTCAATAACTACATCCATTGGAGCCACCTCATACATATTTTTATCACTTCATTGCTAGGTTTTGGTGAGTTTCAACATCTTGTTTTGTTCATTCATCAATATCCATTCCTATTTTATTCTATTTCAAGGTTTGATTACCAAAACGGGGTTTGACCAAGGCAAACCCCTTTCCACAAACAAAAAAATATGTTTCCCTCTCTTTAGTGTGTGATTTACAGGTTTAGATTAAAGACACATTGAGGAGAAATTTTGGAGAAGGTTGTCAAAGTGCCTAAAGTTGTCAAAGTTGTCATCAAGCATTGAAGAACACCTACAGGTTGATTTATAGAGATTCATATCTGGAAACCTGAAGAAGCAGATTGATTAGACTGAGAAGAGAAGATTCAGACCTTGAAGTTTTAGAAAACCCTAACTAGATTGATTCACCACTTCTAGTGAATGAGTCCCAATCTAGGTAAAAATTTAGCATTTTTAGAGATTCGGATACCCATTTGCCAGATTCCTATTTCTACATAGAAATCCAGATCTGGGACTGATTCTCCCAGCTTGGTGTATAAGTCCCAGTTATCATTAAAGTTAGAATTTCTAGCATTTCAAAGCTCCTTCCAGTCATCTTCAGATCTCCAGGTGCAAACATTCCATCCTGCAGCTTTATGTTTTGTTTCATTTGCATTTTTAGGTCATTTAGTGAAGCATTACATCATATTAGGGTTTAGCATTACATCTTACATTACATCTCACACTTCATTTGTATTTCCAAGTCTTAACTTGGTGGTGAACCCCTCATTAGTTTACATTCATCCCCTAGGACAACCCTATTGCAAGATCTCTTTCTCCTTTCCATTAAGATCTCTAAGGTTTGTTTTTGAATGAGAGAGAGTGAAGATTGTTATTTTATCTCCCAAGCATAGAATCAAAACAATTTTCCACCTTTCATTTTGGTGAACCTACATTCAAAAAATCATAATTCTGATTTGGAATGCATTATCATCCTAGATCTTGCTTGCATTAACATCACATTAGGGTTTGCATTAGTTAATTAGAATTCTAGGGTTTCTAATTTTGAAGTAGTAAAAGTTCATCTAGCTTGCATTTTTTCATCTCATTTCATTGAAATTCAGACAAAATCTTCATTTGCACTTAGGTTACAAATCATACAACATAAAATGCATCAAAATCAATTGAATTTTTTTGAATTTTTTTAAAAAAATCCCTCACTGGGACTCATTCGCCCCTCTAGGTGAATCATTCCCAGTGTAGATTTTGCACTGTATTTTCTAGAATTTAAAACCCTATTTTTAGGCTTTGGTTTGTTGTTAAAAGCTTTTTGTTTCAATTTTCATAGCTTCGGTTACATTCAAATCATTTGAATTAGCATAATTTACATTCATTGTAATTGTGGATAGAACTAGATTCTTGCACTTTTCAATTTCAGTATTAGTTCATAATTCAATTAGATTAGATTACATTTGGCATTCATTAGAAAACAAAAACAAAAACACCTATAAACTGATGAGCCACTTGGAGAACGTATAGTTATTTGACTATGTCAAATCTCTTTTTCCAATTTAACCTAACCCTCAAGCCTTTTAGTAGTGATGACTTTGACATGTTAGATGAATCCCTTATGGAATTCATCTCACAAGGTTAATCCACTAAGGCTTGTCATGATAAACCAAAACCAAGAGAAGTTAACGTGATTCAACCTCAACTTATCCTTTACCCACCTTCACACAAACCTCAACCTAAAAACAAGCTTGAATTTACTCTTTACCCACCTAAGAACAATATTTTGTAGCAATCAAGTACTAATAACATTTCTCATACATACAACACTCGAAACAATCCACAACCAAAACAACCAACTCCAACAACCTTACCTTTGCCTAATCCCATTTTGCCTAGTGATCCTCGTTTAACTTCACATAGTGGGAAGGAGTATGATCTTGTTGAAGAACTTAAAAATACTCCTGCAAAGATATCCCTATGGGACCTAATTTAGAATTCACCTAATTATCACACTATGCTTCAAACAACTTTACAACAAGTAGTGGTTCCCCCTAGTACAAATGCAAACAATGTGGAAGCTCTAATAAAAGGAATGAATACAATTAATGTAGACATTACCTTCCATCAACATAAGTTTCCTCCTTTGGAATTGAGAAAGAAAAATGATTCCCTCATGATAATAGCCATTTACAATAGAATAGGAATAAAGAGAACCCTTGTTGACAATAGTTTCGCTCTTAATGTGTGTAGTATCACACTTTTGGATAAACTTGGTGTGGATAAGTCAAAAATTCAACCTAATTCCTTGTCATTTCATGGATTTGATAACATAGGAAACAACCATTTGGTGTGATTACTTTACCTATTATAGTTGGAAAAGCAACCTTGTAGACCCCTATTCATGTAATGCCCAATAATCTTTCATATAATCTTCTTTTAGGGTGACCTTGGATTCATGAAATGAATGTAGTCCCTTCAGTCGTACATAAATGCTCAAATTTTCCCTTTGAAAATGAAAGTTTCACCATCCATCATAGTGGCTTTAACCCTTTGTCCTCCTGCGGAAAATTTTCCTTATATTTCTTTTGGCCCAAGCCTATAGAACCTATAAAACAACGAGAATACTTCATTTTTCTATCCTATCAAAAGTTCAAGGCAAAGAAAATAGCAGAATTATCCCTCTAAAACATGCCTCAACCTACCACCGAACCTACCATATTTGACAAAACCATGATTGAACCTAAATAAATTCCAAATGACCAAGACCAATCTAAGACATAAACTTCACCTACTTCCTACAAAAGACCAAGAGATAATGAAAACAACCCCGTCATTCCTCCTAGAATAAAACAAGTTTACAAAGTCAAAGAGAAAGTGGTTGAAAAACCTCTCGTGGTTCCATCTATTCCTCCCCTTAGGGAAGAAAAGAAACCTATGGCTGATCATCTTGCTCCTACACAAACGCAACTTGAAAACCAGACTAAAGGAAATAGAGGTGCTAGAGATCGTAGGTGTAGACATCATTCCCTTGCTCATAGGCTGAATGAAGAAATAAACAAAGAAAATCAAAATCCAAACTTGTCTGAAGCAATGTATAACAAGCCTCCCCCTTTTCCAAAACAAAAAGATCTTATAATGCAACCACAACAAGAGTTGAACCCTTCCTTAGACATTATCATTCGACCCCGTGTTGTGATTAACTTAGATGATGATGAGGAAGTTTCTAAAATTGACAAAGAGGTGCATAATGAATTGAATACATTTTTTTCCTCTTCCATGAGCTTAAACAACAATTCTCCAAAGAAGAGTGTTGAACCTGGTGATGGCCCTAGTTCATCACTTGCTATTGTCCCTTTGGCTAGTTGCCCGCCTTTTGTATGTGATGAACATGATTGGGATGCGAACAACCTACTCATAAGTTGACTTTTATGTGTCGTACTAGTATTCTATATTATTTCTTTTGTGTGATTGCATGTGTGTAATGTGATCCCCTATGATGTTTTGTTTGATGTATCTCTCTTTGTGGCATTCCTCTATTTGTACCTTCATTCTTCTCTATGTTGTACATCTTTTCACTTTTATCTTTTTTTATTTGTCTTGTGTTTTCCTTTTGGGGATGATTCAAGGAATCAAGACATTCATGTCTCTTCCATGTTGACCCAAAATCTTTTCTTTATCTCTTTTCGTTGTCTTGTTTTTTCCTTTTGGGGATGATGCAAGGTGTCAAGACATTCATGTCTCTTCCATGTTGACCCAAAATATTTTCTTTATCTCTTTTCTTTGTCTTGTTTTTCCTTTTGGTGATGACGCAAGGCATCAAGGAATTCATGTCTCTTCCATGTTGACTTGAAATTTTTTTTGTTGTTTTCGATTTCTTTGCGTCATTCTTCCAGTTCTATGTGTATTTTGGGAATGATGACACTTCCAATCTCTCTAAAATATTGTAGCAAGAACATACTAACCCCAAATCCATAGATCCCTTATGTGTTTGGATTTTAATTTTGGGGACAACCCCTCCCTTTTCTTTTTCATTATGTAGCTCTACTTAGAAACATATGACTTGGCATAAGGCTTTCCAAGTTAGCTCTCATGTCCTTTTTTATTATTAGAATTTATCATTCGCTACTTTAAAGTAATTTCTCATAGTATGGTGTTTAGAAATTTCTTTAAAGTGGGGGCATACATTGGCATTATTATTTTTCATGGTTCATGTTGCAGTCTTCTTACTTTATACAATGTTTTTTCACTTTGTGGATGACATCAGGTGTGATGTCTTTCAAGAGTGTGATCTCTCTCAGCATATTATATTCCTCTTAGTGGCTTGATGCGACATACTGCATCCCCTAAGTTGTGAATCTTCTATTCTTTGATGAGTCCTCTCTTGGAGAAATTAGGCACAATTTTCCCTAAGTTAAATACCCCGCATGAACTAAGCAAGACCCCCTTGAACATTCCTTATTGTTGCATTTGCATTTTTAGTTACATGGCCACCTTGCATAATACACTTTGCATGCCTATAGAGCCATCTTGTTTGTTCATGATCTCTAAGCATATGAATTTTTTCTTGCCTCATGAAGCTCAAAGTTCATTGTTCAAGAGCTCCAAGCATACAATTTTTTTCTTTCCTCATGAAGCTTGAAGGTCACTTTTGCGTGGTGCCTTATTAAAGTTATCAGGAGGTATAACTTTGGTATGGTTTGATGGGAAGCCCGAATAAGGCATGGATTTACCTTAGCCACTCATGCGAGTGTGAGTGCATACCATCCATGTGTGTATATGTCTCTCCTCTTTTGGATCCTCACCCAGCAAACAACCTGAAGTTTTGTTGCCTCAGAGTGAGCTTGCATTTTTTGGAAAAATAGCCTAGATCTTATCCATGTCACGATGGAAAAAAAATCGAAGCTTGATCCACCCCTTTTTTTCTATTTTAATTTTCTCTTTGTCTTTGGTAGTGTATGTTGGTGCCTTTATAATGCTCTTTATATCATTTACATGTGTGTTCTATTGTGCCTATGTTGGTTTTCCATGGGATCTTGATCCTAGGGGCTTGATCGCCCCTCTTGATCATTGTCATCCTATCTTACTAGCATGAGTGCAATTCGACCCATCTTGATGCATGTTTGTCTACTTTAGTATGATTATGAAGCAAGTTCATCTTCTCACTAAAGTGGGGGCTAAATTTAGTGTCAAAAAATGTCATAGGTAACATTTTCACACTTGTTTGGACTCTCCTTGTAAAATTAAGCCTAATAATGCCTTGACTTAGTTTTGTAATGTGTTTAACATACTCACATTAGGTCTTGGGCCCTTGTGAAATAATGAATTTAAATGGTACCTTGCTAAAGTCTTTAAAGTGTTGTAACACACTTTCACACTTTTCTAAGATTTTATCAATTAACTAAACCTAATAAACCTTTTTTTAACCAAAATGTACTTTAATCCTACCTTATTTGAAGTGTTGTGAAAAAATAACACACTTTCACACTTTTCTAGGGTTGTCATTAATAATTGACCCCCTTTATGCTTTAATTGGCCTTATTTTGCATCCACAAGACCCATTTAATGCATCTTTTCAAGGACAATTCTGACACAAATCAATATCCAATCATAATTCAAGTGTTTTAGGTTGAATGGCTCAAATTTAGTGATCTAGGACTCATTTTCCACCTTGGGTGAATGAGTCCCACCTAGGTTTTTGGGTCCCAAACCTAGTTTCACACCTTTCTAAGCATTTTTAAAAATGGTCCCATAAATTATGCCTAATGGGACTCATTTGCCACCTTGGGCAAAAATCAAAATCAATTCAAAATTTTGGTGGGATTTTATCCTCCTAGATCTGATGTCAGCTTGTAGTGTTGTAATTTTGGGAATTCTTGCATAATTAACTATAAATACAAGGTTCTTTCACTCATTTTCATCTAATCATTCAAGAGATCACCTAGCAAGTTAAATGAGCATCCTTATAGCAAGTTTGAGTTCACAAAATAATTCAAGCATTCACAAGAGCATTCAAGAGCATTCGAGGGAAAATTATCAAGTATTTTAGAGCATTATTCAAGCATCAAGTATCATGTCAAATATTTTGTACATCATGTTTTCTTTTGAGCTAAGAATTGTGATGTAGGGTTTTATGATTCAAATTTCATTCAAGATCTATCCTATTCAAGAAAGAGTTAAGATCTACATCTTTTGGAGCCACCTCATACATGTTTGCATCACTTCATTGCTAGGTTTTGGTGAGTTGCAACATCTTTTTTTTTCATTCATCATTCTCCATTCCTATTTCATTCTATTTCAATGTTTGATTACCAAAACGGGGTTTGACTTTCCACTAACGAACAACATTTTTCCCTCTCTTTAGTGTTTGATTTGTAGGTTTAGATTGAAGACACACTAAGGAACAACTTTGGAGAATATTTTCAAAGTGCCTAAAGTTGTCAAAGTTGTCATCAAGAATTGGAGAACACCTATAGGTTGATTTAAAGAGATTTGGATCTGGAAACCTGAAGAAGCAGATTGAGTAGACTGAGAAGATTAGATTCAAACCTTGAAGTTTCAAAAAACCCTAACTAGACTGATTCACCACTTCTTGCGAATGAGTCCCATTCTAGGTCAAAATTTAGATTTTTAAAGATTTGGATAGCCATTTTCGAGATTCTTGTTTCTACACAGAAATCCATATTTGGGATTGATTCGCTTAGCTTGACATATGAGTCCCAGTCAACATTAAAGTCAAAAAAATTAGCATTTCAAAGCTCCTTAAATGAATTGAATTTTCCCATTCATGATATTGTTGTAGTTGGGGACTTATGTTATTGTCATTTTTGTGGAGGATTATATAGGATTAATCTAGATATACCCCACATAAAAAAGTGGGTTCCACTCTATTTGAAATGGTACAACCAATTGATGTAAATAAAATTCACAAATTTGACTTTACAACTTAGGGTTGGATTCTTGATAAATAGAGTAAAATTCTACTTGTAGTCACAAGATATGGGAGGTCACAATATGTTTTCATAAATTAAAAACTTTAAAATTGTTCCTAGAGGAACAAAGCATGCACCCTAGCTAAAGGCTTGCATCTTAAAATTTGATTTGTAAGTCCAACCAATTGGTCAACTTTCATTTTTAATATGTTTATTTCAATATCGTTTCTTTAATTTCTTTTTCATTTCTTCTTTTTCTTTTTCTCAAGGTATTTATTATTTTAAGGGGTAAATGCTTTTGACCCAAAGCTATGAACTGGTGAGGTCACAAAAGAGGGATCTCAGCCCCAATTTAAACATTCAAAAACTACACCCTAGTGGGGTTTGAACCTTTACGGCAAGAACAACACCACAACAACTTAACCATCATATTATGCCACTATTGGCTTTTTCCAGGATATTTTCATTACCTACATTTATTTTGTTCTTTCCCACAAAAAAAAAATCAAGGCATGGCCATGCTCTTTATGGGAGGATTTTGAGAGATTTTTTATGTGATTCAATCCTCCTTTCCCCTTTATCAATCTCTATAGTGGATATTTGGGCTAGCTTATCTAGCTCAATCCCTTGTTGTTGGTATGTCTTAAGGTGTTTCTCCAAGTTTTCATTTTTCTTTAGGGTTCATGTAGCTTATCAATTTATTGCTCTATTTTTGGCATTAATTCTTCTTTTACTCTTGAATTAGAATATAGAATTGATTCAATAGGATATCCAAAACTACTAGGTGATTTTGTTCATTCCCTCCTTATAAAAATTTCCTCTCTTAGTCTATACCAAGCTCTAGAAAAACCATATTTTATTGTAGTGTCAAAAAATGTCGTATGTAACATTTTCACACTTGTTTGGGCTCTCCTTGTAAAATTGAGCCTAATGATGCTTTGACTTCATGCTGTAATGTGTTTAACACACTCACATTAGGTTTTGGGCCCTTTTGAACTAATGAATTTAAATGGTACCTTACTAAAGTGTTGTGAAGTGTTGTAACACACTTTCACACATTTCTAAGGTTTTATCAATTAGCTAAATCTAATAAACCTCTTTTTAACCAAAATGTACGTTAATCCTACCTTATTTGAAGTGTTGTAAAGTGTTGTAACACACTTTCACACTTTTATAGGGTTTCCATTAATAATTGGCCCCTTTATGCTTTAATTAGCCTTATTTTTCATCCACAAGCCTCATTTAATGCATCTTTTCGAGCACAATCCTAACACAAATCAATATCCAATCATAATTTAGGTGTTTCAGTTGAATGGCCCAAATTTAGTGATCTAGGAATCATTCACCACCTTGGGTGAATGAGTCCCACCTAGTTTTTTGGGTCTTGAACTTCGTTTCACATCTTTCTAAGCATTTTTAAAAATGGTCCCATAAATTATGCCTAATGGGACTCATTCGCCACCTTGGGTGAATGAGTCTTGTGTGGCCCAAAATCAAAATTAATTCAAAATTTTGGTGGAATTTTATCCTCCTAGATTTGATGTCGGCTTTTAGTGTTGTAATTTTGGGAATTCTTGCATAATTAAGTATAAATAAAAGGTTCTTTCACTCATTTTCACCTAATCATTCAAGATATCACCTAGCAAGTTGAATGAGCATTCTTATAGCAAGTTTGAGTTCACAAGATCATTCAAGAGCATTCAAGGGAAAATTATCAATCATTTTAGAGCATTATTCAAGCATCAAGTATCATGTCAAAGATTTCATGCATCATGTTTTCTTTTGATCTCACATCTATGATGTAGGGTTTTATGATTCAAACTAGCATTTCATTCAAGATCTATCCTATTCAAGCAAGAGTCAAGATCTACATCTATTGGAGCCACCTCATACATTTTTGTAGCACTTCATTTCTACAGTTTGGTGAGTTGCAACATCTTGTTTTGTTCATTCATCATTCTACATTCCTATTTCATTCTATTTCAAGGTTTGATTACCAAAATGGGGTTTGACAAGGAAAACCCCTTTCCACTAACAAAAAAACATTTTTCCCTCTTTAGTGTGTGATTTACAAGTTAAGATTGAAGACAAATAGAGGAGAAAGTTTGGAGAAGGTTGTCAAAGGGCCAAAAATTTTCAAATTTGTCATCAAGCATTGGAGAACACCTACAAGTTGATTTATAGAGATTCGAATCCAGAAACCTAAAGAAGCAGATTGAGCAAACTAAAAAAGAGAAAATTCAAACCTTGAAGTTTCAAAAAACCCTAATTGGACTGATTCACCACTTCTGGTGAATGAGTCCTAGTCTAGGTCAAAATTTAGATTTTTTAGAGATTCAGATGCCCATTTGTCAGATTCTTATTTCTGCATAGAAATCCAGATCTGGGACTGATTCCCTTAGCTTGGCGTATGAGTCCCAATCAACATTAAATTTAGAATTTTTAGCATTTCAAAGCTCCTTCCAGTCATCTTCAGATCTCCAGGTGCACACATTCCATCTTGCAGCTTTATGTTTTATTTCATTTGCATTTTTAGGTCATTTAGTGAAGCATTGCATCATATTAGGGTTTATCATTAAATCTTGCATTTCATTTTTCTTTCCAAGTCTTAACTTGGTGGTGAACCCCTCATTAGTTTACATTCAGCCCCTAGGACAACCCTATTGCAAGATCTATTTCTCCTTTGCATTGAGATCTCTAGGGTTTGTTCCTGAATGAGAGAGTGAAGATTGTTATTCTATCTCCCAAGCATAGAATCAAAACAATTTTCCACCTTTCATTTTGGTGAACCTGCATTCAAAACATCATAATTCTGATTTGGAATGCATTATCATCCTAGATCTTGCTTGCATTAACATTGCATTAGGGTATACATTAGTTAATTGTAATTCTAGGGTTTCCAATTTTGCATTAGTGAAATTTCATATAGCTTGCATTTTTTCATCTCATTTCATTGAAATTCATACAAAATCTGCATTTGCACTTAGGTTACAGATCACACAACATAAAAAGCATCAAAATCAATTGAAATTTTTTGAATTTTTTGAAAAAAAACCCTCACTAGGACTCATTCGCCCGTCTGGGCGAATCAATCCCAATGAAAATTATGCACTATATTTTCCAAAATTTAAAACCCTATTTTTATGCTTTTGTTTGTTGTTAAAAGCTTTATGTTTCATTTTGCATAACTTCTGTTACATTCAAATCATTTGAATTAGCATAATTTAAATTCATTGCAATTGTGGATAGAATTATATTCTTGCACTTTTCAATTTCAGGATTAGTTCATAATTCAATTAGATTAGATTAAATTTGGCATTCATTAGAAAATAAAAACAAAAACACCTATAAACTAATGAGCCACTTGGAGAAAGTATAGTTATTTGACTATGTCAAATCTCTTTTTACAAGTTAACCTAACCCTCAAGCCTTTTAGTAGTGATGACTTTGACATGTTAGATGAAGCCCTTGACAAATTCATCTCACAAGGTTCATCCACTAAGGCTTGTCATGATACACTAAAACCAAGAGAAGTTAATGTGATTCAACCTCAACTTATCTTTTATCCACCTTCACACAAGCCTCAACCTAAAAACAAGCTTGAATTTACTCTTTACCCACCTAAGAAAAATATTTTGCAGCAATCAAGTACTAATAACATTTCTCATACATACAACACTCAAAACAATCCACAACCAACTCCAACAACCTTACCTTTTCCTAATCCCATTTTTCCTAATGCTCCTCGTTTAACTTCACATAGTGGGAAGGAGTATGATCTTGTTGAACAACTTAAAAATACTCCTGCAAAGATATCCCTATGGGACCTAATTTACAATTCACCTAATTATCACACTATGCTTCAAACAACTTTACAACAAGTAGTGGTTCCCCCTAGTACAAATGCAAACAATGTGGTAGCTCTAATACAATGAATGAATACAGTTAATGTATACAGTACCTTCCATCAACATGAGTTACCTCCTTTGGAATTGAGAAAGAAAAATGATGCCTTCATGATAATAGCCATTTACAACATACTAGGAATAAAAATAACCCTTATTGACAATGGTTTCGCTCTTAATGTGTGTATTATCACACTTTTGGATAAACTTGGTGTGGATAAGCCAAAAATTCAACCTAATTCCTTTTTCATTTTGTGGATTTGATAACATAGGAAAACAACCATTAGGTGTGATTACTTTACTTATTACAGCTAGAAAAGCTACCTTGCAGACCCCTATTCATGTAATGCTTGATAATCTTTCATATAATCTTCTTTTAGGGTGACCTTGGATTCATGAAATGAATGTAGTCCCTTTAATCGTACATAAATGCTTAAAGTTTCCCTTTGACAATGAAATTTTCACCATCCATCATAGTGGCTTTAACCTGTTATCCTCTTGTGGAAACTTTTACTTAGATTTCTTTTGGCCCGAGCCTATAGAACCTATAAAACGATGAGAAGACTTATTTTTCCTATCCTATCAAAAGTTCAAGGCAAAGAAAATAGCAAAATTATCCCTCTGAAACATGTCTCAACCTACCACCAAACCTACCATCCTTGACGAAACCATGATTGAACCTAAAGAAATTCCAAATGACCAAGACCAACCTAAGACATAAACTTCACCTACTTCCTACAAAAGACCAAGATACAATGAAAACAACCCTATCACACCTCCTATAATAAAACAAGTTTACAAATTCAAAGAGAAAGTGGTTGAACAACCTCTTATGGTTCCTTCTATTCCTCCCCTTAGGGAAGAAAAGAAACCTATGGTTTATCATCTTGCTCCTACACAAACCCAACTTGAAAACCAGACTAAAAGAAATGAAGGTGCTAGAAAGCATAGGCATAGACTGCATGCCCTTGTTTGCAGGCTGCATGAAGAAATAAACAAATAAAATCAAAATCCAAACTTGACTGAAGCAATGCATGACAAGCCTCCCTCTTTGTTGAAACAAAAAGATCTTATAACACAACCACAACAAGAGTTGAACCCTTCCTTAGACATTATCATTCAACCTCCTATTGTGATTAACTTAGATGATGATGAGGAAGTTGCTAAAATTGACAAAGAGGTACATAATGAATTGAATACATTTTTTTCCTCTTCCATGAGCTTAAATGAAAATTCTCCTAAGAAGAGTGTTGAACCTAGTGATGGCCCTAGTTCGGCACTTGTTATTGTTCCTTTGGCTAGTTTTCTAGCTTTTGTATATGATGAACATGATTGGGATGTGGAAAACCTGCTCATAGGTTGACTTTCATGTGCCCTACTAGTCTTTTACATTATTTCTTTTGTGTGATTGTATGTGTGTAAGGTGATCCCCTGTGATGTTATGTTTGATGCATCTCTCTCTTTGTGGCATTCCTTTATTTGTACCTTCATTCTTCTCTATGTTGTACATATTTTTCGCTTTTATCTTTTTTTATTTGTCTTGTGTTTTCCTTTTAGGGATGACGCAAGGCATCGAGACATTCATGTCTCTTCCATGTTAACCAAAAATCTTTTCTTTATCTCTTTTCTTTGTCTTGTGTTTTGATTTTTGGGATGACCCAAGGTGTCGAGACATTCATGTCTCTTCCATGTTGACCCAAAATCTTTTCTTTATCTTTTTTCTTTGTCTTGTGTTTCCTTTTGGGGATGACGTAAAACATCAAGGCATTCATGTCTCTTCCATGTTGACTCAAAAGTTTTTTCGTTGTTTTCACTCTCTTTGTGCCATTCTTCCAGTTCTATGTGTATTTTGGGGAATGATGATAGTTCCAAGCTCTCTAAAATATTGTAGCGAGAACATACTGACCCCAAATCCATAGATCCCTTACGTGTTTGGATTTTAATTTTGGGGGAAACCCCTCCCTTTTCTTTTGCATTATGTAGCTCTACTTGGAAACATATGACTTGGCATAAGGCTTTCCAAGTTAACTCTTATGTCCTTTTTTATTATTAGAATTTACCATTTGCTACATTAAAGTAATTTCTCATAGTATGGTGTTTAGAAATTTCTTTAAAGTGGGGGCATACATTGGCATTATTCTTTTACATTTTTATTTTTCATGGTTCATGGTGTAGTCTTCTTACTTTATACGATGTGGTTTTCGCTTTGTGGGTGACATCGTCTGTGATGTCTTTCAAGAGCGTGATCTCTCTTAGCATATTATATTCCTCTTAGTGGCTTGATGTGACACATCGCATCCCCTAATTTATGAATCTTCTATTCTTTGATGAGTCCTCTCTTGGAGAAATTAGGCACAATGTTCCCTAAATTAAAGACCTAGCATGAACTAAGCAAGACTTCGTTGAACATTCCTTATTGTTGCATTTGCATTTTCAATTATATGGCCACCTTACATAATACACTTTGCATGCTTGTAGAGCCATCTTGTTTGTTCATGATCTCCAAGCATATAAAGTTTTGCTTTCCTCATGAAGCTCAAAGTTCATTGTTCATGAGCTCCAAGCATATGAAGTTTTGCTTTTCTCATGAAGCTTTAAGGTCACTTTTGTGTGGTGCTTTATTAAAGTTATCAGGAGGTATAACTTTGGTATGGTTTAACAGGAAGGCCAACCGAGGCATGAATTTCCCTTAGAAACTCATGTGTGAGTATGAGTGCATATCGGTCATGTGTGTATGTGTCTCACCTCTTTCGGATCCTCACCTAGTAGACAGCCTGAAGTTTCATTGCCTCAAAGTGAGCTTGCATTTTTTGAACAAATAGCCTAGATCTAATCCACGTCACGATGAATAAACAGTCGAAGCTTGATCCACCCCTTTTTTTGTTTTACTTTTCTCTTTGTCTTTGGAAATGTATGTTGGTGCCTTTATGAAGCTCTTTATATTATTTCCATGTTTGTTCCTTTGTGCCTATGTTGGTTTGCCATGGGATCTTGATCTTGGGGGTTGGATCACCCCTCTTGATCGTTGTCATCCTATCTTACTAGAATGAGTGCACTTAGACCCCTCTTGATGCATGTTTGTCTACTTTAGTATGATTCTAAAGCAAGTTCATCCTCTCACTAAAGTGGGGGCTAAATGTACTATTGAAAAATGTCGTTGGTAACATTTTCACACTTGTTTGGACTCTCCTTGTAAAATTGAGCCTAATCATTCGTTGACTTAGTGTTGTAATGTGTTTAACACACTCACATTAGGTCCTAGGCCCTTATGAAATAATTAATTTAAATGGTACCTTGCTAAAGTGTTGTGAAGTGTTGTAACACACTTTCACACTTTTATAAGATTTTATCAATTAACTAAACCTAATAAACCTCTTTTTAACCAAAATGTACCTTAATCCTACCTTATTTGAAGTGTTTTAAAGTGTTGTAACACACTTTCACACTTTTCTAGGTTTTTCATTAATAATTGGCCCCCTTTATGCTTTAATTGGCCTTATTTTGAATCCACAAGCCCCATTTAATGCATCTTTTCAAGGACAACCCTGACACAAATCAATATCCAATCATAATTCAGGTGTTTCAAGTTGAATGGCCCATATTTAGTGATCTAGAACTCATTTTCCACCTTGGGCGAATGAGTCCCACCTAGGTTTTTGGGTCCAAAACCTGGTTTCACACCTTTCTAAGAATTTTTTAAAATGGTCCCATAAATTATGCCTAATGGCTCATTCACCATGTTGGGTGAATGAGTCCGTGTGGCCCAAAATCAAAATTAATTCAAATTTTTGGTAGGATTTTATCCTCCTAGATCTGATGGCAACCTGTAGTGTTGTAATTTTGGGAATTCTTACATAATAAAGTATAAATACAAGGTTCTTTCACTCATTTTCACCTAAGCATTTAAGAGATCACCTAGCAAGTTGAATGGGCATCCTTATAGAAAGTTTGAGTTCACAAGAACATTCAAGGGAAAATTATCAAGAATTTTAGAGCATTATTCAAGCATCAAGTATCATGTCAAAGATTTTATGCATCATGTTTTCTTTTGATCTCACAACTATGATGTAGGGTTTTATGATTCAAGCCAGCATTTCATTCAAGATCTATCGTATTCTAGCAAGATTTAAGGTCTACATCCATTGGAGCCACCTCATACATGTTTGCATCACTTCATTGCTAGGTTTTGGTGGGTTGCAATATCTTGTTTTGTTAATTCATCATTCTTCATTCCTATTTCATTCTATTTCAAGGTTTGATTACCAAAACAAGGTTTGACCAAGGAAAACCCCTTTCCACTAATAAAACAACATTTTTCCCTCTCTTTAGTGTGTTATTTGTAGGTTTAGATTGAAGACACATTAAGGAGCAAGTTTCAAGAAGGTTTTCAAAGTGCCTAAAATTGTCAAAGTTGTCATCAAGAATTAGAGAACACCTACAAGTTGATTTACAGAGATTCAAATCTGGAAACTTGAAGAAGCAGATTGAGCAAAATGAGAAGAGTAGATTCAGACCTTGAAGTTTTAGAAAACCCTAAGTGGACTGATTCACCACTTATGGTGAATGAGTCTCAGTCTAGGTCAAAATTCATATTTTTAAATATTTGGATACCCATTTGCTAGATTCTTGTTTTTGCAAAGAAATCCAGATTTGGGACTGATTCGCCTAGCTTAGCGTATGAGTCCCAGTTAGCATTAAAATCAAAATTTCAAGCATTTCAAAGCTCCTTCCAGTCATCTTTGAATCTCCAAGTGCACACATTCCATCCTGCAGCTTTTTGTTTTGTTTCATTTGCATTTTTAGGTCATTTAGTGAAGCATTGCATCATATTAGGGTTTATCATTACATCTTGCATTTCATTTGTCTTTCCAAGTCTTAACTTGGTGGTGAACCCTTCATTAGTTTATATTTAGCCCCTAGGACATCCCTATTGCAAGATCTCTTTCTCGTTTGCATTGAGATCTCCAGGGTTTGTTCTTGAATGAGAGAGAGTGAAGATTGTTATTCTATCTCTCAAGCATAGAATCAAAACAATTTTCCACCTTTCATTTACTTTATGGGAGTCTTACCTGATGTCACTCCTTATTCCCTAAGGTGATGAGAAAACCTCATAGGATTGATGGGATCCTTTTGTTTCTTTAATTCCTAAGAGGATAGATGGATATATTCTTCATTTCATTATTGACTAAGAAGAACATGGAATATCATATATAATATATTTGTGTGGAAATGCAAAATGTATTATAAATATTGTAGGTTGACTATCTTTTTTTATATATTCATTACTATGGTTATGGATAGGTGAAGATACATGTCCTAAAGACACTGCATGATTAGGGTAAATTGCATGGCTAGATGTTATGGCATGTCATGAGATATGTAGTGCATATTAAGGAATAGGGCTATGAGTGAGGTTGTATGGATGGAGGAGGCTATGTGTTGGGAAGAGGTTACATGTACCTCCTCCTCTTATACTATTTGTTCCTCCTTTTATTGGTCCAAAATCTCTTAGGTTTATTGAACCTCAATTCGAGGAAGTCTTCCTAGGATAGGTTTGAGAATATAATACGTGAACATATCTTTATTAAAAGTTATATCAAATAATGGTAAGATAATGCAAATGCTTTTCCTTTTCAATACTTTATTGACATCATTTTTAACAATTGGCACAAAAAATTAAACATTTACCAATCAATTATAGTGAAGCTGGGTAAGCAACTTAAAATGAATATTGTATAAAGTGATTGTCTTCCCTCACAAGTTAAATATTTAATAATATGAATAATGATTGGATCCCATAAATATGGTAATGAAAGATATTTAGTACTTTGAGATAAAGATTCTAATTTTTCACCTGGTATCATGAACTCATCCCTCTCTATTATGACATTTTCTCATTTTGAAAATTCCTCTCCCAATACTAGCAACCTTGAAACTTCCATGATTTCTTCCTTCAATGTGTTCACCCATAGTTATTTGATAGTGGCCTCCTTGTTTAGCAATGTATAGGAAAATTATTGTATCATTTCCTCATTAAATCCCTACAAGTACTAGAATTATTCCATCTATTAAGTAGTCTAGTCAAAATGATATCATGCAAAATTATAATAACTAAAAAAATAAAGACATTTGATTAGAAATAAAAAATGATTTTATGAATATTACATTTTAAGTTGAAAAGTATTTAAATTATGTAAGAGAATATTGTATTCGTATGAAAAGCAATTATTTTACCTTATTCATGAATAGGGAGATATTTTTAAATCAAAATTTTAAATATATCTTATTAGATATCATCTCAAAGTAAAAATATAGGTAATATAAAGATATGAAAAGGTAAAGGGATATTGTATTTTTAAGTTTTTTTGGTTTATATTGAAAAGGAATTTTTAGACATTTAAAATGGTTTAACACATATCACATATCCTAAACTGCATTTTTTCATTATTGGCATCACTTTCATTATCACTATTGCATATCACTTCATTAATATCATTAATCCCCTTTTTAACATCATTTGCACCATTAACCCTATTTGCCTCTATTAAATAAATAATCTCGAATTATTTAATTAATTCATCGTGTCATCATTTCTAACTAATTAAATAAATCTCATTTATTTAATAAATGTCCTAATTTAACCTTATCTATCTTGATTAATTAAATAAACACAAATTATTTAATTATGTCACTAACATTATGTATTCATCTAAATTAATTAAATTGTTATCATTAATAATTTAATTAATCCACTTTCCCTTCTCCAAATTTGAATAATTAAATCAATTATTCAATTTCCCCAAAATCACTCAACATGGTCAATAAATAAGCATACCTTTTATTTATTAAAGTCAAATACAACTTGCATGTTTCTCTCAAACACTAATTAATTATTAAATTAATTAATACATCCTCACATATCTTGATTGAATAAATCATGACCATTTATTTCTCAATCTATTTCCCAATCCCAGTAATTTCTCCAATCGCACTAAACACTCAATTTGATTTCTTCAATCCCACTAATCATTCAATCTAATTCAAATGATTATCCAATTAAATCCCTTAATTGGATCAATCAGATGAGTTAACTGATCAATCTATTTCCTCTCAGTAGTTCTCAACTATTGATCATCATCTTTCATTGTTGAATCATGATCATTCATCTAAAACTTGAAAATCTATAAAACAACCTTCGTCCTTCTCACAAATGATCAAATAATCTAGAGAATTTGTGGAGAGGTCGTGCCAAATTAGCTATTGAAGCACATTGAGAAAACACTTAGATTCTAGATCACCATTACAAGTACCTTTGAAGATTTTTGCAACAATGGAGATTTTGTATTGATCAAGAAATCCAACATCCGTTATCAATACGAATACATTTATGCTAATATTGCTTATTGAATTTATTGCTTAACAATCACATTTTATGAGTAGGTTGGGATTTGACTTGCTTTGATTTAAATTGATTTGTTTTCATTGCTATATTTTCATCAATCTAATTCCCCCCTTACACATTCTAGCATGCCTGGTGAGACCTAGGTCCTTAACTCTAATATTTTCCTTAAGTTTAGTGAGAAATTGTAGGTTCTCAATCACAGACGTCTTTTGCAGGAATTGCTTTTGCTAATTGGAACATTTTTGTCTTAAAATTTGAACATGATCGTCACTATTGTTTTGCCACTATCAACCTAAATCTAGCTACTATCGACCTAAATCTAGCCACTTGTCATGCCCATAATTTTTCCCAGAGAAAAACACGACAATTTTTTTTTTTGCAACTAATTAAGAAAATAATTAACACTTGAAGTGTTAGAGATGCATGCTCTAAACTGTACACCTTAGGTTGTGTTAAGCTTGCTAAGATTTGGGAACCCACATAAGGCTTGAGGTAAATAATATATGAGGAATCATATTTAAGCTAACCTAAATCACATATTTACTAGCCCTATTCTTTCATTCCAAAAACACTGAGTATAATGACGCTCCTAATTCACTTTTGCATGAACAATTTGGGTTTAACCATAATTAGGCCCCTAGTCTTCTAGACCCTTGGGATAACGTTATTTCTTTCATTTGTGCTTGAATATCAGAGATGGTAAAACTTTTGTGTAGTAGTAGACAAGTTAACAATATCCTATAATGATGACACAATATTGGTCCAACGTATATAGACCTAGTGTTAAGCAGTATGACCATTTCATTGAATAAATAAAAATCTCTCTAAGCATTAAAATACCTATGGTCATCTCCTTTTTATAAGGTCCATATTTTCTCACTCTTTTTCTTGTTCTTATACTTGTTAGGAATACATTTGTGTTAAAATGGTTATCAACTTATCATTATCATTATAACATTCTTACTCATAATTAACTAATAATGGTTGATTCACCTTATTTGAATGAGCTTACTAGCAGGCACATAGAGGTTTTCCCCACACTAGCCTTAGCCTTTCTCATATCATTAATATTAGTGTTTGGGGCTCTTACAAGTGTTTCAAAATAATGTTAAAAACCATGTTGGGTTATTCTTCATATTTTCATTAATTAACATCTAAGGTAAGAGAATAATTTTAATGTTAATATTCCTCACGATACTCATAAAAATATTATGATTGCTTTTATAATCTCTTACCGTAAAATTCTAACCAACACTAGTTGATAGACTTTTATTGTTTCATTGACCAAGGATGAATTTGAGCTTTCACTAAAATAAGTTATTATTAAAAATATATGAGCTTATTTATATTATTCCATTTTATATTTTTCTCTTTCACTTCTTTGTTTTTCTTCTTTTTTTTTAAACCAGACAACCCATATAAATAATTATAAATATAAAAAGAACATTTATGACCTTTAGTTTTAAAACAATATTAAAATACTTATAATTAAATATTTATATTTAATATTTAAATGAATAACAAATTTAACTTTCTTAACCATAAGATAAGACATTTTATTATTATTTTTTTAAAACAATAAATAAAATACATATATATACATAGGTGGGTCCCATGTTTGATTAATTTATTTTCTTATGAAATCTACTCCACTTTTTAGGAAGGAAAAGGACAAAATATATACCATGTTTATGTGCCCTTTCAACATTTATCTCAATAAATAATTATTTAAGTATTTACTTATAAGGAAAATATTCTAATTACTTTTTGTTTTAAACTACCCATCTCATTTCATTTCTTTATTTAGTTTTTTTTTAATAAAACTCTAAAAAGCTACGTGAAAATATTCTTTATAAAGTTCTTTAATCACTTATATTGCCATGAAAATTACGATGCACAAATTTATAGCACGTCATTTACTCCAACCACTCATCATGCTTTCACTTTTAACTTTCCGTTAATATGAGTATCTTTGTCTGAGCAATAATTCAATATTTATGGATAGTAATACTTCTCCCGTATAACCCATATGTTTTTTATTATTTACTTTTCAAAATTACTTTATATCATATTATTTAATTTTTGAATAATATATATAATTTTAATAAAAATACTATTATTATTTAATCCATCAAAAAACTGTATTTTTAAAAGACATGCAACATTATAATTGTATATTATTACTATTTAATTTTAGAATAATTATTAAGATCATTTATTCAATACTCTAATCTTTGATATATAGAAAATTAATATATATTTTGAGATTTTTGTGGCAGCAATGCCAACAGTAAATTCTTTTATTGTCCGTCATAGCTTTAGACTAAAATGAACATATAGATTTGAAATAAAATGGTGGAAGTCACAGTGAAAGGTGGATATTTAGTTTACATTTTACTATTACTTAGCAGTTGCGGCTGCACTTATATGTTGTTCAACATATTTGCATAAAAACCAATTATTATTTAATAAGAGTATAGCTACATATAACCAATACTATTAAATGAAGACGTCGGCAGGTGGAAAGTAAAGCGATTTTAATACTACTTGGGTTAATTTGAATACAAAATTAGTGTCACCGTCCTAAATCTTGATAAAGTAATACATTAATTTGGAGGCTGCTTCTTACCGTTCAACCCGCTTTAGCAATATTGTTGGGAGTTCATTTTTTTTTGTTACAGATTTATGTAGATCTTATAAAGCTTATTTTTTATTAATGTGATTTTAAAGAGAGCTCTGGCAGCCTTAAATAATTACACCAACTATTTTCTTTGTCTGGTTGATTGATGCAGCAAGTTAAGGATTTGGCATTTACCACAGCATGGCCATCATCTAAAAATAAGATCATACTTGAAGAGGTTGATACCAATGTTAGATGGATTTACAACCATTATTGATGGCATTTGACTCACATCGAAGATTTCTTCACGTAGGCCTAATTATCAACTCTAGCTTGCAATTAATATCATTGCGGAAATATTTCAAATATCTTGTCTCGCACTCAGAGTGGAATGGCTCTGACACCAAATTATTTTAAACTGCTCAAACCACATTTCCAAAACCCATGGGTGATGTATGCAAAGCTCTCAGTGCAATAAATAGAGATGGCGTGCTTGCTTTTTTTTTTTTTTAATTTTATTTAAGTTTCTTCCTCTCTCTGATTTGGTTGACTAGAGGTAAAGGGAAGAGTTGCAGCTGGTAGAGCAGGTGAGCATTTACTAGGCTTTGAATGCTCGCTATCCACTTGGGGTAATCTAACACAGACAAAGATTAGCACGCAAGGATCAACTTGCAACTAACTCTACTTTTACCAAAAGATCAAATGACACTAAATTAGTAGTTATTAATAAAATACTCTCCCCACAATTCTTGTTCCCATAAGGTTGAGATGTTGCGCTCAAATGAGATTTGGTTTTCTCTTCGTTGTTATTTCCTTCAGACAATATTTTAAGCGCTAAGTGAGAAGATCAACAAAATACAAGCTCCTTGATTGGGCTATGAGTCCCACGGTCCGGGCTAACAGTAGTAAGAAGAAAAATAGCAATGGTTAGGGCATAAGTCAACTTATTGAATTTCCCCCATAAGTATTTGTGAAGAATGTGGTGATTGGAGGAAGTTACAGCAATGACAATTCTGCGAAGGACAGTGATTCAGATATGCTTGGAGGATGCCCCAACCCTCTCCAACGCTAAGCTAAGCACAGGCAGGGAGGATGTTGGTAGCAGTTGGATGCCCCTTGAGGAGGCAGAGCCGCAGCTTCCTCATAGAGCCCTGTGCTCTCCCCACCCCACCTTCTTATACCATTATTTTTCTTTTCTTTTTTTTGTTCTACCATTTGACTCTATTGGTTATAAGCTTCCTTGCATTAATGCAACTATCCTCTAATGCCAATGGCTGATGAAATGAATAAGGCATGCTATGGTTGTATCTGTTATGCATAATATCGTGTGCTAATTTTAAATTTGGGTAAATATGTATTAGAGTTTACACATTTTGTAAAAACCAAAGGTACACATTCACCATTATAAACGAGATATATATATATATACACTTCAAATATATGCAATGAGCTTTTTTGCTTTATTTTGTTTCTCTTTTTAATATTTACAAGCATAACTCTTACTTCTACAGTTTATACATACACCTGAAATCCCAAAAGTATGCTTACAAACACATTATCCTTTTCCACTATTCCTTTATTTCTTTTCTTCTATTTGTATTCATTTTATTTTTGCATATAATAATGGGATGCATCCTTTCACAGTTGTAAATCTGAAACAGAGTGTATTTTCTTAAAATACCTGATTTTCCTACCATAAGATACAAATTTTGTATCTAGACCTTCCATACTTCATCTTACACATTGAATAACACAAGTTGTATTCCATTGAATAAAACTTATACTTTATTTAATTTTTACCACACATAACAACTCTCAACATTACAAACAATATTTAAAAATACCATGGAATACCCACAAAGAATTAGGCTTGCTCTTTTCATTTCTTCATTGAAATTCATGAAACACATCTTTTTAGACTTACAATATTTGAGGAAGCAAACAACTTACAAATTCATGAACAAGGTCTTGCTCTCCACCCTACCATAATGGTGTCATGGAGCCTCGTGGGCTCTAGCCATACCCCCGAGCAAGGAATTATTTTAGCTCCATGATGATAAGTGAAGTCTTTTCTCATTTTTACAAACAAATAAACTAACATAGCATAGATCATGTATCTTGGCTCCCTACTTTCTATTTTCAACCATGATCCATACATTATGTTACATTCTTGCAATAAACAAGTAAATGAAAATAGGAAGGACTTATCTCTTTTCTTTTTAGGTGAAGGGATTGAACTTTTTATCCATCTTTCCTCTCCAAACCAAGCCATCTTGATCACTATCTTTCCAAGAGGTGGACTCCTCTCCTCTTCTCATTCTTTTTTCCATCTCCATTAAAGTTCTCCAAGAGGAGAAGTGGGTAACACCCCCACTCATCCTTCCTCTCCAAGATAAATAGGAGTTTCAACTTGAAACCTTTTGGATGGGGGAGGTGTGAAGTGTACCTCCCTCCATCAATGAGAGTCTTTTCCATATTAAAGAGGAGACATGCACTTGGACAACCTCCTCCAAAATTCGTCACTCCTCATTATGAGGACTTTAGAGAAGTCAAATCATGTCCTTGAGGCCCTATTGTATGCCCATTTGACCCCTACTACTATGGTATAGACCCTAGGGTGTTTATTTTTGCATCCCAACAAAGGAAATTGACCAACAACCCTCTTTTAAGACCCACTTAAAAATTCATCCGAGTTTCACACGGATAAGGGTTCCTAACCCCTAACCCCACTTACACCCACATAAGAATATCAACCCTTATCATATTAATTTACCACATATTAACTTTATTTATTTATAAGCCCCAAAAGGTTCAAATTCCTATCCACAATAAGATGTCTTTTGATTTGATCTCAATGGCTTCCCCTTCCCTTATTTTCCTGCACATTGATAATGCAATAGTAAGAAACAATCATGTACAACATTAATTTTCTAGCTTGATATCCTAAGACTTATCTATGCAATAATTCCATTTAAATTTCAATTTGTATTCCATAATTTGTGAGTTCCTAATACCTTCATAACAGTGACAATTAAACAAAATGTCAAAATGAAATGCAAGAATATTGTTACTCAATCACATTATTTATCATTTGTAATACATCTTACCATCTATTTAGGGAAACATGAAACAAACTAGGTTTTTACTAATCACATGTGAAGTGGGGTTTTACACCACTATCATCGAGAAAGGCCACTATTGTCTTTTTCGTGTTGCAATTTTCTGAGTATGGGTATTTGAACTGACATTACAAAGTTGCTTTCATCCTAAACAAAACTGCTATCGACCTAAATCCCACTGTTATCATTTGGAAAATCCATAGTCACACTAAATACAAGGTCGCTATTGTAGGTAACAGGTTTGTTATTGCCTTGTTTTCTGAGTTTGTTTCAATGTTGCAAACTTTCTTGAATTCACAGAGTATCTAACCCTAACTACTTATTGTTTGTTGTGTTTTGTGAGATTGTCTAACATTTTTGGTGCAGCCCTTGTAGGGCCATAGCATATTTTTGGGGGACCAACAAATCGATTTCTTGTAGGGTTGATGAACAGTCCAAGGCTTTTAATTTTCAAAGCATTTTTGTATGAATATTGATGGGCAAAGTCGTTGATGTCACAACTTGCATCATTTAATTAATTATTTTATCGAATCGGGTGTGTCTTAGAGCAATATGCGATAAGGATAGTTGTCACGAATTCTTTGGGGGGGTTTGCACTGTAAATAGCGACTTCAGGTATCGTTTTGTCTACTTCAAGAGCTTTCAGGAGCTCTTGGGAGCTCTTCAGGAGCTTTCAAGAGCTAAACTGTAGCGACTGATTCCTAAGATTTAAATCTATTTTAGCTTCTAATTTAAAATCCTGTTGACTTAATTTTTCCTTTATTGACTTCGATTTAGACCAATTCATGGAGACAATTAATGATTACTTTAATTCCTAGTCTAAAACATGAAATTCAAATTAATTCTATTTTGCTTCAAAAGAAATCCATAAATTAATTGTTGGAAAGTAAACGCTAATTTAAGAGCGGGAATGAATTGCAGGAAAATGGCAATTATTCTAAAAATCATAAAGACTAATCTCCATGAATAGATTCTGAATAGACTTCAACTCCATCTTTCCATAAATTCCTAAAATTGCTTTAATGAAACTTAATAAACAAACATCAATTTTAACCGATTCGAACAACATCTAAATCTAATTTATATAAGAAACCTATTAACGATTCTAATGGTTCAATTCAACATTTCTAATAAACAAATCTAACCATTCTAACAATTTGATCTTAACTATAATAAACTGAAACTTCAAAACATAATTGTAAATAGAAATAATTATTCAATTTTAACATTTACCAAGGTAGAAGATGATTTCAACGATTGAACAATTCAAAATTAGTTTCTACTACAGATTTAATATTAATGAATTGGAAAATAACAGCACTTAACAAAAATACCATAAGATCGTTCCAAAGGTTGAGCAGGCCTTGCTCTTCCTTAGGTAAGATCTTTTAACACATTGAATTGATTAACTTCTTGCTTCCCTTCTCATTGATCAAAAGTAGAACGCAGAACAAAGTATTGCTTGTGATTACAAAAAATTTGATTGCAAAATTATCTAACTCCTAACTAAGACCAAAATATGGATATTTATAAAATATCATTATTAGCTTCTAACATGGCGTTAACTGCCAAAACTTAAGGTGACCAACAATAGATTACAAAATGAACCTAAAAATAGAACTGAAGTGGACTAAGGAGGACTATGCCAGAACTATGCCAGATTGGCGTTGGAAGTAAAAGTTCCTCAACTGACTATGAAGAAGTTGATTCAAACTTTGAGTGACTCATCATCCAGCAGGGCCCATCTATGACATAGTCATTCCTCATGATTAAATAGAGAGTTTAACCATCTTATCAACCTTTAAGATACCCTATTAAAAACCCTTATGAAAAGGACAACAATCATGGTAATAAAGATCAATGCAGCATAATTATCTCATCCAAAGTCATCATAAAGCAACACATTTAACATAAGTTATTACTTCCAAAATATTCGCTAATTTAGTTAAACATAAAGTAAAATAAGCAAATATGTTAATCTATTGTCTACCGCCAGTCATGTCAATTAACAATAACAACAAGTCTTTTTAAACATAAAAAACCTTAAATGAAAGTATTTTATATCTCCCATCAAATATTTTTACAGTTTTTATAAAATTTACATTTGATGCTTGTAAAATGAATTCATTTTCCTTTGGTGCAATAAAACTGAACAAGACAACTTGAACATTTACATTTGGTTCTTGTAAAATGAATTAAATTTCTATTGGGTGCATTAAAATTGAACATTTACATTTTTTGCTTGTAAAATGAATTCACTTTCTATTAGGCGCATTAAAATTGAATAAGACAAGTTGAACATTTTCATTTGGTGCAATAAAACTAAACAAGACAACTTGAACATTCACATTCAGTGCTTGTAAAATGAATTCACTTTCCTTTGGCACAATAAAACTAAACAAGACAACTTGAACATTTACATTTGGTCCTTGTAAAATGAATTCACTTTCCTTTGGTGCAATAAAACTAAACAAGACAACTTGAACATTTACATTTGGTGCTTTAAAAGGAATTCACTTTCTATTTGGTTTATGGCATTTTGGTTGAAGTCTCAAATATTTGAAATTGGTGCATTTAAAACACAAATTGATATCTTTAAAACACCTCATTTTGGGCTTAAAATAAAATTTCTATAAATTTTCTATTGTGGCCATCGTGATTGGCAAGCCAAGTGTGTTTCATCTCCCCCTGTGTCTTTTAACGATCTTGCGTGACAAGATGGTGCAGGAGCACCCTAGGAGCACCTTCATGGTCAACAAGGTCAAAGTTGGGTTTTTGTTTCCTATTGTGTTGTTTCATATTAATAAGTCCATTTTGATCCATTATTGTCCATTTGGACCCATTTGTGTAAGTTTGGGATCAACTGGTCTAAAAATGCAAAAGTTGTAAATGTTGTCATGACAATTTTTCTTGTCAAGTGACAAATTTTTAAAACTTTGTTAAAAGTTGTTAATGGGTAGTTTTAGGATGGTTGGAGGGGAATAAATGGATGGTACATGTACAAATTTTATCACCAACTCAAATGAAGGGTTGGTGTGTGTAGATGGAACAAGAATTTTGAAATAAAACTTGAATTTTCTTGCAATTTCCAATGTTTTGTCCTATTCTTTTACATGGTAAGGATCTGTATGAAATTTTACAGATCTTAAATTGATTGTGAATGATATAATAATGAATTATCTTTCATCTTCAATTGTTTTGGTGGTTTTTCATTGAGTTTGGAGAAAGTTATGGCCTTTTTACCATAGGTAGCCCTATAAGATTGTTTTTTGTGGAAGTTGCAAGCTGTTGCGGAAGATGGTACGGATTGTACAAATAAAATAAAGACTTGATTCCTATTTTAAATGTTATATATATGAATCTAGTTTCATTTTCACTTGGTTTCATCATTTTTCATTGGGTTTTGTTTGATTTGTGGAATTTTTGGTGAAGACTACCTAGTTTAGAAATTAGGGTTTCCAGCGAACAAGAAAATTCCATATCTTTTATTTCATCATTCAAAAATATATAAAAATTGGTGAAAGGTTTTGTTTTGAGGGTATCTAAAAGCCCTTTAGAGTATATTTCATATTTTTCCATTTTGGTGGAGTTACTAATGAATGTTTTCTTGCATTTATGTGTAGACAGTCCAAAAGACCCTAGGTTCATTGTTGCTTTGAACAATCCATGCATTACTCATTGATGGAAGGGTGTAGAACCATGTCGGAATGTTTTGTGGGGATTTAAAAGGTTTGATAATGTATGTGACAAGTTTCCTTTCTTTGTTTGAATTCATCACCTTAATACACCTAGTGGAAGCAAGACCTAGTTTGCATGATTCTTGGTGTCAAGCACTTGATCTGGATTATGTATGTTGGGAAATCCTTGGGATATATTGGAACAGGTCTGAATACATCTATTTTCCCTCATTCCATGTCTTTTTTAATGATAGAGTGCCATTAGAATTCTGCCCCATTTTTTAGGCTTGGGAATACATTGCCTAAAGTAAACAAATGTGCAGATTTGCAGCCTTGGTGTTGAAATATTTGAAAATGTTTAGGGTGTTGTTTTGAGTCCTTTCCTCTCTACATCATGAGAAACACTTTGGATCTTTGCATTTTTTTTTTCACCCATTTTTTAGATACGGTCCTACTTATGAGACACATCCCACAATAGAGAACTCATTCGTGACCCTAAAAGCATGTTTATCGGTGAGCTATATAAAGTTTGTGAAATCAAAAAAAAGTAGCTTAAATCTAGGTGGGAGTGTCATGATGTGCCTCTACCATCATACGAACGTAATGGGTTGTATAGAGTGGATAAACCTTTAAGTAGCTTACATATGATGCATGTGTCCAGTGTTCACGGTTGTCATTAAACACTCTATGTCTTATAGGCCAACCAAGTTTCCCAAAAATTCCTTCAAAGTAGTGAATGGGAATAGCACCATTCCCATAAGTTACTTACCACATCATATTTTTAGTTGAGGCATAAAGCTTAATATTTAATCTTCTTTGGCTTGGAGTATCAAGATGGTACATTTCCTTGATATATCTTATTTGTTCCCTCTATAGATTCGATTTAAAATCACTCCTTCAGGGGTGAGTTAAGCCTACAGAGAAGAGAATACCTTTATTCCTTAGGATGTAATGACTGATAACCTTTAGACTATACCATTGGGTCTCAAATTTTATGTTGTATACATCACTTTCCATCAAAACAGATCACCAAAACATCAAACCAACCAAACGTCCAACACTTGCAAAATTATCAAACAAACAGCCATCACGAAAAACTAGAAATTGTTGAAACAGAATCACTATTGTCAATTTTTGCCGCTACTGTCTCAAAACATTACTACAATGGACCTAAATTTTGGTCTCTATTATTTAGATAACTGCTATTGCCATCACTATTGAATGGAAGTCACTATCAAAACAGAGTCGCTTCTGAAAATCTTTGTCGCAGTTGTCTTAACACAGAACCGTTATTATTCTAAAAACCTACTGCTATTGACCTAAAAACCTGTCACTATCATCCTACTTACAAGCTTGCCTCAAATTGGTCAAAATAACTTATTTTCAAACATTGGCCTAAAAACTTCATTTGATTATCAGAGAACGTCATTGAACCTATCAGTCAAAATCTAGCATCACCATCCTTCACTTTGGACTTGGTTTACCTAGGTTTTATAACTACCATATTTTGGACACAAAAATTTACACCATAGCTTATCACCATCCTTCAACATCACCAAATCAGAAACCAAACATCAACCTAGTCTTGAAAACATATTGAACACAAGAAATCAAACCATTATCTTGTTATAGCTTTTAGAGCAACCTTTACTTGCAAACTCATAGCTAGTACAAGTACAACAAGTACCATATCCTCTAAGAAATAGCAAAAAACATTGATTTCAGTCTTGAGAACTATTTTTTTCTAAACTAGCGTCAAATCGAAACATCAAAACATCAAACATCATAGCTTCATTTATCCAACAACACCCAAAATCGACTCATCTCCTTATCATAGGGTTGAGTAGCAAAATTTTATTATCCGACATCAAGCTTGATCATCCACATATCACAACACCAATCCATAGCAAACAACCAACAACCTTTTTCCAAAAGGTATACACACGTCCCCTTTGTACATCATTCTATCATATCAAATCTAAAAACACATCATTCCATTTCCATAAGTTATCTCAAGCTTACCAAGGTCTCTTGAGTTCATTTATGAATACAACGAGATCACAACAAAAAATGGAGATAGAAGCCAATAAAAGTAGCACTAGTATACCAAACACCAACACCACCAACAAGGAAGCTCAACCATGGGGTTACAATCCTAGGACATACTCAACTCCCAAAGAACAACCAACATTTAAAGCACAACCAAGTCAACCACCCAGTGATGATGACATACACCTTCAAAATCAAGATAGATTTGCTAGGAAACAAGATCAACCTCCTAAACCTATAGACATGATCATAGAGGAGTATGATAGTGATGAGGAAATCACTAATGAAGTAATTTTATAATTCTCCCAAGATCCAAAAATACAAAAAATTATGGACAAGATGATTGGGAAGAATCCTAACACATATTTCCTCAAGCTAGCACAAAGTGGGGTCAAGTTACCCACAAACTTTAACGCCAACCTCATTCCTTTAGGAGACCAATCAGTGGTGAGACAAATACCAAAAACAATGGTAGATCCCAAGATACCACAATTATTCTCAAATGCACATATCAATGACCAATATTTTACCCAAAATGTAGAGAATCCATCGCATAAACATCCATCCCAAATTGAACTATTGAGAATGTGTGTCTCAAACTCATTGGTGAAACCCTAGTTTTATTGCTTAGACCTTTGAAAGTGATGGATCCTACTTGTACCATTGTACTATTGGAAATTGTGCCTCTACTTGCTGGCTTGTATCTCTATTCAAGTCTTCATTGTCGGTCGATCGCTATAATTCCTAAGTTTGTAACCTAATTCACAGAGTTTGGAAGTTTCGTAACTTCCTGGCTGACAGATCTCCTTCGTTGTCGCGGCATCGGTGTTTTCGGTAACTTCGTAACTTTTTTGTGGTGGTTATGAAGTTTGGGTTTTCTCCGACTGGGCGATAGTGGTTGTGAGGATTGGTAAATCTATAACTTGTATGTAGTGGTTATGAAGTTATCATTTTTAGCAACGTGCCGATGGGTGTTCACTTTGGTGGGGGCCATGTTGATGATTGGTTTGACCGCGGGTGTATGAGTGAGTTGGTAATCAAAAGGGCTAACTCATGGATACCTAAAGTCTTCGGTATTTTGTTTATGATTGTTAATATTCCACGCTAATGTGGGATAATTTCGATGGTTGAGCTTCTTGGCGGTTGAGCGAACCGAATCGGTTTGGAAAGTTGTTTCCTAGAAATCGAAGGTTCAAAGTGAATATAGCAAGAAGAACGGAAAAACGATAGGGGGTGGTGTGAACCTGATAGCAGAGAGATAGAGAGTGAAAAAGGTGAAGGTCTGGATGGCCGTAAGGTTGGCTGGTAAGGCCAAGAGGATGGTGAACTCAAATGAATATGCACTGTGTGTTTGAGGACATTGTAACAGTGCGAAGGTTCTGAACAATGTTGTTGCCTATATTCTCCAGAATGAACAAGATGTAAACTCCTGAAGAGCATAGCTCTGAGATTGTATTGTAACTATTGTTGTTGCTGATTAATATAATTGAGCTGAGTGTTTTGGAGGGTGGGGTTTTTTACTCGAAAGGGTTTTCCCCACGTAAATATGTGTTCTAATCTTGTGTTCCATCTTTCATGTTTATTGATTCTGTTTGTAGAATTTTTCAATGCTTGTTGTTGAATTTACGTGCTTCTCTCAGAAAGGTTAATGTGGGAAATGCACTATGTCTGATTCCACTTTGTGGCACAGTTGTACGTGTCTTTGAGGCAATTTAACGAAATTAAAAGTTATTGAAGGCACTACTGTTCTTGGATGTTTCTCTGAGATGACCCCATATTTCCCAACAAGTGGTATTAGATCTATGTGAGTGTAGGAAGAATGGATTCTAGGACTCGCTGATACCTGTAAGTGGTATTAAAGTCTTCTTCTGGTTGTCGGTTCTAGGTATTTCTCCTGTGAAGATTTCTTAGTCTATCAGGCTTGAGGAAATCTGGAGGAATCGGCTGATGTATTGATCCTTTGGTGAGTGGAAGTCTTGTGGTATTCAGAGACAACACGTAACTTGAAGGATGGTGAAGATGGAGAAATTAGAGTTGATCATATTGCAATGATGTTGTCTGAGGCTCCTGGTTGGAAGCAGTGTAACATTGATGTATGAGGTGGATTTCTTTGTTGTGGTTGTGTTGCAGCAAAGCTTTCATATTGGGTGTTTGTGTGAGGGGATCCTTGATGGTATGGAAATGCTTGCGTTGTTTTTCAGCCATGGAAGAGAGTGCTTATGCTAGGTGGTGTTTCCTGGTGTTTTAAGGCATTGTTGCATGTTAACCGCGAATGCATAAAGGCTATGGAGTTAATCATTAGATGATTTGAAAGCTTCTGAAATAGCCTATCTCTTTCTCGGATGCATGTACATATTGATGGTTTTGGAAATGGCTTGGAAGGGACCTGGATTTCCTGAACTATTGTTTCTTTTAAGGATTATTTGTACTTGCATGGCCCTATGGTTTTGTAGGTTTTACACGGTCAAGAAAAACTTGTGGCTATGTGGAGTTTTTGTTAAGCTATTTTCTAGACCCTGGCTTTCGGGGTGTTGCTGGATGAGATAGTTGTAGTTCTGCATGCATGCTTTGTGCATGGTTTGAGGAGGTGAGATGATTTCTCTACATGGGAGTGTTGGTAAGTGATTTATCACTCAGCATTCTTATGGTGGTGCTTGTGGTTTCCTATACTATGGTGCTTGAGTTGTGGACATGATTGGAAAATTGAATTTGGCTTGATCTGATGTTTGAGTCATATTGTCTACATGGTGTTCTCTTTGAGATCTCAGTTTTGCATCTTCCATTGCGATGATGGGTTTGCATGCTTCATTGATTGAATTTTTGGGTTGATCAATGTTGTGGGTTGTCTTTACCTACATGTTTGTTGTGGGACAACTCGGATGTGGACTGTCTATATCCACGAGGTTGATGCAGTGTTTGTGCAGACTTGTTAGCTGGCCTTGTCTGTGGTCACTTGTGCATTGGTGTGATTGCTTTGAGATGAGAGGATGGATGGCGTTGAGTACCTAAATATTCAATTATGGGAACCTATATCATGTGTATCACAATGTCACAGAGAGCTAGATACACGTTTTAGTGTAAGATTTTGACAGTGATGGTGTGGTCTGCTTAGTTTTGGAGATCTTGGTGCTGCTCAACTTTGTTGTCAAATGGACATGTTGTTGCAAACTTGAAGGATTTTCAGTTTATAAAATTATTGGTCATGATGCTTGGAAATCTTGGATGTCCCGTTTCAGTGGGATCTTTAGCAGTGACTATGGGTTTCATCACTTGGTGATGGATGGTCTTCTTTAGTGTTGCAAATGTTACTAGGAGGAGCTCTTAGATCCTGTTGTTGCAGAAGGGTTCTTTTGCATTTGCATGGACACTATTTGAGGATGTGCAACATATTAGAACCATGGAGTATGTTTGGAGTCTTTGTTAGAGGTGTTGGTGGTGCTTGACAGGTGATATTGGTTTTGAATTTGTTTGTTTTATGTCATGGTATACTCTTGCTTATGTACTAGAGTTTTGACATTGTGCATTGTACTTGAGACCATGGTGAAGTCACTTGGAGCTTGGTATCTCCTAAGGGGGGTGTGTAGATCATGGTTTCATGATAATTTCCTAATTCATATGATTGGAGCTTTGATAGTGATTTGGTAATTCTTTGTGTATTGGGTTCTTTGATTATTTGGTTGATACTTCATGATATTGCAATAATGCAGATTGGGGTTTAGCATGAGATGATCAGTTGCCAGTACTCATGGATACATGGAGAATAAGGTGAGGTTGTATTTCTCTTGAGAGGAGAGAACTGTTGATGGACACTTTTGATGAAGTTTTCAACAGAAATTCTGAGAAGCCTACACCTTGGTTGGACGTGAGTTCAACAGAGACCAATGAGTAGATTGCTCTTGGATAAGTCATGATGATTTGGTTATCCTGGAGGAGCATTCTCTTTCCCCACTCTTGGTCTACTCGGTAGAGAAGTCTAATCTGAGAGGTATTTTCCCATTGTATCTTTCAGATGTGTTTTATGCTTCCTTTCATGATATGGATCTTGAATTGCTATTTAGATGGTTTTGGAGGGTTCATTGTGAGAGATGGATAGCATGTTTATCTCCTTGGGTTTATATTTTTTCATCTATGATGGTCATAGGGGATGGTAGTGGGCATATTTCCTGATATGGGAAATGAAATAGTTTGATCTTATTTGAGAGGCTTACATCCATGTTGATTCCATGTTATATGTGTTATGTTTGATCTTGGAGATTGAACGGTTGGGTGTTGTTATGATTTTCTCTTTGGGGTTTTTGAAGGAGATCATACTTGACACAGTTGGCTTGAAGAGGTGTATGTAGGAGGATGTTCTATAGGTATATGATGTGCAGAGTTTCTCTTTGTTCTTGGTTGTCTTCCTAGATGTCTGGTTTCACATTATATTGGTTTGAGGTTTGGTCGGAGCTATAGTGATCACTAGCTTGTGGTCATGTGTTTTTACTCATGTTCTTGGGTGATGACATGGAGGTTCTTAATCTTTTTCCTTTGTTGGGTGTTGAAGAACGTGGAAGAGCTTTGGAAGACTGTTGAGAGAATTGATTCTTGTAGTAGTTGGTTGCAGGTTGTGCATATCATTCTGGATAATTCCTTGATACTACATGGTTACATTTTCTATGTGCTATTATTGGTAGACCTGCTATATCTTCGATCCTTCAAATTTGGCATTACCCATGTAGTGGGAGTACCTAGATGCATTTGGTCTTTTTTGACTGGTCTATGCATGGTGCTTGTATCTACGGTTGATGGGTTGGTTGTGTTGTTGACATAAGTCTACTAAAGAGGATACCTTGAAGGTATGTAAGATTGGATGGAATAGCACAAGCTGTGGGTGCTATTTTTAGTCACGTGGGTTAATCAGTTGGATGGGAGTAGTCAGTTCTCTAGTTGCTATTCTAGCTGATGTTCTATCTTGTTTATGGAGAATGACCTCATGGTTGTGTTTTTTTTGAGGCTTTGAAGTTGATATTGTTTTTGTATAGTGTGTGAGCACAGTGAAGTGGTGGGAACATGTTATAGTCTTTGTTATTAGTTGGATCTGGTGTTTGTGTTCTGTAGACTGGTGCATATATGCCTTGGCTCGTTTCTTGTCCTGTAGTGGATGGATGAAACCGTTGCTTGGGTTGGTGGACATCTTGGATGTTGGTGTCGATGTCTTGGTTGGAGCACGAGAGAATTTTTTGAGATTCTTATTATTGCATCAATGGCTATGGTACAGTGTTTCTGAAGGTTGGAAAGGGGTTTAGTGAGTTCTTCGTCAAGTGGGAGATTGTTGAGAATGTGTGTCTCAAACTCACTAGTGAAACCCTAGTTTTGTTGCTTAGACCTCTGAAAGTGATGGATCATACTTGTACCATTGTACTATTGGAAATTGTGCCTCTACTTGTTGGCTTGTATCTCTATTCAAGTCTTCATTGTCGGTCGATCGTTGTAATTCCTAAGTTCATAACCTAAGTCGTGGAGTTTGGAAGTTTCATAACTTCCCGACTAATCGATCTCCTTCATTGTTGTGGCATCGGTGTTTTTGGTCACTTTGTAACTTGTTTGCGGTGGTTATGAAGTTTGGGTTCTCTCCGACTGGGCGATAGAGGTCACGGGGATTGGTAAATCTGTAACTCGTATGCGGTGGTTATGAAGTTATCATTTTGAGTGATGCACTGATGGGTGTTCACTTTGGTGGGGGCCATGCCAATGATTGATTTGATTGCACGTGTATGAGTGAGTTGGTAATCAAAAGGGATAACTCATGGATACCTAAAGTCTTTGGGATTTTTTTTATGACTTTTAATATTTCGCACTAATGTGGGATAATATCGACGGTTGAGCTTCTTGGCGGTTGAGTGAACCGAATCAGTTTGGACAGTTGTTTCCTGGAAATCGAAGGGTCGAAGTGAATATAGTAAGAAGAATGGAAGAACGATAGGGGGTGGTTTGAACTTGATATAAGAGAGACAGAGAGTGAACAAGGTGAAGGCCTAGATAGCTATAAGGCTGGATGGTAAGGCCAAGAGGATGGTGAACTCAAATGAATATGCACTGTGTGTTTGAGGACATTATAACAGTGCGAAGGTTCTGAACAATGTTGTTGCCTGTATTCTCCAGAATGAACAAGATGTAAACTTCTGAAGAGCATAGCTTTGAGATTGTATTGTAACTATTGTTATTGTTGATTAAGACAATTGAGTTGAGTGTTTTAGAGGGTGGGGTTTTTTACCCGAAAGGGTTTTCCCCACGTAAATTTGTGTTCTAATCTTTTGTTCCATCTTTCATGTTTATTGATTCTTTTTGTAGAATCTATTAATGCTTGTTGTTGAATTTACATGTGCTTCTCTTAGAAAGTTTAATGTGGGAAATGCATTGTGTCTGCTTCCACTTTGTGGCACAGTTGTATGTGTCTTTGAGGAAATTTAATGAAATTAAAATTTACCGAAGGCACTACTATTCTTGGATGTTTCTCCGAGATGACCCCATATTTCCCAACATGAACAAGCAGTAGTAGCTCAACATACTCAATAAAATCCAAACCTCTTGACAAATCAAAACATGTTGCCACAAAATTTTAACACAATGCGACGCAACATATATGAGACATCTTGGAATAACCAACAACAAGGTTTTAGTACTAATATGCAAAACATGGGATAACCACAACATGTAGTGAACCAACAAGACAACATCCCTTTGCAAACATGCTTCAAAAACAATATAAAGACCCCAAACATAATGCACACATGCTTCAATATGGATCCTACACCCACAACATGGCATAAGGTCTAGCATATATAAAGACCCCACAATATAATGCACACAATATTATGGAGCAACAAGGTTATAACATATCTCCTTATCAAACAAACACACCAAGTGATGATGTAACCTTACAAATGTACAGAATCTCAACCAAAGGATATCAGAAATCTAAATTGGAAAACCAAAGAAGAGCTATGCTCTACGATATATATGTCCATATCCAATTGATTGGTCCTTATCTATGATAACTTTCCCCGAGAACTTTGAAATACCAAAATTTGATGAATATAGGGGAAGAGGGGATCCAATAGAGCATGTGTGAGAATTCTCAGTTGCTTGCATGGATGTATAGCACAATGATACCTATTTAATGAGGCTTTTCCCATGAAGTCTCTACAGGGCCACTATTGAGTGGTTCTCTCATCTACCGCCTGGTATCAAAATATTTGATGAATTGTAAAATAAATTTGTCAATCATTTCTCATAAAACATAGAACAAGATGTAACAATCGTTGTTCTATACAAAATTAAACAAATCCAATGGGAATCATTTGCTTCATATCTACAGAGATGGAGACATAAATCTAGAAAATTTAAATGGCTCGTTCTCGAGAAACAGCTGATAGATATCTTTGTCACCAACATACAAATGGAAATTAGTTACCAACTCACCATGTTGTGCCCTAGTAATTTTGAGGAAACCATTGAGAAGGGCTTACTCATAAAAAGAGCTCTCATAGCAAGAGGAGTCATTAAACTATATAACAACAAAGACCACGCTTCCAGTTCAAATGACAAACCAAAAATATCAGAAAAGAACAAAAACATTACCAATGATGGAGTATTAGATGCAAAATTTGTACAAAATGTACAAACTCCTAGAAATCCATAGAACAATGTCTAAATATCTCAATCAAATTACCCACCAAATAACACTCAAAACAATCAGCTCACATATCCTCAAAATAACCAACAAAATAATCAGCAAAAAAATCAAGGGCAAGATATTCAAAGAGGGTTGTCGAGGCAGAATAATCAAACTAGGATAAAATTAACTCCATTAGGAGAAACTCTTGAGGTATTTATGCACAAACTAGTCCAAAAGAACCTTATTAGGCCTCCTAATGTTGATAAAACAACTTATGATGAACCAAATTTCAAACCCCCTTGGTACAACGAGAACAATCGATGTGAATTCCAAGGATAAAGGGTCACACGACAAATAACTGTATGAGACTTAAGAACATTATACAAGACTTAATAGAAAAAGGATATGTCAACATTGAACATCATCTTGGGCCCTCTGGTAATAGATACATGAGAATATACAACGATTCACCCCCTAATCATTCTATGGGAAATAACAAATGTAAGGGGAAATATTACTGGAAAGACAACTTCACCTACGATGAATTTGTAGGAACCATCTATCAAGCCAATCAAAACATCAATGTCATGGCTATACTAGGAAAAATCCCCAAATTCAATGTGACTACACAAAGAGGAAAAGTCACAATCCAAGGAGCCCCACTTCTAGCCAAAGTCGTCATCAAGCCTTCCACTAACTATAGCATTGTTGACCAATTGAAGAAAACTCCAACATTAATCTCTATCCTTGAACTTTTGAAATTATCACCAACACATAAAGAGATCTTGGAGAAAGTTCTCATTGAATCCTCAGTGCCCAACGATCTTAACACTAATCAATTTCAAGCCATGGTTGGTACCATCACTTCACCCCATCTTTTGGTCTTTTCTGAAAAGGACCTTCCATAAAGATCCTTCCACAATCAAGCTTGTATCTTGAGGTTTATGTCCATAAACACAAAATCAAGATAGTCCTAATAGATAGGGGTGTGGGTTTAAACATATGTACCCTAAAAATGGTAAAGCAATTGGGATATTCTTATGACGTAATTGACAAGAACAAGAGTATCACCATAAGGGATTATGATGATAGGGAGAGAAACTCTAAGGGAACAATAAGACTTCCCATCCAAGTGGGGCTAGCAATAGTAGAAATAACTTGTTAGGTCCTAGATCTTGAGTTTCCATATAACCTTCTCTTGGGACATCTATGGATCCATACAATGCAAGTAGTTTCTTCAACCTTTCATCAATGCCAAAAAAATTCTTACAATGATAAGTTACAGTATATGCCAATCCCGAACCCTTCCATTACTGCTCAAACTTGGAGGAGAAGTACAAAACGCTCCTTTAAATACCTAGTAACGATATATTATTCCACTCATTTTCCTATGTTGATCTAGCATCACTTTCTTCAACCTCAACTTCATCTACTTCAACCTCAATTTCATCTACTTCAACCTCAACTCCATCTATGTCAACCTCAACTCTATCTATGTCAATCAATCCTCCAAAATCCGAACTCAAGATCCAGCTAATTGAAAAGGGTTGTGGAGAATACCATTTCAAACAATCCTTTCATATTGGGGAACTTCCCCCATCACTAAAATCCTACAGATGACCAAAGGAAATAAAGCATGTTCAAGCTAGCACATATTAATTTAAATCCACTATCTTCAAAAAGTGGGGAGACATGAAGGATGAAGTGGTATTCGAAGAGGACCTCTCATCATGGATCTATAAAGAACAAGAGGAACATGAATAGCTACATCCCCTTCTTGTGGGTCTCAACAATAAAGGTTATCAAATAGCAAGAAATATGGGATAAACTAGAAAAGGAAGCCTTTATCTACACAAACAAGGCATAAGAGAACTCATCATAATTGAAAAACACAAGAAGAACATGGGACTAGGTTATGGTTCGATAGGCGTGGTTACCCCAAACATTGAAACTATTGGAAATTAGTGTTCACATAGGTGTTAGAAATTAGAGTTTATGTGAGTATTTAAATTAGTGTTATGAGTAAGTGTCATAATATTAAGTTGTTAAGAAACAAATTAATATTATTATTAGTTACATTTTTTGTTTGAGTTGTTAAAATAACTCAATATTAATAGGGAGGTTGTTTGGGTTGTTTCCTATAAAATAGGATGTGAGAAATCCTATAAATATGTAATGTACTTGAATGAAAATAGATAGAGATCAAGCATGAAATTATTTTGTGTAATATCATTTGTAACTTCATTTATCTCTACCCATATTTTTAATATGGTATCAGAGCATAATTGGGTGTGATTCCCTCACGCGAGCACCCAGGAAGATGAGAGTATGTGAGATGTAATTTCTACAAGATAACGTAGTTGATAGTTTAGGAGAGTATTAGAATTATTGTTGTGTAGCTTGTTTGTGCATATTTGTTGCCATTGATCCTCACCTTGAGGTTTATATGAATCAAACCTGGATCCTTGATGCACCTACTCAATGTAACATTTCCATAATACATGTGAGTGAATGCCAAGATCTGGGGATTGTTACTCTTGTTCCACTGCGAGAAGGCGTAAATAGTGACATGGGTGTGGATCTTTCAAAGTATGGATTGATGTTATTTTAATTCTCTCAATATTGGAGTACAAGATTCTTCTTATTCATATTTCATGGCATTTCAATCATTGAAGCTTCTTTTGCAACAACATTTTTTTATGTACTCAAGATCATGGAGGTATCGCACCACTAGTGGCAACACCATAGCCACATGTAGTTTTAGCTGCAACGTGGTCTTTTCTACCTAAATTAGTTTAGACGCTATGACCATCAATGGAGAGTGTTTTTTATCCATAAAGAACCCATAGAAGTAACGACATCACCGCTGCTAGTGCAGGGCATCTAGGTTGTCATGATGCAAAAAAGGGTTCAAGTGTTGGTTTTTGAGTTGCTAAGTCATTTTTTTTTGTAATAAGGTCATTAAGACCATTTCATGTGTGTTTGAGTCAATATTAGGTTGCTAGGTGGGTTAGAGAGTCAAGTTGCATAAGTTGTTAAGTTTGCAAAAATGTTGTCAATATTGTAAAAGTGCAAAAAAAGGGAATGTGAAGGACCTCATCAGTTGTAAATGGATGAAGTTGAATAGTTTAAATTTTAAAAACTATTGGGAACCATTTTTAAATGTTTAAATATGCTTGATAAGGTCGGAGGCAAGGTTGGACAGTTGTATCTTGAAGAAAAATTAATAAAAATAACTTTTTTCTTGCATTTTTTAACGTGATTTTATTGCTCTAGGATTGTGTACAGTTCTATATGGTAATATCATGACCTAAAACTAGTTGGTATTGATGAATCACTGATTCTACTTTCATTTTTACTTTTTTTCATTTAATTTCATTAAGATTTGAGCATTCTATAGCAAATTTTATAAAACTAGTCAGAAACCCTTGGTTAACTGCCTTGAAGGGAAGAAAAATGCAAAACCCACATTCCACCAATGAAACCTCGTGAAACTTGGTGGAATCAAAGGGGTTAAGGTTTTTTTGGTGTCTACAAACTTTTAGGAGCAGGGGATGGCGTTGAGTGCAATTTTGGTGATGCCCTAGCCTAACTAACCTCATGTGTTAGGCATTGAAAGTGCATAGGGCTTAGGGTTTATAGAAGAACTCTTGGAAGATTGTTGAAATTTCTTTGGAAGGTCTTGGAAGAAACCACATGACATTTCTAATCCATTGGAATGAAGGTTTGAAGTCTAGAGTTGGAAAACCTTGTTGTGACCTAGTGAAGCAAGCCTAATTAGGCCTAATTCAAAGCGTAACAGTAGAAATTTGGCCTTTTTGTTCCAAAACACCCCCACTTGTTATTGAGATATGTTGTTAAAGGGCATAAAGGGTATCTAAATCTGTAGTTATATTTTGGGTATGAGGTCTGGTTTGAAAAATATGTTGGAAAATAGATTATGGAGTGCTACTAAGAGTTAGCAGACATAAGAAGAGAAACCCATCATTTAATGCTTGGAAACTTGAGGATTTGATTGTTTTAGATCATTTTGAGGCTAACCATCCCTTATCTACATAAAATTGGTATCAGAGCTTAGGTTGGTCTATAAAAAGGGAAAGTGTGAAGCAAAAGAGAACAAGATGCCTCCAAAAAGTAACACTATGGCTATGAAAATGAATGAAATGAAAGAGAAGATTGTTGATGCAATGCTAGAGGAAGAAAATCACTCTCATAATCTCATCATAACAAAACTCAATCAAATATTTCATGTCCATTCAATTAGGACTCTTTTCCCTTCACAAAGCCTTGAATCAAAACTATCGAACTGAGAATAAAGCACAAAATCCCTTGAAGTCTTCTCAAAAACACTTTAAACATCATCAATTTAACTGGCCCATATCCCTTTTACCAACATAATCATCACAAAATTGAGAACTTTTAAAATGACTGTCCTAACAACAAGACCATGCCCATTAGGCCCCGTCAATAAGCAATCTCAAAATCCCAAAACCATTTCCATTCTTTAATGGCATAAACAAGTTCAAAAACATCTGTACAAATCCATAAAACTATCTTCCATATTCTAATCAATACATTTTATTCAACACCTGTACTAGACCTTCAATTTAGACTCACAAAAGATGACTGTCATCAGTCTGCCATGAAATAATAGTACACAAATGAGCAATAACCCACCAAACTTTCTCTGAGAGGGCTCTAAGTACATCAACACAACCTCTTAGAACATTTTCACCCCAAGTAGAGTTCCTTTTACTTCATCAAAAACATAGAATAGCACTAATAACTGTCAAATTAAGACTATCATGACAGAACTGTGTCAAGAATAGGCTCTAACCCTCTTAAACCCATCAAGTCTTGTCTAAAATTAAATCACAATATATATAACAACCTTTATCAATCAAATTTACCCAAAGGGATACCTTTTTATAACAACAAAACTCAAGTTTCCCACTATTCACAGGCAATTACTAGATTTTTCTTCAAAAACAGTACTAGGGCTTCATTGTTTCTTATGCCAACCATTGTCTTTAGGTCTAAAACTTTGGAATATGAAAGAAAATATAAAAAAAATCCTTCTTACCAAAATTTAGACTGTTCCACTAATTGAAATGGAAGAAACTTAATTTTGAAACATCATTGTTTACCCTAGGAGAGGGTTTAACTCGCCTGTAGGAATTCTCTCATAACTTTTACAATACTTCATGGATTTAGATGAAATAAACTTCAAATTGAACTAGATTCATAGGGATTTAATTTCCAAAGGAGGAGGAGGGGATTTGAGCAGCTATAATGGTCATACAATGCCCTCCAAAAAAGAAAACATGGGAAAACTAACAAAAAATAGAGCTTTTCATTAATTCTTCCACTCATACATCATCCCTCTACTTGTCTCAAAGTTTGTGAGGCCACAAAATTCTTTAAATAAACCAACCAACACCTAAAACTACCCCATCAACTACCTGAATTTTCATCTTCCATGTTTTTTTACATTTTGTGCATTTTTGCAACTTTACATTGACAAATTTTCATCAAATTGTGCAACTTTTACATAATGTATCTAATGACTCCAAAACAACTTTAAATTCCTTAAAAAAACCTATTATGGTAATTTAGACCCTATTACAACATTATATTATCACTCTAAATCAAAATCCTAAAGTTTCCTCTTGGAGGCATGATCTTGTTAGGGTGCACCTACACCAACTGTAAAAGAGATTAGGAGATTAAAGGAATTGCAAGATATGTTGGTAGCCAGGCTTGAGGTTGTTGAAATGAGTCATAGGAGAGGTATGGTCATAGGTGATGTGAGTGACCCTAAAGAAGAAGGAAAGAGGAAAATCTCCAAGAATGATTCCAAGAGGAAGAGTTGGATCCTGATGAGCAGAGGATGGCCAAGCTACTAAAGGTGGTCAAGGAAGATAAACACAACGTAAAGATGGATTTACCTATGTATGGAGGGAACTTGAATGATGAATATTTTTTGGATTGGATAGCAACACTTGATAATTACTTTGAGTGTGAAGATATTCCAGAGGAACAAAGGGTAAAGTTGGAAAAAAAAAAATTGAAGGGTCATGCCCTACTTTGGTGGGATTATGAGCAAACTAAAAGGAGGAAGAAAGGCAAGTCAAAAATTCTTTCTTGAGACTGAATGGTGGAAAAACTTAAGGGAAAGTTCTTACCGGTGATTATGCAATTCAACTATTCAAGAAACTTCAAAATCTTAAACAAAGAGATATGGATGTCAAAGCCTATACTAAGGAGTTTTATAAGTTGAGTATAAGAGTAGGTCACATGGAGCATGATGTGGAGAAGGTGGCTAGATATCTCAGTGGGTTAAGGTTTAACCTTCAAGATGAGTTAAGTTTGACAAACCCAAGAACGGTAGAGGAATGTTACCAATTGGCAATTAGGGCTGAAGAAAAGCTAAAGAGAAGGCAAGATAAACAAAACAGGGATAGAGGAAAAAATTCTAGAGGAAGGGGGTCATTTTCTGGTCCAAGGCAGTCATATGAGAACCAAGAAGATACAAGCAAAGTCCAAGACCAAGTTGCAGATTCAAGAGGTGGATTTAGAGGAGGTAGATCAGCTTCTGGAGGTAGATTTGCAGGTCAAGGAAGAGGATCTAGTGGATTCATAGGAAGATGTTACCAATGCAACAAGTTTGGACATCAAGCATGGGAATGCATTGAAAATCAGGCCTCTACTTCACATGGAGGAGAAAGAAGGACTCAATTGGTACAAGAAGAGGATAATGAGAGTGTGAACTCAACATCATAGCATGTTGCTCCAGAAGTTGGTGAATCACTCATGGTAAGGAGAACCCTCATCAAGGTACTAGTAGAGAAGGAGCCACCACAAAGGAAGACTGTCTTTAGGAAAACTTATAAGTGCTTGGGTAAATTTTGTAAAGTTGTAATTGATTTGGGTATTACAAATAATATGGTTTCAATTGAGATCATTGAAAAGCTTAAGTTGCAAAGGATACCAGATGCTACTCCTTACAAAGTCTCTTGGTTAAATGAGGGTCAACATTTTTTGGTGAATGAATAAATTTGGGTGGAGTTTCATATAGGAGGGTATAAAGACAAAATTTTATGTGACATAATACTCATGGATGTGTACCTTTTGATGCTAGGGAGGCCTTGGCAATTTGATAGACATGCTATGTATGATGGAAGTAGGAATACTTATGAGATAGAAAAAGATGGGGTCTCCTATACCTTGACACCATTGAAGGAGGAGGACAGAGGACAAACCATGGGATCTAATGTGATGATGGTAGGTAGGAAGGAGTTCATAAAGGTAGAAGAAGAGGATGACATGGACCTTGCAGCCACTTTAAAACCTAGAGACATTATGATAGTAGAAATGAAGAGTCACTTGATTTTGGAGGTCCAAGATTAGCTTAAGAAGTATGTTGCTATGATGATAGGAGGGGTGTTCCATTTGCTAATTTCAAAGGGGGATATTGGTAATTCCATTTCTTTCATGCCAGAGGTTAGTATGCCTAATCAAGCAACAGCTATAGGGACACAACAATACATGGAAGAGATGAGAAGCAAGGGTGAAGAGGTCAAGGATAAACTGCAAAGGAATGTGGGCAAGTCCAAGCACACAATTGAAGTGAAGAAGAAGGAAGTTCATTACAATGATGGAGGAGATAGGGTAGCAGGTAATTATGTAGGTTCAACAACATTCTTAGATGAAGAACAGGTCAAAGATCATCCACCAAGTAGGCCTCTGAAGTTGGAGTATGTCCTAGATGCCAAGGAACTCAAAAAGACAAAGGATAATGCCTACTTTCGGTATTTAGTCCATTGGAAGGGTTTACCAAATTAAGATATCACTTGGGGGTCATAGAATGACATGATCAAGCATAAATCTACTATTTCAGCACTGTCCTCAATGGGAATTGAGTTCATTTTGCTCGGGGAGTATGGTGAAGGGCACCCAGGCTTTCATGATGCAAAAAATGGGTTAAGTGTTAGTTTTTGAGTTGTTAAGTCATTTTTGTTTGTAATAAGTTCAATTAAGACCATTTCATGTGTTTTTTAGTTAATATTAGGTTGTTAGGTGGGTTAGAGAGTCAAGTTGCATAAGTTGTTAAGTTTGCAAAAATGTTGTCAATATTATAAAAGTGCAAAAATAGGGAATGTGAAGGGTCATCGATTGTAAATTGATGAAGTTGAATAGTTTCAATTTTAAAAATTGTTGGGAACCATTGGGAAATGTTTAAATATGCTTGGGAAGGTCTAATCCAAAGTTGGAAAGTTGTATCTTAAAGAAAAATCAATTAAAAAAACTCTATTCTTGCATTTTTAACATGATTTTGCTACTCCAGGCTTGTGTATGATTCTGTACAGTAATATCATGACCTAAAATCAATTGGGATTGATGAAGCACTGAGTCTACTTTCATTTGTACTTTTTTTCATTGAATTTCATTAAGATTTGAGCATTTTATAGCAAATTTACTAAAACTAGTCAAAAACCCTTGGTTAACTGCCTTAAAGGGAAGAAAAATACAAAACCCACCATTCTACCATTGAAAGCTCATGAAACTTGGTGGAATTGAAGGTTTTAAGGTTTTTTTGGTTTCTAAAAACTTGCAGGAGCAAGGGATGTCGTTGAGTGCAATTTTGTTATGCCCTAGCCTAACTAACCTCATGTATTAAGCATTGAAAGTGCATAGGGATTAGGGTTTGTAGAAGAACTCTTGGAAGATTGTTAAAATTGATTTGAAAGGTCTTGGAAGACACCACATGACATTTCTAAGCCATTGTAATGAAGGTTTGAAGTCTAGAGTTGGAAAACCTTGTTGTGACCTAGTGAAGCAAGCCTAATTAGGCCTAATTCAAAGCGTAGCAGCAAAAATTTGGCCTTTGTGTTCCAGAACACCCCCACATGTAATTGAGATATGTTTTCAAAGGGTATAAAGGGTATCTAAATCTGTAGTTAGATTTTGGGTATGAGGTTTGGTTTGAAAATTATGTTGAAAAAATATATTATGGAGTTTTACTAGGAGTTAGCAGACATAAGAAGAGAAACCCATCATTTAATGCTTGGAAACTTGAGGAGTTGATTGTTTTAGATCATTTTGAGGCTAACCACCCCTGCTCTACATCAACTGCACATGGTGTAGAAAGCGTTGATCTGAAGGCTATAGAACATCAGTTGTCAGTGCCTAGTGCAATCAGTTATAAGCTTTTTGACCCAGATGAACCAAAGAAAAATGATTCAGTAGAAATGTGTATCAATGGCTCAAGTGTTTTAATTATGTGTTTTGTTCCTTGTTAGGAAAAGGTATTAGGACCTTGGCGATTCAAGTCCCCCATCTGGAGTATTGCCAATATTAACAGATTGTGTGTTGGTTCTTAATATGCAAATCAAGAGGATGATTATTTCGCTATTCTTCATGACGCTTTAGTTGGTGTTCCTAAAGTGAAAAAGTTTAAATGGTTGTAGGCCTATTGATCAAATACTTCGTCTTGTTCCAAATGTTAAGAATTTATGTATTAGGCTTAGGTGTCAAGTTGTGTTTTTTAATTAAGTCGATTAGTATTAATTTGAGTCATTTAAATTAGTAATTTTGTATTATTTAGTTTAAGTTTTCAAATTCTCAAGATATCTTTTTTTTTTGGTGAAAGTGGCAAGCCACTATAATATATTATATATAAATAGATTAATACAAAATTTGGTTCTAGGGAGCATACCAGCAAGAAAGAGCCAATAAGAAAACCTTCGGTTATAGCTCAAAAGTGACAAAAATTACATGTTTACAGAGTTTCATCTTAAAATTAAACTAAGCATGTTGATGATTCAAAATTCAACATTCAATTCCCAATAATTCTCAAGATGTCTTATTAGTTTTTATAGAGATATTTTGTTTCAAGTCAAAGTCAAGTTGTGTCAATTTAGATTAGGGTCCATTTTCATGAGTCCTTAATTGTGAGTTTAGTGCCATTAAAAGTAGTGTATCAAAATCTAAAAGTGTCAAATAAATCAAAATTGTCTCATTTGTAAATGGACGCATTATCGCTTGTACGCGACATCCATCTTGAAGGGGGCATTTTAAAACTAAGTTTCAAAGCCAAATTTGATAATTAAGTAGCACACCTATTGGAGGATGGAGGCACCGAAGGCTAGAGGATATTCAGCAACCTCTCGTGAGTCACTAGCGACGAGGTTGCAAAATTGTTTTAGTGACAAAACTATTTGTGCCAAAATGACTAAAGCCAAGATCAATTTCCAAGTGGCAGTGGCAACCATCTCATATCATTTCTTTTTAGAGTGGAAATTGTTGGATGTTGTGGTTGTTTTTTTGATATGTGGTTGTCATTGATGTCAACACTATTAGCATAAATTCATTTGAAGTTGTATATGTCAAGGATATTGAGAAAATTGTAATAAATGAGTTGCAGGTTGTTAGTGAAGTGAAGTTTAGTGTAGTTGACATACTAGTAATTATTTTTGTACATTGATGATTAGAGGTTGTGGACTAAATGGTTTGTTGTTGAGTGTATCTAGTTTATACACATCGAGTTTCAGAGATCCACATGAAGATTTGATCGAGTTATGAATATTTTCATTCTGACAGTTTTTTTGTTTCCTTAGTTGGTATTCTTGATTGAAGATGAGGCTATTTCAGTTAGTTCAGTTTTTGCAGATGCTTCTATTGTGATTCATGATGCTTTTGGATGTTTCTAGATCATGCTCTATCTTTTTTGCACGTCCGCATTGATCGTTGTGCTCATGGTTGGCGATTTTCTCTTGTGTGTTCATGTTTTTCTTGTTCTTGGCCGACATAGTGTTTGTAGCGTGTTGTGGATCTTTGAGGAGTAATTAATTGAAATGTCTTCATGCTGAAGATGTTGTTTTGGTTCCTCACTAAGTTGTGGCTGACCTTGGTTGATTCACATTGATAATCTTTAATGTTTTGGGCCGATAGTTTATATTCATTTTATTATTTCTTTGTGGTTGACTTGTAGCGATGAAATTTCTTGTTGTGGATATATATGAGTGATTGTTCATTTCATTTGAAGTATGTAGAATGTATGTGTGCACGAATAATTTTCTAAATCATTCAAAGGTAGAGAAAAGTGTGAAGAAGAGTGAATAAGAGTGGAGAAGTGTTCGCGTACTTAATTGGAACTGTATTCAGGCATTAGCAGATACTATTTTCTCAGTTCAAAATTTGAATGGCTGTAATCTGAATCTCTTTGTAAGATAGTGTGTCTTCCTTTGTAATTGAGCAGTGAGCTCTAGGAAGTACTCCTGAATGCATTTACATTCCCCATATTTCATTTTCATTATACTTTTAACCGGGTATAATCTTGTGGACTGACCTCCACCGTGGTTTTTCCCCTAACAGGGTTTCCATAAAAAATCTTGGTGTTATGTGTGTTTCTGATGTGTTGATGATTTATGCTTTCATGGTTAATTATTAGATCTGAGAATAAGGTGAATAAGTTGAATAAGTTTTGAATTTATGTGACAACCGATTCACCCCCCCCCTCTTAGTTGTCTTCCCTTGTATTTCCAACAATTGGTATCAGAGCAAGTTCCTTGGAAGAAGTTTAACAGCTTCAGGTGATCCAGGATGGCAAGTTACAAGAAGGATATTCTGAGATTTGATGGAACAAATTATTCTTTGTGGAAGACTCGAATGGAGTGTTATCTGAGATGCATTGGTGAACCCTACTAGAGCATTACAAGTAATATGTATATTATTCCATAGAATGGTCCTACTACTTCTACTGAGAGCAGAGATGTTGGGTATAATATCTGGGCTAAGGAAGCTTTGTTGAGTGCTTTGACTGATTCTGAGATGAAAAATGTTATGGATCCGAAGACTGCTTATGAGATCTGGAAAAAGTTGGAAACCTTGTATGAAGGTGATGCTAATGTGAAGATTGCTAAGTTGCAGAGTTTGAAAGGGAAATATGAAAGGTTGAGAATGGATGATGATGATAACATTAATACTTTCATGCAAAGAGTGAATGAACTTGTGTGTGGTATTAGATGTGCTGGTGGAAGATAGATGAATCTGAGATTGTTGCTAAAGTGCTTAGATCCCTGCTTGATTCTTACAAAGTCAAAGCTAGTGCTATTGAAGAGCTCTGGATTGTAACAAACATAACCAGAGATATGTTGGTTGGTAAGTTGATTGCTTTTGAGTTGAGAAAATTTTGTGATGCCCTTCCTAAGGTCGAATTTGCATTTAAGGCTACTACTTTTGAAAGAGATAGAAAGAGATATGATCTGGGTGAAAGTTCATCTAGGAAGACATTCAAGTATGAGGATGAAATCAGACAGATTGAAGAAGAAGAAAGAGAGCTAGAAGAGTTGGAAACACTTATTTTCAAAAGAGTACCCAGAGGAAAAGGTAAGTATGAAGGAAAATTACCTCTTAAATTATTTTCTTGCAATAAGATAGGTCATTTTGCATCCAGGTGTCCAAAAAGAGTTGCTAAACCAAGACATAACAAGCCTAGATTTCAAAAGAAGTGTTACTATGTTGTTGATGAAGGTGTGACAGATGATGAATGGGTATTTATTGCTATCAAGGAAAATAATCATGTATCTACTGAATTTGTTGGTTGTACAAATGTGGAGAAAGACCTAGCTGCTCAAGTTGAAGAGAAAGATGAATGGGTAATTGATAGCGGATGTTCACATCATATAACAGGAGACAAAAGTAAGTTTGTAAGCTTGGAAAAGTATGATGGTGGTGTTGTGAGATTTGGTGATAATACAACTGGTGTGATCCATGGAAGAGGTTGCATTTCTCTTGATGGTAAGCATAATATTGATGATGTTCTGAATGTGGAAGGATTGAAGCATAATCTTTTGAGTGTTGGTCAAATGGTTGATAAGGGATACAATCTTCAGTTTAAGGATGGAAAGTGAAAAATATTGAGTTCCAAAAATGAAATTGCATTAGGTACAAAAACAAAAGGTAATATCTTTCACTTGAGTATTGCTAGTAAAAGTTGTTTGATTGCTCAATTTGATGAAAGTTGATTATGGCATAGGAGGTTGTGTCATGTTAACTTTGATAATATTGTCAAGATAAGTTCCACTAAGGCAATGAGAGATCTACCTAAGTTGGTGAAACCTACTAATGCAATATGCAAGGAATGTCAATTGGGAAAGCAAACTAGGATTTCATTTCAAAGTAAAAAGCATTGTTCAAATGAATTGTTAGAGCTGGTGCATATTGATTTGTGTGGTCCCTCTAAGGTCATAAGTTTACAAGGTTACAGGTATTTCATGTTACTCATTGATGATTATTCTAGAATGGTATAGGTTACTTTCTTAAGGGAGAAATATGAAGCACTAGAAAAGTTCAAGATCTTTAAAGTTATGGTTGAGATAGAGATAGGTTTGAAGATTAAATGTCTGAGATTAGATAGAGGTGGTGAATTCATTTCCGGTGAATTTAATACTTTTTGTGAAGAACATGGAATAAAGAGACAATTATCTACACCGTGGACCCCTCAACAAAATGGAGTTGTGGAAAGGAAGAACAGAACAATTGAAGATGCTTCTAGAACTATGATGCTGGAAGGAAATGTTCCTCATATCTATTGGAGAGAAGTTGTGATTACTGTTTTGTACACACTCAACTGGGTACAAATCAAAGGTGATACTAGTAAGACCCCTTTTGACCTATGGATTGGTCAAAAGCTTACTATTAAATACTTCAATATATTTGGAAGCAAATGTTATATTAAGAGAGATGAATACATAGGAAATTTTGATGCTAGGAATGATGAAGGTATCTTTCTGGGTTATTCTACTAAAAGTAAGGCCTACCAGTGTTATATTAAAATATTGAAGAAAATGGTTGAAAGTGAAAATGTCAAGGTTGATGAAGACTTAGGTACACTATCCAGAACCTATGGATATGACTCTGATGATAAGGATGATAGTACAAACCAAGGAAAGCAAGTTTAGACTACAAATCAAGTGCAAATCAATCTGGTAAATCAAGAAAATGAAGAAGGAGAAACTAGTGAAAGAGTAGAAGAAAGATCAGAAGAGCCTGAAGTTAAAGAACATCCTAAGAAGACTCTAAGTTATGTAAGATTGAATTATTCAGAAGATCAGATTATAGGTGATAAGAACAAAGGTGTCCAAACTAGGAGAAAAATTATAGAAGAGTATTGCTTGATATCAAAGACTGAGCCTACTAGTGTGAATGAAGCATGTAAAGATGAGCATTGGGTTGAAGCTATGAAAGAAGAGTTAAAATAGATTGAGAAAAATGATACATGGATTCTTGTTCCCAAACCTAAGGATAAGAATTTCATTGGAACCAAATGGGTCTTTAGAAAAAAATTGAATGAGCAAGGTGAAGTGGTTAGAAATAAAGCAAGACTTGTATGTAAAGGATATTCACAGATGGAAGGAATTGATTTTGAAGAGACCTTTGCCCCTGTTGCTAGAATTGAAGCTGTAAGATTATTTCTTGCCTATGTTGCTCACAAGAACTACAAAGTTTATCAGATGGATGTCAAATCAGCTTTTCTAAATGGTGAATTGGAAGAAGAAGTGTATGTTGAGCAACTTGATGGATTCCAGTTCACTAATAAGGAAGATATGGTGTGTTGGTTGAAGAAAGCATTGTATGGACTCAAGCAAGCCCCTAGAGCATGGTATGTAAGATTGGATAAGTATTTGTTGAAGCTTGGATTTAACAAAGGTACTATTGATAGTAATATGTATTTTAAGATTGATCATAATAAAGATTTGATTGTTGAAGTATTTTTTGATGATATCATTTTTGGAGGAGATGATGGTTTGTGCATGAAGTTTTCTAATGAGATGCAGAATGAATTTGAGATGTCTATGATTGGTGAGATGAAATTATTTTTGGGAATGAAAATTACTCAGTTAGATAAAGATATTTTTATATCTCAGTCCAAGTATGTGAAGGAATTGTTGAAGAAGTTCGGTATGGAAGATTCAAAGCCAGTTGGTACACCCATGGTGACCGGATGCAAGTTGACAACAGAAGATGATTCTCTGAAAGAAAATCAGACAAGATACAGATCAATGATTGGTGGATTGTTGTATTTAACTCAAACTAGGCCTAATATCATGAATTTTGTATGTATTGTTGCAAGATTTCAAGCTAATCCGAAGGAATCTCATGTGACTTTTGTGAAGAGAATTTTTTAGATACTTGAAGGGAACTGCTGATCTTGGCCTATGGTATCCTAAAGATGATGATCTTACTTTAATTTCTTTTACTGAAGTTGATTGGGAAGGAGATGTGAATGAGAGAAAAATTACTAGTGGTGGAGCATTTTTCTTGGGTAAGACGCTAATTTCATGGTTAAGCAAGAAGCATAATGCAATTTCCTTGTCTATTGTAGAGGTCGAATACATTGTTGCTGCTAACAATTATACTCAAGTATTGTGGATGAAACAGATATTGAAGGATATCAAAGTTGTATGTGATGATCTTATTGCTATATTCTATGATAACTCAAGTGCTATTAGCATTTCCAAGAATCTGGTGCTACATTCAAAAACAAATCATATATCTATCAAGTTTCACTTTTTGAGGGAGAAGGTAAGTGAAAAGGAAGTCAAACTGGAGTATGTGCCTACTAAGGAGCAGATTGCAGACATCTTTACCAAGTTTGTTTCCTAAGGATACTTTTGAGTATCTCAGAGGAAAATTAGGGGTGATTATCCCTCCTAATCAAAACTAAGATGCAAAGTAATGCATTGCATCATTTTGTGCATTTCATAATCATATCTTGTTTTGGATTGATATTGTGGTGGCTACTACTCAAGGGGAGTATTCAGATGGTTCAAATATGTGGTTCAGAGCTTAGAGATCTTTGTCATTGATGTTAAAGGGGGAGAAGATTCATGTGAAAAACTTGTGATTATCTAAGGAGAAGAGCCTTGTGGGGAGAAAGATTATGTGAAAGTGTTGAGGAGAAGATGAGTCAGATCCTAAGCAGGAGTTAGTTGCGTTGATGGTGTTTTTCACATCATGTGTTTCCCTCAATTCCAAAGCGGGAGATTGTTGGATGTTGTGGTTGTTTTGCTGATGTGTGGGTGTCATTGATGTTAACACTATTATCATAAATTCATTTGAAGTTGTATATGTCGAGGATATTGAGAAAATTGTAATGAGTTACAGGTTGTCAGTGGTGAAGTGAAGTTCAGTGTAGCTGACATACTGGTGGTTATTTCTATACATTGATGATCAGAGGTTGTGGACTAAAGGGTTTTTTTTATTGTATCTAGTTTATCCACGTCGAGTTTCAGAGGTTCGCATGAAGATTTGATCGAGTTATGAAGATTTTCATTCTAACAGTTTTTTTGTTTCTTCAGTTGGTGTTCTTGATTGAAGATGAGGCTATTTCAGTTAGTTTAGTTGTTGTGAATGTTTCTCTTGTGATTCATGATTCTTTTGGATGTTTCTATATTGTGTTCTATCTTTTTTGCACGTTCGCATTGATCATTGTGCTCATGGTTGGCAATTTTCTCTTGCGTGTTCATGTTTTTCTTATTCTTGGCCGACATAGTGTTTGTAGTGTGTTGTGGATCTTCAAGTAGTAATTAATTGAAGTGTCTTCATGCTCGAGAGGTTGTTTTGAGTCCTCACTAAGTTTTGGCTGACCTTGGTTGATTCACATTGATAATATTTAATGTTTTGGGCTGACATTTTATATTCATTTTATTATTTCTCTATGGTCGACTTGTAGCGATGAAATTTCTTGTTGCAGATATATATAAGCGATTGTTCATTTCATTTGAAGTATGTTGAATGTGTGTGTGAGAATAATGTTCTAAATCATTCGAAGGCAAAGCAGAGTGTGAATAAGAGTGAAGAAGAGTGAAGAAGAGTGGAGAAATGTTCATGTGCTTAATTGGAATTGTAATCAAGGATTAGCAGATGTTATTTTCTTAGTTCAAAATCTGGATGGTTGTAATCTAAATCTCTTTGTAAGAAAGTGTGTCTTCCTTTGTAATTGAGCAGTGAGCTCTAGGAAATGTGCATGAATGCATGTGCATTCCCCGTATTTCATTTTCATTATACTTTTAACTAGGTATAATCTTGTGGACTGACCTCCACTGTGGTTTTTTCCCTAACAGGGTTTCCACATAAAAAATCTTGGTGTTATGTGTGTTTATGATGTATTGATGATTTATGCTTTCATGGTTAATTATCAAATCTGAGAATAAGGTTAATAATTTGAATAAGTTTTGAATATCTGTGACAACTGATTCACCCCCCCCTTTCAGTTGTTCTCCCTTGTATTGCCATCAGAAATGATCTACAATGGTGGCTACAAACACAAAAACAAGGACTTGGTTCACAAGCTATGTAAGTTGTGGTTGGATGTGTATGTCCCCAATCACATTTCTTGGTTGTGTGTGAATGGATGTGCTTTTCCCCATTCACAAGATGGTATAAGTGAATGGAAGTGTTTGTCCCCAGTCACAAGAGTTGGTGATTATGATTGGATGTGTTTGTCCCCAATCATAATTTTTGTGAGCAGATGTGTGTGTCCCTATTCATAACCTTGATATTGGATAGATGTGTTTGTCCCTATCCAAACTTCATGTAATACCTTGGGTAGATGTGTTAGTCCCTATCCTCGATTCCATGGGTAGAAGTGTTTGTCCCTATCCTTAGATGCAAGTACACTAAGTGTAGTGAGGCTAGTTCCACTATTGCTTGACATGAGTAGATGTGTATGTCCCTACTCTTATCTTATATTGTTTGGTGAGCTACTATGTGTGGTCATCAAGTATTGTGATGTACTTTCACCCCATGTTCACATAGGGGGGTGTTGGAAATTTGTGCTCACATAGGTGTTATAAATTAGAGTTTATGTGAGTATTTAAATTAGTGTTATGAATAAGTGTCATAATATTAAGTTGTTGAGAAATAACTTAATATTATTATTAGTCACATTTTTTGTTTGAGTTGTTAAAAACAACTCAATATTAATAGGGAGGTTGTTTGGTTTGTTTCCTATAAAATAGGATGTGAGAAATACTATAAATATGTAATGTATTTGAATGAAAATAGATAGAGATCAAGCACAATATTATTTTGTGTAATATCATTTGTAACTTCATTTGTATCTACCCATATTTCTAATAGAAACTACCTCTTATTAGGAAATAGCTCCTTCTATTGTTGTTGATACATCGGATAGCTACCATCTTATGGATGATGACCTAAAAATCATATACCTATTTGAAAAATTTGGCATAAATGCCATCACCTTTAGACCTACATTTGAGGACTGCCATACTGAAATAGATTCCAATGAATGGGGATGAGAGTCTTGCACTTATAGTGACTATGACCTAGATACTCTTTGAGACCTTGATAACTCCACTATCCTTACCTTTTCCCCATCCACATCCACCATAAGCTTTGTTGATAACAATGATAACTTATCCTTATGTCACCTACAGTTGATCGATTGGGATCAACAACATCACACACCTATTAAGGACCTATTCCAGAACAATGAAGCTATAGCAGAGTTCATGGGAATTTAATAGGATATCCATCAAGGAGATCACGAGGCTAGTTTTTTCATATAAATAGAACAAGGAGCATACTTTGGAGGGGCGATTGCATCCTCCAGCTGCAAAATTGAAATGAAAAATCTAAAAATAAAAATGAGATCCCCTAGGGAAAACCACAATGTAGCTCTATCGCATCATGAAAAAGGAAAAATAAAGGACCCATATGAGGGTGGAAGCCTCACTAAGGCACCTGAAGATGGAGGTTTCAATCTCACCATTATAGAGTATCAAGAACATTCATCAACATTAGTTGAAGGTTTTGAACCTATCAACATTGGAACAACAAAGGCTCCTAAAGTAACATATCAAACAGCCTCCTTAGATATAGAGGAAAAATTCAACTTCATGGCATCCATCAAGGAATGTAAGATCAACTTCACCTGGACATATGCAGATATTCCTAGGTTGGATCCATCTTTATTGGTACACCATCTTACAGTATTCCCTACATCAAAACTAGTTAAGAAAAAGCTTCGCAAGATGTGCATGCAGTTAGCACTATTAGTCAAGGTGGAGCTTCAGAAACTGTTGAATGTAGGATTCATCAGACCCATAGACTATTCTGAGTGGGTATCCAACCTTGTACTGGTATCAAAACCCATTGGGGCATACATATTTGTACAGACTTCAAATATATTAACAAAGAATTCCCTAAATATGACTTCTCACTTCCCAACATCGACATCATAGTGGATCTAACTACTGGTCATGAAATTCTTTCATTAATGGATGGTTTTTCCAAGTATAATCAAATAAAGATAGCCCTTGAAGATCAACAAAACAGCTTTTACCTATGCTTGGGGAAATTTTTGCTAGAACGTCATACCATTTGGCTTGAAGAACGCAGGAGCCACATATCAAAGAGTGATGACTACCATTTTCCATGACATGTTGCACATCACCATGGAGGATTATGTAGATGATCTATTGGCTAAATCAACAACAAGACATGAACACCTAGCTAACTTAGCTAAGATATTTGACATACTAGAGGAATATAATTTGCATCTAAATCCAAAGAAATGTGTTTTTGACATAAAATCTTGGAAACTGTTGGGCTACATTGTATCTAGAAGAGGTATTGAGGTGGACCTCACTAAGGTCAAGGATATCCAAGAAATGCCTCCCCCAAGAATGTTGAAATAGTTGCATAGTCTACAAGGTAAGCTTCAATCTATCATAAAGTTCATTGCACAACTAGAAAATAAATGCCATTTTTTCACACACCTCCTCCATAAAGATGTAACATTCAAATGGGATGGAAGGTGCGATCAATATTTTCAATAAGTAAAGGATTATTTTCTCAATCCCCCAATATTGATGCCTCCAATTTAGGATAAATCAATGATTATATATGTGTCCAAAACAACAGTAGCTTTGGGGACTCTATTAGCACAACTTGATGACCATAACAAAGAAAGAGCAGTATACTACATCAGTCGTACCTTGGTTGGCTATTAGTTGAATTATACACCCATTGAATGAGCATGTCTATCAGTTGTCTTCATAGCATAAAAGCTTAGAAATTACATGTTAAATATAAAAATCAAGTTGATATCTAAGATAGACCCCTTGAAATATCTCTTAGCAAAGGAAACTCTTACAGGAAGAATCACTATGTGGGCCATAATACTAAGCAAATTCGACATAGAATATGTTGACGAAAAAGCCATCAAGGGATAAGTGATAGCAGATCAATTAGAAAAAGTACCCATTGAAGACCATCAACCTCTTATAGTATAATTTCTAGATGAGAGCATCATGTTAACAACAAAGTCAACCCATTGGACCATGTACTTTTATGGATCCCACACTCAGCATGGCTCAGGGTTCGGTATCCTATTTCTCACACCACAAGGAGATAGTATACCAAAAGCATACAAGATTCCCTTCCCCTCTACAAATAATATAGCCAAGTATGAAGAATTAATCATTGGGATGAAAATGACCGTGGAGTGGAAAATTAAGGAACTACAAGTCTATGGTGACTCCCAGTTGGTCATAAGGCAAGTCAACGGTGAATACCAGATTAAAGATGACAAGATCATGCCATATAAATGGATGTTGGACACCTTTAAACAATACTTTCTAGTCTTCATCTTTCAATAGATCCTAATGGTTAACAATAAAGCATCTGATTCTATGGCTACTATCGGTTCACTCCTTGGAATACCTGAGAACGTTCCTAGATACAAATTCCTGGTGGAATAGTTTCTTATACTAGCATTTGACATCCCAAAATCCAAACTAGTGTGTGATGTTGTTGGTCTTGAATCACCTTGGTATGAGAACACATTTTCCTATATCCAGCACAAAATCATACCACCCCACCTAATGTCCAATCAAAAGAAAACCTTCATCCACTGAACTTCCTAATTTACTATCCTAGGAAATCCTTATACCATCGAAGTCTCGATGGTTTGTTACTCTGATGTCTTAACAAGGAAGAAGAAAAAATTGCCTTACAAGAGGTACACGAAGGCATTTGTCGATATCACTCTAGTGGACCTAACCTAGTACAGAAGATACGTCAAATAGGGTACTATTGGCCATCATTGGAGCAAGAAGAAATTCATTTTCCCAAGAGGTGTCGTCAATTCCAACAACATGGAGATCTTGTACATGCACCCACACAAGAGTTACATCCTATCACTACATGCCCTTTCTCTCAGTGGGGACTGGACCTAATAGGAAAGATATCACCAACCTCTTCCAATGGAAATAAATTCATCATCATTCCTACAAAGTACTTTACAAAGTGGATATATGTTATTCCTCTAACCTATATCACAAGGAAACAAATAGCTAAGTTCATTCTTAACTATTTAATCTATCGATATGGTATCCCACAAACTATCATAATAGATAATGGAACTCCATTTAAGAACCAAGATATATGTGAGATATGCTCAAGATTCTCTATCCAACACCATTTTTCAACCCCATATTATCCCCAAGGAAATGGTCAAGCCGAAGCATCCAATAAGAACATCCTAAAAATCCTAAAAAATTGTTAATGAAATTGGTCGTGACTGGCACCTATAGCTAAACCCAACCTTGTGGGCTTATAGAACTAGCATCTGCACACCTATAGGTGTAACTCCCTTTTCCTTGGTTTACGAATCTGAAGCAATATTGCCTATAGAGGTTGAAATCCCATCCCTGAGAGTATCATTGAAGGATATTTTTAGCAATGAAGAGTGTCATGTATCCAAACTCAATAAGCTTGAACTTTTGGATGAAAGACGTTTGAGTGCATTGAACCATCTACAGGCCTATAAAAATTGTCTCAAGCAAAGCTACAATAAGAAAATAAAAAATAGGAACTTTTAGGTTGGCGACTTGGTCCTAAAGGAAAATCAGAAGGTCTAGCTAAATCAAGATGGGAGAGATAGGTTTGAAACAAACTGGCCAGGTCCCTACATTATTACATCAAGCTACAACTCTAGAGCATATCAATTGACTATGCTAGAAGGAGAAGCTTTGAACCTCTTAATAGCATACATATCAAGAAGTTCTACACCTAAGCATATCAAAATATCCCAAGCAAAAAAGAAAAAATCAAAAATCAAAAATCAAGAAAATAATAAAGAGAAATAAAATGTCCTTTAAGTGAAAACCACCTCATGGCACTTCTAGGACCAGTATCGTAGTGAAAACCTAGTAAATAGGCACCACATTTGAATAAGACCTCCATCCTTATCTATCAGCACTATCTATCTACTATCATATCCATTTTTTCCATCACCATAATAACACATGCACCCAACCATGGCTCGATAACTGATTAATTTTTGAACCTTGTTGCACCATCTCTATCCACCATTCATCTTAAACATCCATCTTGAATAAAATATAATATTATTCCAAACTAGGCGCAACTTCCTAAACTTGGTAGTGGAGTAGATCATGGTTAATCCCATCACTTGTAGAATACTATCAAGATAAAATCAAAATCATTCAGAAAACTAAACAAAATAAAAAACATCTAGAAAAAATGTCAAAATCCAAAATAAAGTCATATAACATCAAAAATCCCAAAACCATTGTAGGTCATCTCAGGACGAGCTACATTGAGTCAATATAGTCAAACTATGTTGTCTCTAAGCTTGCGCGTAGACAAGGCCATCATCGATAAGTCCCCAAGGAACTAGGTCAATCCCTTTAGGTCCCCCTAATTATCTCTAAATCTCTCAAAAACAACATCAACTAATTTAGAAAATCTCAAAAGTCCTATCTCCATTGTCACCTATCCGCAATAAACTTTCCATTCATAATAAGCAATCATCACCTTCAACCTTTGACAAAGCAATCAATAAGCAAAGAAAACATCAAAATCTAAAACTTCCAAGAAAAATATCGCGAAGACTTTATCAGCAAACTAAAACAATGCCTAAGTATTAAACTACATACCTATCGATAATTCATTATCAACATCCTAACGGATAAATCATTCCTACAGTAGACATCATCAATGGATAACATCCTAACACATCAAATAGTTATGGCAAGTGATACAACAGCATTGTTTATCTTTTTATGATATTATCTTTTTGATTTATCCTATTGTCACATTACCAGGATCTCTTGAGGATGTCCATAAGGATTTAAAGAGTAAGGAATGGGGCATTGATCATTGATTTTATGTTTTCTCTATCTGGTGGATATTTTTGTTATACTACCATGTAGAATACTTGTTTTGTTCTATGTCTGAAAGACATTTTAGGATAATTCATATAGTAGTTGCATAATAGGTACTTCATACCTTTCTATTTAACTATTCTGAATTATTTTGAAACTTCTTACCCATTCACTCTAATAGGGCTTACATATGTCTGGTATGAGTAAGAATACTCCTTGTTTGTAGAGTCAAATTCCATTCAATAGATATAAAGCCTCCTTGGTCATTAATACCTTGGTGCATCATGTCTATTTGCTACATCAATAAGGATTGCTAAAAAACTACTTAGACTTCCATGAAAGCAAAAAAAAACTCATCAATGCATAGAATCATGTATCAATAATGAATAACATCAATCATCTCATCATTCATCTCATCAATGCATATCATCATATTAATCATAATCTATGTATTTTCAAAAAATAATAGATCCACATCATCAAAATTCTTCTAAAATCCTACTAACAGGTCTTCTGACTAACATTTGCATCCTTCATCACAAAGTCATTAGTACCGCATGCATCCTGCATCCACAATTTCATTGGTGCATATCATATAAATGCATCAAAAGAGTACAAAAACATGAGCATATAATTGTAAATAATCTATCATAAACATATAATCATGGCCTATTTCATGCCCAACATCTATCATACTCCCTAGTGGTCCTTGGATCAAGTCCACCCACTACCCATCCTCATTCAAATGGTTTCAAAGCTCTAAAATTTGCAATTGTTGCCTCTGAATTAGCACAAGAACCCCATGCAGTCTCCTCTCTAGTGGTTGGTCCATATATGGCCATTCAGTCATCGGTCAGGTGAGTCTGGCACTCACCAAACTATCTGAGCACCTTGTTTGATAAATACCTCTCCAGAATGATATCAACTCAGCTAATCAAAACTTATGTTTTCCTACAGTAAGCCAATTACTCCTAGTCATCTGGTTAGGCCTCACAATCCCTGTTTGGTCTCCATGTAAATTCTATCATATCATTGAACACTACCCTCCAATAGGATGGTCTACCTGGTTGAGTATAGTGGAGGTAATCAAAATATTGATAGCTATAGGAATCATGAGCATCTCTATCCCACATACCCTTTGGCCTAGTGATAGCAATCCTCTCTGAGGCCCAAAAATGTAATAAGCTGGCACCAATTGAAATGCTACTACCACCCCTATAAATGATCTCATGCATATTTGTGTAAAGGTGGGACAACACACACTAAACCCAAGCATACATTGTCTCGTGCTCCATCATCTACTCTATGACAATGCCCCAACCAACGGTAAACCTCTTAGCCCTCCTATTGGGCATCAAGGGACCAATAATCAAACCTACTAAAATAATAACCATCGGGTCTACATCATCCATAAATAGAGCCAAGTCAATCTCAAAGTCAACCACCTAAAGTTGTTGAACACTAAGTAACCTTTGCATAGCTGAGGTACCCCTCTTGATGTTATAATCAATCAGCTCTCCATGAATGGGGATCCTTAAGATCCTCCATACATCCTCCAAGGTAACGGTACACTCCCCTATGGGTAGATGAAACGAAGAGGTCTCTGAATGCCGCCTCTCGACCAAAGCAGTCATCATAGCCCAATGAACCATGATCATTGGCATATAGGCTATATATCGTAATCCAACCACATTGAGTAAATCTCTCTCTAGCTCCTGAAAATTATCTAACCCATCCATAAGTTGAGGTCTCATCTCTCACATGAATAACAAACGTAAGACAACCTATAAACATTCAACCCACAATGTCAAAAATTTGCTATAAAATCAAGTCGAGAACTTAAAACTACAACTAAGCTAGCTAAATTAGTTAATTTAAGCAATAGTGCACATTTTCTAGTGCGATAGTGACCATGTTTTGCAATAGTGGCTATCCTTGGCAATAGCATGCCTGTTTAAAGGTGATAGTGGCCATATTTCTCAATAGCAGCCTTGTTCCTAAAATTCCTATCTTACAGTCAAATTTGTCGAAAGCAACCATTCAAAAGTGGCCATCCTTAGCAATAGCAACCAAACTTTGCAAAAGTGGTCATCATTTTCGAAGCAACCATCCTAAAACAGCGATAACATTTGTATCGCATCAATAGCGAGTTTTTCCTAAAGTTGATGCTATTGCCTAAACTAAGTTTGTGTATTAATTACAAAGGCAAAAATAACTCAAAAGAAAAAATTAAAGATATACATACCAGAGCCCTTACACCTATTGGTCATCAATACTTTCTAATCATGTTTGCTCTGTGTGGTGCTCTTGGAACTCAAGGCATCGTAAATCACCGTTTACAACAAAAAATCTCATAAAAGCTCTAGAGGCAAGAATCTCTCAACTCAAAGTGTGCAAATGAGGGGTGAATTTACACTAATTTCCATTTTAACACCCCTCCAAAACCCTAATTTTTACCCTTGGATCCCTTCTAGGAAATTTTGGGAGCACCTATGACCATCTAGAACCCTAAACGTGAGCCCTAGGCCTTAATTTTTTGCTCTCTACAATCTGAACTATTCATAAACCAAGTTGAGTGCCTGACTTGAAAAAGTAATTTTTTTGGCCGACCTCTCGAGGGGGCAGCCCAACATCTTATCATCCTTTCGCTGATCATGGGGGCATAGTGGGGCATATTAAATTTTTCAAACCTTGATCAAAACATCGAATTCTTTGAAACAATGTAACCAGTACTTTGTGTCAAAGAGGGGAAAAATGTAGACATGTAAAAATGGCTTAATGCATATCACATATCCTAAACTGCATTTTTCCATTATCGACATCACTTTCATTATCACTATTGTATATCACTCCATTAACATCATTAATCCCCTTTTTAACATCATTTGCATCATTAACCCTATTTTCCTCTATTAATTAAATAATATTGAATTGTTTAATTAATTCACTATGTCATCATTTTTTGACTAATTAAATAAATCTCATTTATTTAATAAATGTCCTAATTTAACCTTATCTATCCTAATTGATTAAATAAACATAAACTATTTAATTATGTCACTAGCATTACGTATGCATCTAAATTAATCAAATTGTTATCATTAATAATTTAATTAAGTCACTTTCCCTTCTCCAAATTCAAATAATCAAATCAATTATTCAATTTCCCCAAAATCACTCAACATGGCCAATAAATAAATATATGTTTTATTTATTAAAGTCAAATACAACTTGCACGTTCCTCTCAAACATTAATTAATTATTAAATTAATTAATACATCCTCTCATATCTTGATTGAATAAATCATGACCACTGATTTCTCAATCTATTTCCCAATTCCACTAATTTCTCTAATCCCACTAAACACTCAATTTGATTTCTTCAATCCCATTAATCATTCAATCTAATCCCACTAATTATCCAATTAAATCCCTTAACTAGATCAATCAAATGAGTTAACTGGTCAATCTATTTCCTCTCAACGGTTCTCAATCGTTGATCGTGATCTTTCATTGTTAAATCCTAATCATTCATCTAAAACTTGAAAATCTATAAAACAACCTTCATCCTTCTCACAAACAATCAAATAATCTAGAGAATTTATGGAGAGGTCATGTCAAATTGGCTATTGAAGCACATTGAGAAAACACTTGCATTCTAGATCACCATTACAACTACCTTTGAATCTTTTTGCAACAATAGAGGCTTTGTATTGATCAAGCAATCCAACATCTGTTATCAATACGAATACACTCTGACATGGGATGGTAAAATTGTAGTCTTTGAATTCGTTTATGTTCTCATTTATGCTAACATTTCTTATTGAATTCATTGCTTTACAATCACATTTCATGAGCACGTTGGGATTTATCTTGCTTTGATTTCAATTGGTTTGTTTTCATTGATGTAATTTTGTTGATCCAATTCCCCCCTTACATAGAATTTTTTTAATTTGGGAAAGAAAATAAAAGAACATGATTTATTGAAACCCTATATTAGATTGAATTTCTTAAACTTGTAATGGTACTTTGATATTGAATTAGATTCTACTTGGCTTAGAAAAGTACATAGAAAGGAAAATCTATTTTGGAAGCTTGAGAGCAAGGTGTTTTTCCTATTTAATTAACATGCATTTTTTGTTTGATTTTGATTTGCATTCTTCTATTTCAAGTATTAAATTATATGGATTTGGGTTAGGAGGAATAAAAAAGTTAATATAGTTTTTTTTCAATTGAATAGCTAAATCTTGATGTAGGTTTATTTTATTTTGAAAAAACTCAATTTTTCCTCGTTATCATGGAAAAAAATTTCAATATGTAAGTAATCACAAAAGTGTGATATTGGGTAGATTTAGGCTATGCGAGTATTATTGAAATTTTAATTAAATTTGTCTTTATTTTTTATGAAAAAATGGAATTACTCTTTAAACCTCGAAAAAATTTCCTAAAAAATTATATGTGATTAGAAAAGTGTGATGTTGGGTGGATTTGGATTTTTTAAATTTTAATATTATGTGTTTTAAAAATTATGAGAAAAAATTGGGAAGGTAACTTGAAGATCCATTAATGGTTGTACTTGAATATTTTTATAATTATTTTTTAATTTATTTTTTAAAATGTTATTATTTTGTGGCATCATGATTTCTCCTAGAGGAGTAAAATTTGGTTACATTGGGGAGCATGTTTGCATAAAAATATAATCCTTAGCCATCTATAGAGCTTTATATAAAGATTGACTCTTGTCTTGGATTACAAGATAGGTACTATATGAGGCTTTGGAATGGATAATTCACTTAAATTCTTGGAAATATTTTAGGGAAAGCACTAAATAAGTCCATTATATAATATTGAACAATGTGAATTGACTAATAGATCTTGAATGTAGATTATGTGTAATAAATTTGCATTAATAAAAATTTAATGAATGGTATAAGAACTAAAGAATTCCTTTGCATGGGTGTAAGCATTAAAGAAGTCACTTGCATGAATGCAAGAACTAAAAAATTCCCTTGTATAATGATAAGAAAACATGGGGTGGATGCTCACAATGAGAACTACAAGATATACTTCACTTCCTCGCTTGGTTATGGAGAACCAAGGGAGAAACCACTTTGTGTCTTATCTACCTTCCTTTTCCTTATTTGGTCAAGTTTTTGTACCAAATTGTTTATTTAGGAAACCATGTTTATATGTTGTGTGTGTGAGGCTAAATTTGTGTGTTGTGCCTTTCTAACCATGGAGACCATCTCTTAGTTCAAGGCCTCAAGGTCCCACATGGTGGTGTTAATCAGCATTGGGATTGCTCATGGACCATGGTAGTATCATGTATTTTTCACATGGATCTAGTCTTTCTTCATATCTTGTTACCTTGTAACCTTTCTATTTGATAAATTTGTAATATTTTGTAATCATGTAATTTTTTACTATTGAAGCACCTTTAAAAAGAGGCTCAATAATTTTGTGTGTGTGTATTCTTAAATATTTGTGAAGTAGCCTCTACATTTTGAAAATTCTATCATAATATTTGAATAGAAATAAACCTTTGTTCTTGAATATAAAATAGAGTTTGTGAATTTATCCTATATTGTCCCTTGTTAAAAAATGTATAATTTGGGATGTTAGAATTGATATTTTTTAATATTACTATATTTATTTTTTTGTGTTTAATGTAATCTACCCTCATAAGTGGTGGTAGATCTATCTTTAATCTTGGAACATCTTAACACTCATGTCAAATGTGCATGGAATTTTATGTTGTTTATCTCATGTTTAGCTACATGATAGAAACATGATTACAAAACCTAGTTTGGTGTTTAATGTAGAATTAACAAGTATGTTATTGTAGATATAATATATGCTATATGCAATTGATTTTAAATGATGTGATCTATGGTCAATAATAGTATCTAATGTAGTGGATGTATCCCCAACTTGGTTACTATTCTTGTTGCATGTGTGTTCCATGTGTGTATGTGAATAGATGTAAGTGGATTTAGAGTTTTAATGAAGTATTTATGAATCCTCTACTTGTCCTATCCCTGAATCCATGTGGTTATTTGAGATTTTTTCGGGTCATGACAAATTTAGTTTTGAGATTCTTGCCTAGAATTAGGACAACTAGCTTGGAGTGAGTTGGTTGTACCACTAGGTTCTCATATATCTCTAGCCCTCTTATTATGTGATCCTTAGATATACATGATGACCATATCTAGTAGATGTGTGCTCTTGTTTGGTTTGAATTTTTAGATATTGAACAAGTATGAAATTATATGGTTAAACTCCTAGAATGGGTTCAATTATATCTATGTCCATACTCCAAAGAATTGAGTCTAATACCAAAAAACTTACAAAACTTTTTTTTGGTTTTGGAAGTTTGTTATGGTGAATTATTGGCTAGAATAGGATCATAAGATTGGATACAAATTGGAGGAGTAAAATACAATATAATATTGTATTGAAAGTGCACTAAAGTCCTAAAAGTGCATTGGTTTCTTGAAGTGTGTTGTAGTCTAGAACCTTGGACAACAAAAATTTCTTATAGTTTTTTAGAAAAAAGGAGATTTTTTCTTGTGGACCTATACTTTTTCTAAATATAATCTTAGTTCATGTGGTACTTTTTGAAATTTGTGATATATTGATCTCCTTGCACTTGATCTTTAGTGTGTATGTGTAACAATATTTTTTCATGTCTATGACCTTATGAATGTATGTTCTTCATTTTAGAGGTTGTGGATGTGTCAATGTACCATCTTCATCATCTCCTATATATTTTTGAGTGTGGGTAGTTGTTAAAGTAAGATGATTCCTACCTCATAGAGTCATCATGGTGATTTTATCACATAATTAGTGAAGCATTTTGATCATGCCATTGTTCTTTGTGCATTGGTGATGAGTATCTTGTGTAATATTGTATATTGTCATGATATTATGTGTGCATGAGTTTGAAATAAAAAATATAAGTTTTGCACTTCAAATGTGAAAAAAAATGTCAGTATGTCTTCTATCTACTAATGTTTTGATGCCAAAGTTGGGGCATTACACTTATGCCTAAGAGGGGAATTTTGAGCCCTTGCACCAAAATATTAATGTTATATGTATTATAATATTTTAAATTTTGATTAGGAATGGCTATGGAAGAAAGAGCATGGGAATTGGTTATTGTTACCTCTTTACTTGAAAAAATCACTATATAAGGGGGAAATCAACTCCTTAGGGAGGCAGGTAGTAAGGAGATGGAATAGATAGAAGATCTATAATTTTGAATATTATAATATTGGTACATATTTTGATGGAATTCAACATTATTATAAACATTCTTATTCATTTTTTTTTCATTTATGTCATGTGGAAGAATTATATGTGAAATACTACAAATTAAACTTTTATTGTGCATTATTGTGTTGTGTTTCCTATTTCTATGGTGTCATTACATAACTAGACTATATTTAAGTAGATCCTCTATCCATGACTTCATTAAAATCATATCCCTAAAGGATTGATCTAAAAAAAATAAGTTTTGAAAGGCTCTTTGTATCAAAGTTATAGTGGTTCTAGTAATTGTGGGATTGCAAATGAAATTTATTATAATGAAATCCCTTTTCTTGTATGGATAGAGGGGTCTTATTTCTTCACGATAGAGCCTTATCAAAAGGATATATGGAAGTAAAGTAGGTAAGAGGATTATTATGCATAAATGGAGGACCTTTCCCCATTATTATGATATTTACTCACCACTTTCTTTCCTTTCTTTTCATAGACCATATTGGATTTTATTTATACTTGATGTATGACTGAAAATATTCCTATAAATTTTGGGCCTTTCTAATAATTCTTTTAATTTTTTAATTGTTTTATACCTATATAACTCTCTTTACTCTCTAGATGATCCAAAATATAAATATTTAAAAGTTACAACTAAAAAATAAGACAAGAATTTGAGGGTGAATATATTTTATAGTCTATTTTCTAAATTTTGAATACTAGAATCCTAGTGTTTAATTTATACCTACTATAATAAATTCTTTCAAATGGTTAATGGATCATATCATTTATTGAAACTTTAAATATTTCCCTTTGTGGCATTTTCTCTTAATGTGGACCACGTAATGGCTTTAATATTTTGATACATTTTCATATCTTTTCAATATGCGGGGAGGTGGACATGTGGCTTGATGACATAATGATGGGTCCATCTACTCTTTAAGGAGAAGATTTTCCCTCTTGTAACTTTGATGATGTATCCTAACTTCTTATTGTATTATTTTTATCTAATAAGTTTTGAAACTTCAACACTTCATCAATATTATTGATTTGATGGTGTATGATGGGTCTTTAATTATCTTCATCGCCAATGGGAATTTGTTTTACGAAAATTATCTCACTAGAAAGGGGCAAAATATAATAGTTTGACTTCATGAAAAGTTTCATAAGGTCAAGATTTTACTTTTGCATTCCCCCTGATTTTGGGAATGCATGACACATTTTTCCTCAAAGTGATGTTTGAATGGTTACAAGAGCATCCTCTTACAAAATTTACTGATATTCCTCATCTTCATGTGGGAACTCCAATTAAAACTTTTACCTTTTAAATAGGTAGATTTGGTTTGTTATTTCCTTGGTTATCAAATAATAGTATGTTATAGTCCACCAACACTTTTGATCTTTGCTCGAGCAACATGAGGCTACCATATGCAATGAATGATATCAAGGATGTCATTATAAAATAAATCTCTATCCATACTAGCATTCCAATCAAATAACCATGATTTTTGAAGATATTATCATGGTTGGACCTTTTCATTTTATCATTCTCTTCAAATTGATTCCAAGTTACTTAGAAGGGGTGAATATGTATTAGGAGAGAAAACTCAATATTCTTCAACTTAGAAGAATATGAAACATATTTGTAGAGAAACTTTAGCATTCAAAAATAAAAAACAAACATATAATACATGAGAGGATTAGAAATCAAACATGGAGCATTAATAAAATATCATTGATAGGGATCAATGGATATTCCCACTCATAGTATGTAATTGGGAAGGAGTTATCTTTCTTACAAGATGAGACAACATATATGTTGAATACCCAGAATATTGAGATTGAGGGTGAATCAATATTCTCTTAAACCACTCAAACATTAAACATCCAATCACCAAAGCATATTCAACTATAATAAAGAAAGAAAGCATGAAATATTCACAGCATCACATAATGCATGAACATCAAGATTTTTACGTGGAAAACCCAAAATGGTAAAAACCACAATGAGGGTTAGCTCACAATATATTATAATCGATTATAGTATATTTACATAAGTGATTACTGCAGGTGGACTCACTATCCATAGAGAAAAATATAGAAGAGAGATGGTGTCTCATATCCTATTTTGAATTGTTACAATTGCATCTTTCATATGCATGAAATATAATTCCAATGAATCTCAATAAACTGACTTTATACACTTCATTTGATTAAGATCTAACACTCTTCTTTCCTTTGCATTTGCATCACTTCAATCTTCTACTCAATACTCACAACTTAAATTTGCATTGATCTGATAATATTCATATGTAGAATCTTTTCATCACTCATCATATGTTCATACCATACATCAAAACACTGAAAGGATCTAACATATATATATTTGCTTCAAATCTAACATCAATTAGCTCGGCCTAATTAGATGTAATACCCAAAATATAACTTTTTGTCTCCAAAACTTTCATACATATTTCGCACCAACATTCAAAACTCAAAATAATTTAAAATAGGTCAGCGTAGACCTATAAAAAATACCACATAAGACAACAACACTTATTTATCCTTTGCATACCATCAAACTTGTTAGGTCAGCAAGGTATAAGACTTAATAACAAAAACCTTCAATTGTGTATCCACATATCGACACGAGGACCTCAAAAACTCAATGCCAAATAGAATCCATACTCTACTATCATCTAGAAACTTATCCTCAAAATTGTAAAGCCAAAAACTCATTTGCGGAGAAGTGTGGAATCTCCCACACACATGCACTGCACAAAGAATAACTATATTTTGTCAGGCCAAACTTCTGTTACTCATAACTTTCAATCCACTTATCAAAACATGATGAAATCTTGGAATAAGATACATCTAACATCTAGTAAAATAATGTTAGAAGAACAAATTTAAACCTTCATTTGTGGAGTTGTGTGGACCCAAAAATAGATGCACTGTTACCCTAAATTAGCCAAATTGACACTTAGTCAATTTCCCACACAACTTACGTTTCTGGATCAAACCATCTTGCAAATATGTCTTCCTCAACAACTCAAAAACCTATTAGAACTGATTAAAATGGTCTACAACCAAAATCTTCATATAAGTCACAATGTTGACATCAATGACAACACTGCAACACTTCGTTATGTACCTTTAATTGTTCTACATGCTCATGTTTCCAACTTCCAGCAATTTCCCCAAACTTCCAACAATCTCCCCCTTTGTTAATGATGGAAACATGCCAAAATCTCCAAACCATTCTCCCCCTTTGACATCAGGGGAAAATGGCGCCTATACAACAATTATGACTTTCACCAAGACTCCCCCTGAGAAATATGTGCATGTATACAAACTAAAATGAATGGATTACCTCCCCCTGATTTATGTACCAAAATAAAAACCCAAAAATATATTGGAAACAATACTATATAGCTCACATATGTATAAAGAATTTGAATATAGACACTAAAATTCATAAAAATTGACAAATATGTCAAACAAAGGTGGTTGACGCCTAAAATTCTACAAATGGGACTGCCATGTTGGCCTACCTTCCCATTCTTTCTTGGCTACAGAAAGTAATCTACACTATGTTTCAAATTCCATACGCAAGTCTTCTCCCTCTTTTGGAGTGTCAAGTAACAAATTCATCTTATTGGCTATGTCTACACTTAAAAGAGATTTTGAAAATAGTAGGAGTTTGGGATTTGACCAAGTCTCTTATTTCCCCAAAATGCAGGATTATGTGTTCTTTTTGAGCTTGCAATTGAAAGAATTTTTTGTGCATGTCTTCTATTATATTCCTTATTTATCTAGTTAGGTCAACTACCAAATCATAGGCACTTAAGGTAGTATTAATTCAAGACTCAATAGATTTCATCTCCTTCCTTATGCTATGTGTGGATCTGAGCCACTTCATGTTGTATTGATATAGAGCCTTGTCCTCATCAACGCACCCTTGTGCATCCTTCAAAAACTCTAAAAACTTTTTATGTGTAATGGCACATTTCTCAATCATTTCCAACATTTTGTTGTCATTTATTCTTTTCTCAACCTCTTTTTTTGCTTCTTCTTTCAATCTGGAGGCATGTGCCTTAAAGGAATCACTTAGCAATTTCAAGTTCTCCATACCGGATAGCAATGTATCTATATTTGCATTGGGTATGGTTTCTTGCGGTGCTTTCACTGCTTCTTCCATTATTTCACCACTTTTCTAGTGTGTCTCAATGATCTCCTTTCTTTTGGATGCATGAAATACATCTCCTAATTGTATCTTATGAAGAGGAAAGATCTTATCCAAGTCTACACTACCTTGTTGCATTGGCAATAGCAGTATTTGTGATGATACAATAAAAGATTGGGACTTGGGCTGCATAATAGATTTTTTAAGGAATCTTTGAAGGAGCTAGAGGATTCACCAGAAAGCTTTGTTGTCTCCACATCCTTTCCCTTTGGATCCTTTTCTTCACCATTTATGGAGTCTATTGGTTTTTGTTTTTCTATTTGTACATCTTTGGATGCATCCTTATTCTTGCCTTCACCTTCCTTTTCATGTTCTTCTTTGTTCTGCATCAACATTCTTTTCATTGTCATCTTTATTTGTATCTTCTTCCTCTACAAGATTTTTTGAGATGACCGGAGGAGTAACTTCTTCTTGTACCAAAGGAAGAGTGATGATTTCCTTGGAAATTTCTTCTTTGATCACTCCATCCTCAGAATTTCTTTTTGTCATGTCCTCCACTTCTAAAGAAGTGTTGTCTAGTGCACCTTCTTCATTTGTGTCATGCTCATGTTGAGCATCACCTATCTGCACGTCTCTTTCAATGTCTTGTTCTAGAGCAAGGGTTTAAACATTCACTTCTTCCTTATCTTCTAGTATCATTCCCATATTTTTTGTAATCTCCTCAACTTTTTCATTTCTTTCCTTCGTAATCCTTTCAAGGTCACTTTGATCTTTTCCCATAAGGGTTGTCACCCTTTTCTCATTCCTTAGTTCATTGCTAAATGTTGTAGCCAATGTGGCTTTTTCATCCTTGGAGAGTGCTAAATGTTGTAGCCAATGTGGCTTTTTCATCCTTGGAGAGAGGAGCACTTATTCTTTTCAAAGCTTCTTCCTTAAGCCTTGCTTCTTTTTCTACAGTTTCTTTCCTTCTCTCTAACAAAATGTTCCATAAGTTTGTAGGAATATGTTTCTTGATATTCCTCATATCCACCTCAAGAACAACAATGTATTTGATAGTTTCTTCAAAAATGGTGGCCTTATCCACCTCATCTGCATCTTTGTAGAGAGTTCTAGTCTCTCCCAACATTTCATTCTGCAAAATACTATTAAACAATGCCTCTAATTTCATAGGTGAGTGAGGCCTTACCAGTTATGTTTGTTCCTTTTATTTGATTTCACCTAAAGTCTTCTTCTTTTGACTTGTTTCTTTTCCTTTCTTCTTCTCTGGAGAAGCCTTCTTGGTGACTTCTTTCTTCTTTTCTCTCATATGAATAACAAACGCTTCCTTTTTTTCTATCTCCTCTTCATTTTCTATGTCAATTATATCAAATCTTCTCCTTTTTGCACTAGCTTCACCTTGTAAAGTATCACTTTTTCTCCTATGGACCAATTGTGGTCCTTCCAATTCTTCTTCTGCAACATTGATGCATATACCCTTCTCTCACATTGCCTTTTGCTTAACTCTTCTTCTAGCAAGGGAAGTAGGTGGTGTAGTAGTAGCAGCTTTCTTCTTCTCATCTCTTGTGGTTTGCACAATTGAAGGGGATTTCTCCCTTATCATAGGACTAGCAACTGTCTTTCTCTTTTCTCCAATAGATGGTACAACCCCATAAGACTTCTATATAGAATGAGGAGTGGTAGTTGTTCTATCAGATATTCTTATGGTTGCAGATCCTCCTATAGCACTTGACTCTTCCTTAGCCTTTTCTTCTCTTAAATGTCACATTTGTTCCTTTGACACACCCATTTCCTCTACAATCTCTTCCATCATCTTCCTAAACTTTTTTGAATTACTGGTTTCTTTTGTTCCATGTGCACCTCCATGGATTTATCCTCATATGTTCCATATCTTTCCTTTGGTGTGTCCTTACGAATCTTCAACAAAACATCAGCAAAACCAACAAGATCTACCTTTATAACCTCATATCCTAATTCGGGAACCCATATAGTTCTTGCTTCCACTACCTTCATGATACATCAGTTTGTAGACACCAAAAATGTGATGTCGTTCTTATATTTTTAAACTATTTTCCTTGGTATTCTTTCTCTTCCATGCATTCTCCTTTGAAATACTGTAAAGAAAGCAGCAAGAGCATCATCTTGTGCTTTAAAATTTCCAAGACTTCTCACTAAATCTGCAATATGATGGGCAACTGGTCTTCCTTTCAACCAGGTTACACATCCAATTCTAGGAAGCTCCTTCAAGAAGTAAAACAACAAACACATAACCAAGGTGCCATATTTAAATGCATACTTATTCTAATTTTTTTGCTTCAAGTTCTCCATCAATTGTTTCCTAATCTACTCACAAAGACCATAATCTACACCCTTTTCAACCATTTCACATACCACATTAATTGTGGTGGAAAACACTAAATTTTCCCTATTGGTAAAATAGATCTTGTATCCAATAACCATTGCAGCATGCCTAGGACAAGGGTTTCTGATAGTATTGATGGTTAGGGATCTCTTGTCATAAGTAGCACCAATAAGTTCCATAACTACTTAATTTTTGAAAGATTTCAAAATAGGAACGGGTCTTGTAGAGCATAGACTAGTAACCTCTCTTATTACCTCCTTAGTTATCATGATGGGCATATCAGTCCAAACAAATTGGTTTTGAATTCTGCTTAAGGAAATTCTAACTCAATTTTTCTCATAGAAAAATTTTGAAAACCATTGTCATACATCCAATTTCTTAGCAACTAGGTTTTTATATTCTGGTTTTAGGGAAAAGTATTCTCATGTTAGCTCATTTTCCCACAAATCTCCTATCTTAATGTGAGGGTATTCATCCATTTTCCCATGAATATAGATCCTAATATCCTTAGTTAGAAAAACCCCATAAGGAATACGAGAAAATGCACCCAACGGGTCATATTCTATGGATTTTTTGAGATATTTCTTGAATTTAGGTTGTGTTTTCTCTATTACCTCGACAACCCTCAGTGTAGCCATTGGAATATAGATTCAAACTACTTTCCAAACAAAGTTCTTCGAAAACTAGGGTAAATATATTTTCAAATACCTTTTTCTTCACTCACCAAACTAGGGTTTTAATGCACTGAATCTCAATTTTCCTTGAACACTTTGAATTATTTTCTCTCTACTATGCTCCTTCTTGAATGCATTTGTGAAATGAATTTTCCTTAGTGAAATCACTTATAATTCTTTGATTTGACCTAATTTTTCATTGAATTATTCAAACAATAAAGTTTTCAACCCTTTATCTATGTCCACATTCAACTTTTGAAGCTCCACAAACATTTGCATTAATATCTTCACCAATAGATCAAGCATGTTGATATTCATCATATATCTTTGTGTTGAGGCATCAACACCTCTTCTTTGGCAGGGGACTAAATATTTTCATTAAAGCTCCCCTTAAGCCATAGCTCTTAGCTTAGTTTTTGGAGGAAACATCTGCACCAGAGGATGGTACAGATTCTTCCTTGACTTTTGTCTCTTCCTTCTTTCTCTAGATCTTTTCCATTTCCTTCTTTTTTTCTTCTGGATCCACCTTTTTTATTGGTTCATTCCTCTTTACTGAATTATATTTCTTTTTATTTATGCTTCTACAAGACTTGGCAATATGTCCAAGTCTACTGCAATTATAGCATACAACATTCTTTTGAATAGTATTCCTTCCATTCACTCTAGATCTACATTGAATAGCTTTGTGTCCAAATCCATAGCATATATAATATTAGCCATTAAAAGATTGAATCATTCTACTATTGTTATAGCCATTCATCATTTGAATTCTGCATTCACTAGCTTTATGACCAAATCTATTGCATGTAAAACATTAACCAAAAATGGATGGGACATTTTGATTCATTTTGCTTCTATATTCCATTGTCTTATGTCCAAATTTATTGCAAGAATAACAAAATCCGTTAAAATATAGGTACCTCTATGCATTTGGTTGTCTGATCGGTGGTCTTTTGGATTCATTTCTTTGATTTTGGATCTTGCAATTGTTCTTCTTATCTTCAATCTTCTTTTCAGTATTTGATGTCTAATCTGACTTTGAAATTTCTCCTATCTCAAACCCTAATCCACTTTGTTTTTAGAGCCTTTTGATTTTCAATAATCTCATCAATCTTTGTATCACTCATTTTGAATTTTTCTTCATGACTTCTTGCTTTCTCCAAATCTGATCTTATATTTACCACTTCTTGTTCAAGCCTTGTGTATTCCTCTAATTTAATTTTCACCATTGCATTCAAACATTCTTCAATTCTTTTATTTTCTTCAACTTGCGCTTTCAGAATAGTGATGGATTCATTTGCTTGCTTCAATTGCTCACTGAATTCATTATGCCTTTCTCTAAACTTCTTGATTTTCTCTCTTAATTTTCTGATGCATTCATTTGCTTCTTTGATATTTTATTTTAGATCTCTGTTTTCATCTTCTATCTTTTCAATATCTTCAAGGGAAAATTTGAGTTCTCCATCTTTGTCAAGAATGTAATCTTCTTCTATGATTCCAACTATTGGAATCTCTTCTAGAGGAATAGGAAATTTTTTGTCAACCATGTGTTCAACCTCCAAGACCTTCCCCAAGCAGTTAAGCTTCTTCCAAGGAACCAAGCTCTAATACCAATTGTTGATAACCCATAATACTAAGAGGGGAGTGAATCAGTATTCTCTTAAACCATTCAAACATTAAACATCTAATCATCAAACCATATTCAACTATAATAAAGAAAGAAAGCATGAAGTATTCACAACATCGCATAACACATGAACACCAATATTTTTAAATGGAAAACCAAAAATGGAAAAAACCACAGTAAGGGTTATCTCATAGTATATTATAACCAGTTATAGTCTATTTACAGAACTACTCACTATAGGTGGACTCACTGTCCATAGAGAAAAAGATAGAACAGAGATAGTGACTCATAGCCTATTTTGAACTGTTACAATTGCATATTTTATATGCATGAAATACAGTTCCAATGAAGCTCAATAAACTAAATATACACACTTCATCTGATTCAAATCTAGCACTTTACTTTCCTCTGCATTTGTATCACTTCAATATTCTACTCACCATTCACAACTTAATTCACACTGCTCTGATAATATTTGCATGTAGAATATTCACATCACACATCATACCATACATCAAAACACTGAAAGGATCTAACATATATATCCACTTCAACTCTAACATCAATTAGGTTGGCCTAATTAGATGTAACACCTAAAATATAACTTGTCAGCTCCAAAACTTTCATACATATCTTGCACCAAGATTCAAAACTCAAAATAATTTAAAATAGGTTGTCATGGACCTTTATTAGATCCCACATAATACTACAACACTTATTTATCCTTCTCATACCATCAAACTTGTTAGGTCGGCATAGTATAAGACCTAATAACAAAAACCTTCAACTATGTATCCACATATCAACATGTGGACCTCAAAACTCAATGCCAACTAGAATCAATACTCTACTTCCATTTTCAAACTTATCCTCAAAAGCGCAAACTCATTTACAGAGAAGTGTGGAATCTCCCACACACATGCACTGCATAGAGAATAACTATATTTTTCCAAGCCAAACTTTTGTTACCCATAACTTTCAATCCACTCATCAAAACATGATGAAATCTTGGAATTAGATACATCTAACATCTAGTAAAATAATGTTAGAATAACATATTGAAACCTTTATTTGCAGAGTGGTGCGGACCCTAAAATAGATGCATTATTACCATGAATTAGCTGAATTAACACTTAGCCAATTTCCCACACAACTTACTTTTCTAGATCAAACCATCTTGCAAAGATGTCTTCCTTAACAACTCAAAAACCAATTAGAACTAATCAAAATGGTCTACAACCAAAATCTTCACATAAGTTACAATTTTGACATCAATGAAAACACTACAACAGTTTATTATGTACCTTTTCTTGTTCCTCATGCTCATGTTGCCAACTTCCAGCAATCTCCCCAAACTTCCAACAATATATACCACTCCAAAGTGAGGAAAACTTACTATGGTGGTCTAACTTAGCTATTTTGCATCCCACTTTATAATTAGGTTGCAAATTTTGAATTTGTGGACCATAGCTCTCTCATATAATCACATCTTGACCACAACTTAATTCTTTCCCCCATTCTTTTTTTGGTTTATTTCCTTTGTTGTTTATGTCAAAAATTCTAGCATTATAATAGTCATATAATAATTATCCTATAGCTCAATTTAGTGGATTTTTAAAAAGGAGATCTCAACTAATGTAGATAACTTATCATCTTTCTTATATAAAAGGGCATAGGTGTATTTTCCAAGGGATTTTTTTAGCATAATCCTTTTGGCCAAGAGTCATTAGGTGAAAATTTCATCCTCTTTAGTGGTTAGAGATGATCATTTTGAAGAATTTAATAAAAAAATTATAGAATTGACTAGTCCATTCCCTTGTGAGTAGTAATTTTAAGAGGCAATTAGATAGAATCTATGTATGTAGGAAAAATCGATGTTCCTAGCTCCAAAAAAATCTTGTTAGAATTAGCTATGGATGCCAAGATCTTGAGACCAAATGGAAACCATAAAGAGAGAGAGTAGAATGTGACAAGAATAAACTATATTCTTATCAATATGAATCAATGTTATTTTTATGTACAATGTAGCAGAAACCCCTTGGTTATATAGCCAAGGTGAGATACAAGATGTCATAAGATTATGACAAGTGCCTTAATCATATGACATGAGACAACTAATCACACTTACCTAGGTTCACATGTGTTACAAGTCAAAAGATAAGATAAAAATAATGACAACTAACACCTTCTAGAAAGATTCCTCCCTAAGACCTAAGTAAACTTAACATATGTAAATAAGTCCCCTAGTAATGAATTAACTAGGTACAAGACTTTGTTTACACCAACATCCCCCCTTAAGTGCAACTTAGGGAGTAGCAGATTATTATGCAAATGACACAAAGATGCAAGTATGGGTCCCTAATACTAGGCCATGTTAGGTAACCCATGTACATATGCAAAAGAAATATCTCACAAACAGAGAAAAGGAGAAAACCCAATGGGACAAAAGTCCTCCCCAAAAGAGAGATAAAATAAAAAAAATGAAATGCTCTCAATGATGCATGAGAAGGCCAAAACCCCATGTGAGGAAAAAGACCCCCCCATAAGAGAGAAGTAGAAGAGAGACAAGGCATCCCCCCCTCAATGTTGTGTCTCCTACAATGATGGTAGAAGCTCAACATTGAATGTTCAAGATGATCCAATCTTGTTGAACAACGTTCCTCCCCTTAGGAAGAAACAAAACCATGAATGTATGCAGGATATCAAGAATATGGATGATATGAGATGATGTCTCTAAATCATGCTCAAGTGTCTCCATGTCGATACCAAAAGTTGACACACTCCAAATAGGCATTCCAGACCACACTACTGAAGAGGACAATCCAAAATCTAGTAGAGATAAATGTAGAACATGATACAAACACAATGATATCCCCTTTGAAAACAAATAAGCCTCCTCCAAATATTTTCCAAAAGTATCCATAGTCATGTCAAACTGCAAAGAATGATCATGTAGAGATTAAACAAGAGGGTCAAGGTGTTCCCTCACAACAATTGAAGAAGAAGCATATTCATCAAAGAGAAGATGAATGTTATCAATGATGTCTCCCAAATATACAATATGAGACTCCACAAACAAGTATGAAATACCTGTCAAGAAGCCATCACAAGTATCCAAATCTGAAACACAATCAGGATCCTGCTGCACTGAATCACAAGAAGAAAAAACTATGGCAACACAAGTATCATCAAGTGTAACAATAGATGGAGGAGATGAAATGCATGACTCAAGAACTGGATCTGATGTGAGAACTCCCAAATTTAAGAAGCCAAATGTCTCCTCTAAATCATGGTGATCAACAATTGAAGGAACAATTTCATCATCAGAAGCAAAACCTGCAAAGGTATATAACTGAGATGAATGATCAACCAACCTAGTAGCAATGATCTCTCTACTCTCCAAGTCTTGAATGATGATTGAATCAAGTGTGAACTCCACAGTCTTCCCATCTCCACCGTGTGTAATATGATATATGGAAAGAATATTGTTCGTCAAATGAGGAATACACAAGACATCTTGGAAAGTTTTGTCCCCAAAACTAATAGATCCCTTCCCTATTACACTCATGTATGTATTTTTTCCCATCAAGATAGGAGACATAGTACAAGGCTGAAAAGAAGAGAATATAGATTGTGAAGATGCCATATGATGAGATGCTCCTAAATCTAGAAGCCATCTCCCTAATCCATGACCTAAAAAAGCACAAAGAGCTTGTCCTTTGTATCCTAATGTAGAAGCTTGACCTTTTTCCTTTTTAGACTGCTTTGAAGAAGGAGGAGGTGATTCAAACATTCTAGAAGGAAAATCAATCTGATTCTTTTTTAGAATATTTTTCAACTCATCAATATCCTTCTTATAAGAATAGTGTTCTTCATGTCCATCCTTCTTTCAATATGCACAAGTAGGCCTCTCCTTAGATGATTCCCCTTTAGAAGAGGATTTTTTCTTTGCTTGATCTAAATGTGGATTATTTTTTGCTTTCTTTTGTTTCTTATCTGATTCTAATTCTTTCACCTAACTAACCAACAATGCCTGAGATTTAGAAGTCTTGATGAGACCCATTGAGATAAGCTTTTGTTGCTCATGTATCAACATCTCAGAAAATGATGCAAATGAAGGTGTAGCATATGCATACCCCATAGTCAATCTATGAGTATGAAAGCTAGAAACAAAAATAAGCATAATTAGGACCAAGTTTGTTCATTGTATTGTAGACCAATTGAATTTCCTTCTTATCAATTCCACATGCTTTAAATTTCTCTCTTAGATCATTAACCTTAGTGATGTAGTCTTGGATGTTGTCAAATTTCTTAGGATCAAGGCTCATTAATTCATCACCAATTTAATAGCCTCTTACTTCATTTGTAGTACCATATAATGTTTTCAATTTTTCCCAAGCTTCATGAGAATTTTTACATGATTCAACTTGAAACAACAAATCTTGAGAAACTAGTCTACAAAGACATCCAAGAGCTTTGGTATGTTTAATCATCCATTTTATCTTTTTATCTACATTTGTAGGTTCAGGTACCTTATTTTCAACATATAGAGAGTGACCTTTAGTCATTAGAGTACTCCATGCATTTTGATGCCATGTTGAATAATTATATTGTGACCAAGGGAACCTTAGAATGATCCATGAAAATGAGAGAGCATTTTCATGACCTGGTTTACGGAGACTTGGGATTAAATAGAAGTCAATCTTTGTTCTGTGAATGTAGAATTCTTTCTTAGGTTGTCTTTGTTTCATATCTTTCAAGAAAGGTAGGCTTTTCGTGGTTTTGTCTATCAAAAATCTATGCAAGTTGTTTGATCCGAGTAAAATCATTGTCAATAGGAACCGGCACTAGAAGGAGGGCCTTGTTATTTTTGGTTTTCGTTAGGTTAAACTAGATTTTCGTAGAACCACTAGATCTCGGTCCAGTGATCCTAAGGTGACCTTAGTTGAGCTTAGTGGTCGAACATCATCCAGACCTCAAAATTTTGTAAGTTCAAGTGCAAATCCAAATATTCCAACCGTTGTTACACCATCAACCGTTGTAGTGATGGCATTCTTTAATGTGGAATCACCAATTCAATTTTCCATATATAATGATTTACCAAAAAATCCTGACAAGTTGTGTCCTAAGTACTATTTTCACAAAGATGCTGAAGAACACATCAGTATATTCAAATATACATGTTTTCGAGCAAGAATTCAACATGAAGATGTTGTGTGTCGATTGTTCCCATACACTTTGAGTGATGAAGTTTACCAGTGGTATATTAATTTGACTCGTAATTCTATCAGGTCATGTCAAGACATGGAAACTCAATTTTTAGCTAGGTTTAGAACACCTACAGGTCCTGCCTTGCTATATCATCAATTCGCTCAAATAAAGAGGTTCGAGGGAGAACCTATAACCACTTTTAATGATAGATTTCAAAAGGCTTATTCTAGGTTACAAGCACCTTATGTAGTGGATAATTTTTCTGCTATCACAGTTTATTATATAGCAGTAGATCCCTTGACTACTATGTTTGTGAAGTGAAGAGCTAATCCTCCCACTACTTTACCAGAAGCTTATGTTGAAGTCGTAAGTGTGAATTTAGAAATGAAACATCTTGGAAATGGATTATCCATAAATGGAAGAAATGGATTAAATATTTACCCTACCCCGAACACAAATGGAGTCCCTATAATTCATCCCATGACTCCCAACATTTATCCTACAATGGTCCAGAATGGGACATTTCCTCAAAATACTCTTTTTCAACCAGGAAATAGTCAAGCTTTAGTCCCGCACCCTGGTCCAGCTATTACAGAGCTATGTCCTAATGGAAATTTTTTTTTCTCACAAACTCAAGAGAATAAAAATATCAAAATTTCTGAGGAAAAGGAAGACATGAAAGAAGTCACAACTCAACTTAAAAGATTAACTACAGAAGTTACACAATTAAGAAATCAAAAAATTTATTCTCAAAACAATTATTCAAATTCTCAAAATTGAGTGTATAACGCTCCCAAGCAATTTAGACCATGGAATACATGCCCTAATAATGGGGGAGTATCAACACCTTTGGATAATCCTGATTCAACCAATGAAAATTTTACATCAAAAGTGAATTTAGTTGACCTTGCAATGAAAAATTGGTGTAGAATTCATAATACAAATGCTCATTCTAGAGTGGATTGTTCACAATTCAAAATCACTTCAGATATTTTCTTTGCTGCTACTCATCATAATGAGCATTGTGATTCTCAACCTCCTAAAGGAAATGAATTAGTTTCGGTAGGATATGATTTTTCCTTAGTTTTAGAAAGTTATGAATGTTTCAAAATACCTTCAAGTATTATAAATCATGCTCACATATATGAAGGTGATGATTCAACTATGACTTTAGAGACATACTTTTCCTTATCATGATGAAAATGAGCCTATAGAAGAAATGGATGAAATACATACTTTTCAACAATATTAGAAGAGACATAATTACAACACAAGGAATAATGCTAACAGTGGAGGTAAATTCAATGGACCTTTAACAACGTCCATCCCACCAAATAACTTCAATACTCCACCTAATGATAAATCAAGTAGCAATCCTGGATTACCTAAGGTGACTTCTCAGCACAATTCATTAAATATTTCAAAAGGTGAAAAGATTGATCATGTTGATCAAAATAATTTGACTAATTACTTAGCAAAAGAAATCAAGAAAGTAAAGATTAGCCTTTCTTTGTTAGAACTGCTTAAAATGCCTATGATCAAGAAAGCTTTCCTAAATATTCTGAAATATTTTCCTAAGGAGAGAAAATCCAAGGACGCTCAAATAAAAGACAGTCAAGCTAAAACAAAAGACAAGAACATTGTTCCCATGGTTGACACACAAGTAGCCTTTTATAAAGGAAAACTAGAGTCACCGCCATTTTTGCTCACTTTGAGAATATTTGGTAAGAATATTCACAATTGTTTAGTAGACTCTAGAGCCTCTACTAACATGATGTCGTTATCCATATGCCAAACATTAGGTTTAACTCCTAAAAATTCTTTAAAGAAGGTCACTCAACTTGACAAGATAGAGGTAAATGTGATAGGGGAGTTGACTAATATCCACATGCAATTGGCTTCTGATCCTAGGATCCAGTATTACATTGACATTCAAGTAGTGGAGATACCAGATACCTATGGTATGTTGTTTAGTAGAGAATGGTCTAAAACTTTAAATGGATACATGTCCACTGATTTTTCACACATGTGGTTACCATGGAAAGGAGTGCCTAATCAAATTAAGATTGAAAGAGAACCCCATATGAAATACATGATCACAGATTATAATTAGAAAAATGAAATTCTATATATCAATGTAGAACTAGGAGTTTATAAATTGTGTAATTCAGGAGTTAAAATTGAAGAAGTTTTCACTTGTGAAGTCGAGAAATTTAATGAGTTAATTCCTGGAACAGATGTTTTAATTGAATTAGATTGTGACTCCTCTGAGGAGGAGAATGATCCTTGTAATAAATTTCAAAATAGTATTATTGCAAAAGCTCAAGAGAATAATAAAAATAAAATTTCACTGAAAAGTTTGTTATTGCAGGACTGGTGCCAATTGCACAATGTTGCACATTCATAAAACAATTGTATGATGTGTCTGGAGATAATCCATAGAATTGAGAGCCGATTTTTTCTAGGACGTGACGACATCGCGAGGATCAAACCGAAAGCACATAAGAATGAAGATGAAAATATACAAAATAAAAATATTTACACAATGACGTCAAAAAATGGTAAAATATTGATTACAAACGATCAAGCTTGGATTCTTAAATTTGATGGATCAAAATCGAAACAAGGAATTGGAATTGGATTGGAACTGATCAACCTGAAAGGTAAGTCCTTTCTTGCTGCATAACGATTGTGATTTCAATGTACTAACAATGCAGCGGAATATTAAGCTCTTACATGGCTTGATCCTGGCAATCAAGAAAAGGGTCAGAATTCTCAAAGTGTTCTGCGATTCAGAATTGGTATTTAAACAAGTCTGAAAGCAATATATCTACCATTACAAAAGACTATCCAGTTACCGACACAGAGTATGGGATTTGATTGAAGAATTTGATGCATTTAATATTACTCACATCCCAAGAAGATTTAATCAGAGAGTTGATGCACTAGCGACTACTGCTAGTACTTTGGAACCTTTAGAAACTTCATATTTGAAAAGATTCATAGTTGAATTGGTAAAATTACCCCCGGTTCCTGATAATGTTACTAACCTACAAGTGTTCAAATATGACAAGCACATACTGGAATTCATTACTAATTTTAGTATTTTTGAAGCACAAATTATTGAAGAGATAGATCGCCCCGACGGTGAAATTCAAGATGAAGAATTGACTCAAGTCAAAGATAATAACATTCTGAAAGGAATAATTGAGCTAGAATGATTGTTTGATATTGATCAGCTAATCAGACAAAAATATTTACCTCAAAGTGAAGGAGGATTATCTAAATTATATAATTTGAATACTGAAGAAGATCCTAAGAATGTACTTATAGGGAAGGTTTTTACCGAAGAAGAGAAAAGAAATATTGCTCAGGAACTTAAAGATTATTGGAAAGTCATAGCATGGACCTATGAAGATTTGAAGACGTATGACACTTCTATCATCACACATACAATACCATTAAATCCTGATGTGAAACCTTTCCGACAGAAACAACGTCCACTAAATGCACTTTTACAGCCTTTAATTCAAAAGGAAGTTCAAAAACTATTGTCAGCCAAGATAATTTTTCCAATCATACATTCTACTTGGGTGGAAAATTTAGTCCCTGTTAGGAAAAATAATGGAGACATCAGATTGTGCATAGATTTTTGGAATCTCAACAGAGCATCTGAAAAAGACAATTATCCACTACCTTCACTCAAAGAAGTGTTACAAATAGTTAATGGTTCATAGATGATGTCCTTTTTGGATGAATTTTTGGGGTATAATCAAGTAATGGTAGTGAAAGAGGATCGGATGAAAACCACTTTCACCACTAAGTGGGGAACTTTTGCTTATAGAAGGATGTCGTTTGGATTGACAAACGTTGGGGCTACATTCCAAAGAACGATGGACTATGATTTTTGAGAATTGATAGGAAATGCATCATCATTTACATGGATGATCTTACAGTATTTTCTAAAGATAGAAGAGATCATGTCCGAGATCTCAGAGCGATATTACAAAAGTGTGAAACTTACGGAGCTTCCCTAAATCCTAAGAAATGTATTTTGGGGGTGACTGAAGGAAAATTATTGGGACATATCATTTCTGAACATGGTATTTCAATTGACCTAGACAGAGTGAACGCACTACTCAAACTCTAGCCCCTAGGAAGTAGAAAAGAATTGAAGTCATATTTCGGTAAGATAAATTTTGTTCAAAAATTTATTACGGGATTTTTTGAAATAGTGAAGCCACTCAATGATATGTTAAAGAAAGATGTCAAAATAGAGTGGACGAATGAAGCTAAGATCACCTTCGATACTATAAAAACTACAATCACAAAAGCACCAATACTGGTAAGCCTAGATTATATTAAACCTTTTTATATTTACTCATTCACGGCTGGTCATACTTGTGCTACAGTATTAACACAAAAGGGCAAAAATAAAGAAGAAAAACCAATTTCTTTTATGAGCACTCTATTCAAAGAGGCGGAGTTGAGATATACAGATGTTGAAAAACAAGCCTTCACTTTGGTCAAAGTCATACACAATTTTAGACATTATATCCTTAGGAGTATTGTCAAGGCTATTGTCCCAGATTCAACTGTCAAGATGTTGTTGACACAAAGTGAGCTCAGAGAAAAGAGAGCTAAATGGGTTACTATATTACAAGAATATGATTTAGACATTATACCTATGAGGTTGGTCCATGGACAAGCCTTGGTCAAATCTATTTCCAAGATAGATCCCCAAATTTTGAGTCAGCAATACATGTTAGATGAAAAGGACCAAGAAGGCTAGTATTCAGACATTTGGCATTATTTGGTCAGCCATACCTGTCTTGATCATATGAGAAGAAATCAAAAAAGATCCCTCAAGATAAAATCACAAAGTTATATGATTAAAGGAGGAGCTCTATTTAAAAGAAATCATGAAGGAATTTATTTAAGATGCTTAAATAGAACAAAAGTTGATAAAGTGTTGCAGGAACTACATGATAGATTTGGAACAGCTCATGGAGCACCTTTGGCTACTGCACACCTCATTTTAAGAGTAGGCTACTACTGGCCTAATATTTTTAAAGATACTTATGAACATGTTAAACACTGTCATACATGTCAGATAGCGTCAGATAAAGGAAGATTCAATGCTCAACTATTGCATTTGGTGATGGAGATGTGTCCTTTTTCACAGTGGGAACTAGACTTTATTGGAAATATTAATCCTCCATCCTCAGCTAGACATAGGTTCATACTGACCGCTACAAACTATTGTACCTGATGGATAGAGGCATGCCCCAACAAACAATGCACTACCGATGTAGTCATCAATTTTTGGAAGAGAACATTATCACTAGGTTTGGAATGTCGTATGCATTGGTATGTGATAATGGCCCTACCTTTGCTTCATTAAAGTTTTCTAATTGGGCATTTGAATATGGCATAACGTTGAAATTTTTTGTCTAATTATTATCCACAAGGAAATGGATTAGTTGAATCATCAAATAAAAATTTGTTGGATATAATTAAAAATTTGATTGAAAAGAACCCTAGGGAATGGCATTCTTTGTTAAGGTTCACCCTATGGGTAGATCATACTAGAATGAAAGTTTCATTAGGGAATTCTCCTTATCATTTGGTTTATAGGGTAGATCCTATACTCCCAATAAATTTAAAAATCCCTACATGGCAGTTTGCACAAGAATATATTGGATTAGATGATCAAACTGAAGCTTGATTGTTGCAATTGATGCATTTAGATGAGAAACGAACACAACCCATAGATCGTTTTGCTAAACATCAATCTATAATGAAAAGATGGTTTGATAAACGTGCCAAGTTAAATACTTTTAAAATAAAGCCCATGAACGTAAAAATGAACATGGAAAGTTTAACAGACAGGCCCATACCAAATTTCTAAAATTTTGGGTGCGTAGTTATAGATTAAAGTCCTTGACTGGCGAAGATATCCCATTGCCTGTGAATGGGCAGTTTCTAAAGCATTATTTTTAGTCATGAGTTAGTTGTTTTTGTAAATAGTTGATTTTGTAAATAGTTTTTTTTTTTTGGGTGTTACATTGTGGTACTTTACATCGATTAACAACTTTTAAAGGTTTGCAAGTCAATAGAACGTCAACTCCAGAACTTTAATCTCTTTTCTGACTAGAATTAGTTTTCCATTTATAAATTGTTCAATTTTATGTACTCCAGTTAGCATGAATTATTCAGTTGATGTTGAGCTACAAAAGAACACATTTAAATCATTCTACTGAAATTTGGGATATCAATTGTTTGCATTAATTGAAAAATCAAAAGACTACCTTTGCTACCACTATAATTCTCAACCTAATAGCGGTGCTTCAATGCTTGCAAGTTGATAGATGAGCTATTATTGCAAAATCAAAAAAAATAAAAAAAAATGAGTTATCGTTGCTATATCTAAAAAATAAATAAAAAAGTGATATCAACTCTTTAGGCTATCCAAATAACTCTACCAAGGCTATGGACGCCTAACTGGCAACAAGGCTCTATCCTTGGTTGGCTTAAAAGGAATTGTCATATTACATAGGTTAATGCAAATGTTTGGTATTTCTAAGTTTACTATAGCGGAAATAAACCAATTGCACACACGTGAGCTTAGTAATACTTAATTATGCATGCTAACTAGAGTAAGATTTGGAAATAGAATAAAGATCCTATGATTTATAATTAGAATACAAAAGAAAGTTGGAACATTGATGTTAGATCTGGAATTAACTTTCTATTGTTTTTTTTTGTTTTGTTGGTTGCTAGTTGTTGTGTAGTCTCACAACATGCCCCATTTTGCTCCTTGGAAAAATGTGGACCCCCTTTTCTTTTCTTTCCTTGCTCCTTTTTTTTATTTGTTGTTTTTGTCCTCCTTGGCATGGATTTAATCGATGCTTGACCGGTTGCTAGTTGTTTCTCAATTTCACTTGGCCTTTTTGGTGATGTACTTAGTTTCGCCCAGTATTTCGGTGTTTCAATATGTATTTGTTGTTTATTCTATTACAGAAACTAGAATTTCTAAGTCCTGCATAAGTCGAAAGAGTTTTTCTTTAAATAACTTTAGCTTCGCCCAGTATTTTATTAATCGAATTGTATAAACCCGGTAATTTTCTCTTTTATCAGAGTCTAGTGCCTTATTGTTTTCTTTAAAGTAAAAATCAAAAACCGGAAAGTCTGCTTTGAAATGTTTTCAAGTATATCTTTCAGTTTTGGTTTCCAGGTTTTGTTTCTCTTGTTCCATTTTGTTTTTTTTTCTTTCTCTTTTCTCGAGAAGTATTTTTCAGATCCCAGTGTTATGTGAATTTTATCAAAGATATTATTGGAAGTTGTAACTTCGGTGATCATAATTAATCTCATATCATTAATGTCATATACCCTGTATAAAATTGGCATGACATGTAACTACCATGAATAGTCACCACGCCGTCTTTCTTCTCAAATGGCAAGTCAGCTCAAAAATTTAGGTGTTCGTAAGTTGAACCATAATCTGTAATGATTACACCTTTATTCTAGGAATTAATGCGAAATAGCAGGTAATTAATGAAGGTAGCAAACTACCTATGTATTTGGCACCACCTCAAGTGTGCAATTGCTTTTACAACACTCCACTTTGCGTCATATTGCAAACTTGCTAAAGACATTGAATTCACAAAGCTACTTTGGCATGTAAGCAGAGGTAAAAATTTTAGGAAATTAAGTTGCAGCTACCCAAGGGTTTTGAAGTTGTACTCTGAAGAATCATCATTTTAACTAGAACCAGGTATGTTCCGAATAACTGATTTATTGAAAAGAGTTTCTCAAGATAGAAATCTTTGATAATGGTATTTTCTCATTCTGAAATTAGGATATTAATTTTCCTCTGAGTTGTTAAATTTGATCAAAGAATGAATTGAAATTTTTATGAAATGTAATGTTTGGTTAAATTTAACCCTAACTCGCACACATAGACAAATATTTTAAAAAAATTCTAGAGCACATTATATAAAAAATGAGCACTTCTGAAGCAAGAGCAGAGGACGAATTCAAATACCGCAATTCGCAAGCAGTGCCCATTAATGTGGTGGTCACAGATACCCACATGGGATGGTCTTCTGAAATTGAAATTCATTCATGGTTGCTGCAAGAAAATGCTACCCAATGTATTAAAAATTTCATATCAAATGGGTTACTTCCTGTAGGAGGGTTTCCACCAACGATGGAAGCTCCAAAATTAGTAATGCAATGTATAAACCATTATAATCCATCCAAAAGGATTGTTGAAAACGAAGGAAGAACTTATTTAGACTTGTCTCAGAATGGAATTATGTGTACATTTGGTCTCCCCTCCTACAAAATGATGGACAATGTCGACCTAAAAGAAAAGGCCAAGACATATCAAAGCGTTGAAGAACACATCAGAGAAATTGTGAGCACCCAATGGTGCCAACAGCCAATTACACCACAGACCAAAGTAATTCAGAGGTCTAAGTTTAAGCAAGAAATGCAAGACATAATAACTTTGTTTAGCAGAGTAGCTGGTTTAAGAGATGCAAGCAGGTTTGAACCCTAGATGTTTGTGAAAATATCTCAAATGATAGAAAGCCCTATAGATTTGCATTGGGGAAAATTGATAAGCGATAGGTTACATGAACAAATTACTACATTCCCCAAAACTAGATGTTTCTACATGTCATCATATGTTATTTACTCCTGTGCTATGAGAGCCAATAAACAAGGATTAAAACAAATTGGTACTCTAGGCACAAAAATTGGCAATAGTTTGATATATGCACATTTACCCCAAATCATTGTTCATGGGTATGAAGGTGATTATAGAAAAGTTAATGATTTGTTTTCCATGAAATTGGTAAGAAAAATGGAGGGTGACAAATCTAAGAGATTATCCCTGGAAGCACAAAGTGCCATTCAGCCTATGGGAGGCCAATACATACAGTTACCAACTTACTCCTACATCAAAGTGGAGGGATTTGATGGACACCCATTCATGTTGCCCAGGTATCCTAAAGATAAAATTGTTTTATTGGAATTAGTGAGATAGTTAAAACCATCCCAGGATCTTTATAGCCATGCTCACAAGAAGGCCTCTTTTAAATTTCCTATTACAATAGGGAATTATAAGTGCAGTGCAATCAGAGTGGTTGATTTGTGCGAGGAGGAACTGAAAACTTACAATTTTGAAGAATTTCCACTTTAGAGAATGTACTATGATGTTGAAGGAAATACTGAAAAAAGCATAGCTGGTTATCATGCTCATGTACATCATTTAGAAGATTATTGGCTTAATTGTGAAGACAAGCATGAGATCAGAAGGAAAAAGTATGAAAGAATGACTCTAGGGTTTGCTCGAATGCTCAAACTCTATTATATCACAGATCAACTGGTAGAAGATGATGGTCAGGTGCTAAATTAGTTTTATAATAATGAAAGGATATATGATGAACCTATTCTAGATCCAGGTGTTGAGGATGAAGACATGACATCAATTGATGATTTTACTAGGCCAGTCATAAGGTACACTCAACATTGGATTGATGATTTTTGTAAAAGTCTAAGAGAAAGAGGAATTGAACCCATCTACTCAGAAGATAAAAGAAGAAAGAAAGAGATGAAAATTATTTTGAAAGTGGGGAGCCTATCAAGAAGAAAAGAATGACTAGTAAGGCTACTCCAGGCATTAGAATTGAAGAAAGAACCCTTTAAACAAAAAGACAGGAAGTCCCCACAAAATTATCAGAAAAACATAAAGATACAGAGACTGGTAAAGAAAAGTCCAAAACAAGGCCTAAAGGTGCGTCTTCTTCCACGACCAGACCAAGAACTAGGATAATTGTTGATGAAGGAATAGGAGTAACAGAGAATGTTGGTACATAGACTAGATCTGCATCTCAAAGAGTTGTAGCATTATTTACTTCTCCCCCTTCTGTTAATATGGCCAGTATGAAGCAAGCACTGGGTGGGACTCATGTGGCTTTAGAAGAAATTTTTGAGGAAGATGAGGCTAGAATTAATGAACAAGTAGATAGATGGGGTGCTATGTGGGAAAAGATAAAAGAAAATAAATCCAAAGATAAACCTACAATACACTCAGTGACAGAAGAAATGCAGGATACAAGCTCTAATCCCATAAATATTGAAGAAGAATAATTTATTCAAGGAACACTCGCCTCACAAGTGGGAAATCCTAGCATACTTGAAATGGAAATAGGGGGAAATGAAGAGAAAAATCTTGTTGATAAGAGAGTTATTAAAGACACTCTTGATTCTCAATTTTCTTTTGAGAATGTGCAAAATGTTAATGAACCTTCGTAGGTTTTTGATGAAACAGATAAAGGCCATGCTGGAATTGAAATTGAAACTGAAATTTTAGAAGAAGAAGCTACACAGTTTGCAGGAGATGGAACTGAAAACAAAGAAAATCCTAGCGTAGCTGTAAATGAAGAAGATAAGATTCAGAGAGAAGAATCAGAAAACCTAGATAGACAGGAAGATATAAGTCTCTAAATAGAGGAGGCAATGCAAAATCCTACTAATCTTGAGTGTATGTCAAAAGTTGATAGAGAAATTCCCATTTCAAAAAATATGGCAAGTCACGGAGATGAAATTATTGAATCAAGTAATAAGCAGAAACAAGAAAGAGTTACAAAGGTACTGCAAGATGATGATACACCTGATAGGTTAATCAGGGAATTAGCTTCCCCAATGGAAGTATAAATATTACCTCTAAACCTCAGTAATTTCATATAGGAAGCAAATACTCCTAAACCTAGGTGCAGAGCAAAAGCAAAGCATGTCATACAAAGGAATGCAGACGGTAACAGAACCATCCAGATAGCTACTCCAACAAATGATAAAGATAGACATGAGATAATGCCTAAGGAATATAAAATCACAAGTATTAATCTTGGACACTCATCTTGGCAGCAAGAATTAGAAGAAATAAAAGTGAATTTGAATGCTACTGTTGCTAGAGTACAGAAATACAAACAAAAGAAAAGAGAATTAAAAGAACGGGTTGCTAAACTAGAGCATTTTATCAAATCACTGACTTTATCAGGCCAAGAGCAAGCTGAACTACCCCAACATCCAGTGCTAATGTCACAAGAACAAGTAGATGCCATTGCTACAGTTCACCACAAGATGAATATATTTGAAGAATGGATTGAATACTAGATAAAGCAGGGAGATGAATTTATTACGGATGCAATAAAAATGTACAAGGAAGCATACCGTCATTCAGAGAAATTGAAAGGATTTGAAGATGAATGTAAACATCGTCGGGAGCAGGTCATTAATGAAAGGAAAAATATGGAAATTCTCATATAGACAAATGTCCAAGAGTTAATACAAAACAATATAATATCAAAATCTGAAATTTCATTGCTAGGAAAGTGGAAGAATCAGTTGAAATGGGAAGGTGACATGTTAATAAAATGTATTGAAGGATTTGAGAAGGTCACCACTGAGTGCAAAATACTGATGAGAGAAAATCAAGAATTTGTTGAGGTATTGTCATGACAAAGCTTTGATCCTCAAACATTAGGACAGGATGGGAAGGAAGTTAAAGCTTTCAAAGAATGGATAGAAAGAATAAATAGAGATCATGTTCAATTGTTGACAAGGGAGGTTATTGATGAAATAATACAGTGCATAAATTTTATTGTCAAGTATGAAGCAGAAAAGGCACAGAAAAATGATGTCCTACTTCAAGTAACCAAAGAATATATTAGGCTCAAACTTACCTGGAGAGCAATAAGAAGGATTTCAAAGGAACACATGCATCAAATATTGAGAGATTTCTGAGAGTACTCATCAAAGAAGGAAGGACAAAATCTAGAAATGGAGCCATAAGTGAATATGAAAAGAACCGGATACCGGATACCAGAAGTGTAATAGAATCTACTTGTTAATTTTTGTAGGTTGATCCCGGTCCCGATAGGTGTTCTTCATTCTGGTATTTCAAAAGATAGTTTGTATCCTCGACGAAGATAAAGTGTTTGTGTTGAGTTATGGAGGAAAGTGTTGTTGTGGATAAAGTCAAAGCTTTGACTTATTCTAGAAAGTTCTTGATGACAGTTGGCATATGCCACGTGACATTTTAATTTTTTGTTTCTAATTTCTCTGAGATATTTTTAAGTTGAACTTATAGGGTGCCTTGTTTCTATAAAAGGCCATCTCCTCCCACATTTTTATTTTAAGTTCAGAATTTGTGGATGTCAGAGGAGCAAAAACTTATTTTAAGTTTTGTTCTTTTTTCCTATTTTCTGAACCATTCCGGCATAAAAATTTGTATACACATAGACATTAATTGATATCAAATCTTTATGGATAGCTACCTATCTAAGTATCTTTTGTAGTTGGTTTTGTAAGTTCGGTTGAACAAGTCTGTATGTTGCGTCATTTAAGGGTGCATACAAAACCTATTCGGTGTCCATAAACAAAACCCTCTCTTTAAAAGCTTGCATCATTTTATACGTAGCTGTGAAGCAATTTGGTGAAGTATAAATCAGTTTGCTCTGTTTTGATTAATTCTTTGAGGCATCCATGGAGAATAACTGGGAGAAATTTTATTTTACATTTTTTTATGTTTTGCTTTATATTAGATGTTAATATTTTTTGAAAATGTTCTAAAAAATAGAAGTGAATGGAAATAGTTTCATTGAAAATATTTTATTTTCCATGAAATTTTTGAATTCTTAATGCTAAATTTACTTAAGTGATAGCAAAGAATTTGTTTTATTCATGAAATATTATGATGAATCTTTCGATTTCATGATGTCATTTGGTGATAAAATTGAAGTTTTATGTGAAATGTTAGTAATCCTTGATAAAACTGGAAATAACCATATTCCCCTTTGAAATTAATAGCAAAATTATCACATCATTACCCGAGAGCTATGTTTAGTGCAATCATGACCTGGTTTACAAAGACTTGGGATTAAACGGAAGTCAATCTTTGTTCTGTGAATGAAGAATTCTTTCTTAGGTTGTCTTTGTTTCATATCTTTCAAGAAAGGTAGGCTTTTCGTGGTTTTGTCTATGGAAAATCTATACGATCTTTTTGATGCGAGTAAAATTGTTGTCAACAATTCCAAAACAGACAAACTCCTAAAACAAAAATTTAATCAATATGTCAAATACATTAGCATGTCAACATTGGAATGTAGTCGATTCTGTCAACACAAGTCAATTTTTTCCAAACAAGTCAAACTCATTCAACCTTAGTCAAACTCAAGAAAAACCAGTCAAACCATCAACTCTTGGTTATTCTTCAAATGTGCCCTTCTGAAGGATCGCCCTTGTCATTTAATTACACCCTAGGATGTCCTTCCTAGGAATTTTCACTACCATCTAGAATTTTGAGGGATCTTCATGATATTTGAGGATCAATCCTCTTGACATTGACATCATTCAGGATGTGTCCTTCTTGAATTTGGCATCACTTGGAATTTGTCATCATGGCATCATCAAAATTGGCATCTTCACATCGAAACACTTGACATTCAGACACACTTGGAAAACACTTGGAAAACATTATCGTGGCATTTTGTCTTTTGATTTTTCATCATGCTACTAGTTTCTCGAGGATGTCTTGACAACAGGATTTAGAGAAGCAATGACATATCATGATGATTGGCTTGTCTTGTCTTTTTTCAGACAGTCATGTGTCTAGTTCCTCGAGAATGTCTTGGTAATAGGATTTAGAGGAGCAACGACATTTCATGACTTGTCTTTATTATTTTTCTTGTCTTTATTATGCTTGTGGTTGATTGTGACAAAAAGACTGGGGCAATTGTGCTCTTAGTATGAGTCATGATCATCCTTGTCTACGACTGTTTGTCTTAAGTGATGGTACAACCTTGCACACCATTGATCTATGTCATATCATGGTGTTTGTTGGCCATTACAATAATCCACCCAATTATGATTAAGAGCAACAATTATTAGTCCTATGGTAATATGTTGAAGGATTCCATCTCCGCACTAACATTCATCTCCTTTTGTCTAGTCATTTCCCCTCGTTCGTCTCCTGTGACATACAAAATATAATGGCATACATGATCATATAGGCATTACATTAGGTTATTACACATTCACATATTTCCATTTACATCATTACCATACATATATCATTTTCATTCATCAATTTGCATTCACATAACATGTAAGTGCATACATCACCCATATCATTAAAACATATACATCACATCATAAGATTACATTATTCATACATATATATTCATGCATTAACGCATCTATAATCATAAAAATGGAATCCATTAGAATAATACATTATACATCCATATAGAACGTCATCATCATCATAACATCATCATGGCATATAAGCATCCTATAATCATCATAATTGCACACATCACATGACATATAAAATGCATCATCATAATCATCATCATAAAAGTGTATATCATAAACACCATCAACACATAATGCATCATCACATAATATATAGCATATAGACTGCATCAAAACTGCATCATATATATAATCTCAAAAAATCATGTCACATAATAGAGTCACGAGATATCCTAAAAATAGAGCTCGTAGGCTCGATGGTCAAAATATAAAGTGTCATAACATAATGTATATAACATGATGTCAAGATAACAATGTCAAATTCCCCTAAGCTAAACTCTCCTCATCCCCTCGAGGAGAAGACCGAGGTGACTAATGCTCAGTGATAGGAACTAATATTGATGGCATAGTGGGCATGGCAACATGAGTCTATGAGGCTACTGCGGCATGAGTCTGAGAGGCTGATGGATCTGTAACTGGAGGCTGACTGTGCTCTAATTTGTGCCCTGACCTAGATGACCCATGACTATGGCTCAATTGGTGGCTAGAGGAATTCTTGTGACTATGATGAGAGTGGTGACCTAATGAATACCCTGAGGATGTAGAGCCACCCACACTGCTTTGGTTGTGACTGTTGTGTGTGCGGCTGCTACTCCCTGACCTTGTTCCTATCATGCTCTGTGACCTAGATAATCTAGGCTCTCTCTGATCAATCAGAACTACTCTCTCATATAGCATGCAATACTGGCCTCTACTAGCGCTGACCCTGGACAACTCTCTACCAACATCTCCAACTAGCCCTGTAACCATCTGTGCAAAGGGTGTTGCCACAATATTGTGTCACTTTTGGGATGTGCTGATTTTTGCCTGAAATTATTATTTTTTAGAAAAACTAATGATTTAAGTCTTCAGAGGATCCATCTAAAGGGTTTTAATTGAAGAGGGGTAGATAAGACCCCCTTAGATCAAACCCCCTTGGATAGAACCCCTATAGTATTAAATCATACCCACAATGGAGTCTCCTTCACAACTATCAAAATGTTGGAAAAAAACCACTTTTTCTTTACCTTTTGAGGGATTAAATAACATCATTTAAAAATAATTTTTTTCAAGATTGTAGCCCTTGAAACTAGCTTTCCAACAAGTATAGGTTTGATATATTTTCATTTTATCATGTATTTAATTTTCAATTTTTACTAAACATAGGTTTTTATCTAAATATCAAGCTCTTTGTTGTGTAGAGGTGGAAAAATAGTAAACCATTGTAAGAAAATTTCAAAAAATACCCCATTCCCTATATATTGATTTCCTTGTTTCACCCAAAAAATAAAAATTGGATTTTGATATATACACAAAAATTTAGGTTGTACAACACACATGTATGTCCAAATTATAGTTACAGTGATTTCAAAAATTAATTTAAAAAAAAATATGCAGCAAAAAAATATGAAAAAATAACCTTTCCCTAGATATTGATGTTGAGAATCTATATTCCAAAAATTATAATTTAATCCTTTATTAAAAAAAAAATTATGTTGTACGACACAAACATTACTTTCTAAAAATGTTGTTTTCTATCTAAAACCAGTTATTAAAGGAGATGTTGAAAGATTCATGATTTATTTTGAAAATTTTGAAAAAAATATATTTAGAATCTACACACAAATTTCCACAAATCACTAGTTCACATCATCTTCAAATTCTTTATGGTTTAGCTGCTATAAGTCTCAGAAGATGAAGATTCAGTTGAAAATATTGATGTAAATGTTCATCTTGGGCAAAGAATGAGACACAGTATTGTGATTTCACCCCAAACTGAGTGCACCAGCTCTCAATCTCCCACCTCTGAATCTCTGCCTGATCCCTCTCAACCCGTGTAAACTCCAAATCTGTCCATAGGGCTCTAATCTCTGTTGTGGCCTCATCCAGTCTGTGCTACATATCAGCTAGACGCTAATCCACTGTGGCATCTCATGACAATGGTGGCACCCTGGATATATATGGCTCCCTATCTATCATCCTCTCTCAGAGTTGCCTCTCTACCTCATCCATGTCCTCATATCCACCAATGTCTAGCTCCTCATCATCACCCACATCCTCCTCACCCCCATGACTTCCTCCTCTCTACCAACATCAAATCCCTCCTCTGCCTCTCGTTGTCTCACCTCCACCTCCACCTCTACCTCCTGCCTGACCTCCACCTCCATCTCTCCCTCCTGCCTGACCTCCACCTCTAGCTATCTCTCCTCCCTTAGCCTCTCTACCTCCTATCTCCCCTCCACTGTTGGTTGCTCCTCCTCTCTCTCCTCCTCCTCAGCCACCTCATGGATCACCTCTAGTGGTACTCTCTTGACATGCTACCTCACCCTCCTCACCTACCTCCCGCCGTCCCCTCCTCTCCTCCTCCTCCCGCCACCATCACCATCTCCTCCATCTTCACCACCTCTCCCTCCATCTCCTCTCCCCCTGTCTCCTTGACCTCCATCTCTCCCTCTCCCCCTACCTCCTCGACCTCCTCACTGCACCTGGGGAATAACTGATCGGCGATCAATTGGTGTTGGATCATCTGGATCTTCCAATGGATGCATCCTATGTGTCTACCACCATAAGTCATAATTTGTAGACATCCTTGGATCTTCTAGACCCCAACTCCAACCCCATGGTTGTGCTACCAACCCCTCTATCTGCTGCTCAGCCAAAGGAACTGATATTGTTGGCCCCCACATCAGCTCTCACAATGACCATGCATACTCTGTTGTCCCAATAGGTACACCCTACTACTCACCAACGTAGTACCCACTGGGATAGGTACATCTCAATAATCAGTTGTGACTACACAATCCACCCAATCAGATATCGGAACTATCAACATAATTCCAAGTGATCTCCCTCTCTGACCTATTGTGGAAAATCCCTATAAGGCCTCCAGACAAATGTTGTCATCATATCAATCTTGTGCCACCCAAACCCAGTCTCTCCAAATCTCATCTGTTGTAGGGCACCCGCATATAAGAAAACATAAGGCATTCCATCCCCTAACTATGGCCTTTGAATCGGTGGACAAAAGACAGGAATATGCTCCCAAGCCCAGATCATCAGCAATGTTGTCCCACAACTAATGCTATGTACACCCTTGTAGGCTACCTCATGCAACTGGTGATACAACATCCCAAGAAAGTAGGGCCCCCATGCAAAATTGTCATGTCCTATCGCATGCGTACTGGCACATCCCCCCATCCGATTAGGAACCCATGTCCCTAGCGATCTAGAATAAGGACTCTGACAATCAAGGTGCATAACATGGCATCCCACCACGAATAGTGCTCAGCTAAGTACTCCCATCAAATCTCGTACCCCTCAACGCCAAGGCCTATGCCATCATTTATCTCATATAGCTCAGTCATAGCCTGCACTCCTCGGTGAGGATCATACACCACTCACGCCCCTCTGATTGGAATGTGCAGAATCTGGTACACGTCCTCCAGAGTAATAGTGGCCTCTCCCATCGGCAAGTGGAAGGAGCAGGTCTTGGAATTCCATCTCTCGGCCAGTGTTGTAAAAATTCCCCTATTAGCGTGGATAATGGGCATATAGGTGACATAATATAATCCCAGCTATATCAATCGCCTCTGCTCCCAATGCATCAGTTGATCCCAAAATGCATACGTCGATGGTCTGAACTCGCACGTATAGATCAGTGGTAATCATTTCTGCACATGTAGAAATGAGAGTTAGCACATTATTGAACAACATTATTACCATCTATCTAATAAAACATAAGCAAAAAGTGAGCCTAAACCTAAGTCAACTCTAGTCAACCCTAGTCAAAGTCATATGCATCGCGTTGACTTCATTTGCGTCGTGCCCTGGCATTTGTGTCGTTTCATCCAGCAATTGCGTCACGTTTTGGCACTTGCGTCGTTTTGACTCACAAATGTGTCATCTTCAATCGCTTGTGTCAATCAATCTATCAAATGTGTCACTTACAGTCGAATGTGTTGCATGGCTCCACGTATGTGTTGCAATCTTGTGAATGTGTCGCTAAACCTATCACTTGTGGTGCAAAATGGAAAATGCGTCTCACTGGACCTCGAATGTGTCACACCTAATTGAAACCTAATGTATCCATTATGTTTGCATCGTGACGCATCAAATGCGTCAAACACGAACTCGAATGCGGCTTATGCGAACGTGTATGTGTCGCAGCGCATTTGTTAACCTACCTAAAAACCCTAAAAATGCAAGAAAAATGATAAGATTACAAAGCAGGTATGAGGTACTTACCGGTGGCTCTGCGCCCTTTGGCCGTTTGAATATCCACACAATGTATCTATGGTGCTCGATCACTGGAATCACCATCTTCGTGCGTGGTCTCCTAGCTCTAAGCTCTCAAAATTTACAAATGTGAAAATGAAAATGAATTGACTTTTACCCATTTTCAACTTATTTATAGGGTCAAAGTGGGATTTTCTTCAAAAAATTATTACTGGAGGCTCATTTGACCACCTTTGGCTAGCCCATTGACTACTTCAAACACCATGAAATCTGAAATCACTTGTGCTATTGACTTTCTAGACATCAAATTAGCTTGTCGGGACACATTCCAAAAATTTTTGTCTCTGGCGTCAAGGCATGTTTTTGACTGAATTTTCTTTGTCACAATGCGACAGGTTGCATTATGATAATTAGGGGCAAAATGTAGACACACAAAAATGACCTAGGCCTGCAAACTCTATTTTCGTCATATTCCTCCTAGCATAATTAAAACATTTAATTATGTCCTATGGTCCACTTTCAACTATTAATTAAATAATGCATAATTATTTAATTAATTCATGTCTTTTATTCCTCTTGATTATTTAAATAAATAAATTTTATTTGTTTATTTAAATATGTCACTAATTCTCTAATGTCTTTCCATAATTAAATAAATTAAATTTATTTAATTATCTTGGTCCATTAATTCTTCGTGATTATTTAAATAAATAAATTTTATTTATTTATTTAAATATTTCATTAATTCCTAAATGTCTTCTCATAATTAAATAAATTCTTTAATTTATTTAATTATTGTCCACCTTGGCATTTTCCCAATTTTAAATAAAATTATTTATTTAAAATGGTCCCACTTTCTAATTTTCCCTCTTTTAGTAAATAATTCAAATTAATTATTTACTGTCACATGACCCCACCCTTTTGAATTAAATCAATTTTTAATTCAAAATAGCAATTTCCTTCAATAAATCAAGTAATTTCTAATATTATTTGATTTTCCAGGTCTCTTTTTTTTGTGCCATTCTTATCTTCTTGTCACATGCAATCTTGTCCCTTGATTTGATTTTCTAAAATCAAATCTTGTCCATTCATTTCAAATTTACCCTAATGTTGCCCTAACCCTAATTGTGGGTTGTCATATTGAATCTTGCCCATTGATTATAGGGCATTTGTCAACCTTTGATCTTGGCCATTCATCCAAAATTGCATTTTCTATAAAATGCCAATTTTGGTCTCATTTTGACATCTCATGCAATCTTGTCTTAGGCATACTTCATATCTCTTGGCATCTTGACATCTTGACATTTTTATACATTAGGTTTGCTTACTAATTGCATAGTTGCATAGTATTGCATTTTAGATCAAATCCTTCAACATTTGCTTAGGTCTTGGCATAGTTATAGGTTGCTCACACAAAATCTGAGGGCAAACACATATTTCCAACAAATAGAAAAGCTGTAATGGAGGTCAATCATGGAGTTTGAAGATATTTGGTGAGATCATTCCTTTTATTTTCATGTTTTACTCCTTTGTGCTTCATTGTTTACTTTGGGGTTTTGTTTATTTATGCACTAATCTGCTAACCTAAATATTTCCCATAGTTACACCGCCAATATATGACTAAACCAAATTTTGAAAGATAAACATGAATTTATTTTTTTTGGGGGGGGGAGAAATTAGGTAACAATATGCAATAGAGAATCCAATCCAGGATGCAAAGAAGATATGGGTCTTCCATCTTGCAAATCTGACTACAATCTCACCATAAACATGTTAGCTACAGACAAACATGTTAGGCAAAAAAGTGAAAAATAGATATGATAAATTTCATAGACATTACATATTTTGATTAGATAAAAGACAGCACTGGTAGGTATGGCTAGCAAGGCTAGAGATCATATGGCAAATAGATAGGCATGTTTCTATTGCATACTATGTTCCAGGACAGTCACATAAAAGACAAGACAAGTCTAGTTAGGTTTCCCCCATGCTAGATGATGAGATTATAAGACATAAAGACATATTTTTATGCCTTTTTTGAAAAATAATCAGATATGATAGCCCCCCTTAGAATGATGTGTGTTATACAGAGGAGCACATGTCATTATAAGGATAGAGAAAGAAAAAAGATATTTTGCGGCACGAAATACATAGCGAGATGTATTAATGGAATTTTTTTGCACAAGGGACAACACATAGAATCCACAACATCAAGAGAAATCAGAGATAAATAAATCAAGATCATAGGGGGATTTAATTCTTCAAGGTTGGAACTAATCATAGACATAGATATATAAATATAGTATAATATTTATGAACTATCATCACCCCCCAAATAGATTGAAATGGGAAGAAGAGCACATGAAGACAAAAAAAAAAAGTTGAGTCAAAATGGAAGAGGCTTAAATGCCCCAATGCTTTGCATCGTTCGAAAAATAAAAGTGTATGATATATAAAATAATGATGAGACAAACAGAAGAAGTGTATGACATATTTTCTCTCTTGTATCCAAGTACCTACAAGGGTAACAAGGGTTCTCCAACAAAGAGCACAAACACTAATAAACAAGTACATGGGAACACAAACAAGCACATGAATCTAATCTAAAGATAAAGAAGAGGTATCGCTCTAGTCTGACACCTCCAATAATTCATATTGCTCCCAATGTAGATCATCATACGGGGAGTGAAGGTGAGCTTATAGGGGGGTAACAAGAGTGGTTCATGTCGACTCGCCTGCAACAAGAGCTAAGGAAGAAGCGCCCTAAAGGTCTTCCTCGCCAAGCTCGTGCAAGACTAACGTGACTGGTCTAGCAAAGATGGATGACAAAGTTGGAATAGCCTACAATGATTCAAACACACACTTCTTCAGATTGAACTAGTGTGACTAAATGGGAGAAGGACGAGAAACCCAAGAGTCATTTACGGCCTTGGAAAGAGGGGTAATGATAAACTCTAGGGAAGGAGGCATTGTTTCTATCACGAGAATAGTGCAATCCAAAGTGGAACAAGATGCAAAATACAAAGAAGACCTTTTGTGACCATCATTTGAAACAAGGCCATTCTCCAACTTATGCTTAAGTGGAGGATGCAAGATCCTTATAGAAAAAGTAGAAGAGGGAGAAGGAGAAGGAGCCATGGAAGACACAACCTTTGTATAAGGCATATCAATGGGATTAGGGAAAGGAGGAAGATCTAATAAAGAAGTGATCAAAGGTGGCTCCGTAGAAGGAGTGATAAACATTTTCACCTACTTGGGGTGAGGTTCATTGGGATCTATTGAGGAATTTGGAACAAAAATAGAGGAAATGGGAATAGAAGTAGGAATAGAAACAGGAACAGGAGTAGGATAAAAAATGGAAGCAACAATGGAAGCAAAAGTAGAAAGAGCAGGTGCATCCTCAGTCTTCTGTGAAGCTTCATGCTCCCTAGATAAGGCTTGTTGAAAATGCTTATTCTCAAGCGCAATCCAATTACAACAGCTACGGGAACCAAAAGGTGCAGCTTGAGAAGACTCTGCCATCAGAAGAGTAGCCTCCACAGTCATTTCCAGTGGAAGAGTAGGCCCCTGAGGAGGGACAAAAACAAGGAGAGAGATGGGGATCTTGACCACAGGCCGCTTTCTGTTATCTACTTTGGAGATAGGTGGAGGAATGGGAGGAGGCCTCAAAGGCTAATATGCAAGAACAACTCCATGGTAATGCTTCCTCTTACCATATAGGGTGGGTCAGCAAATTGTGGGAAGAACTAGGAGCTAGAAGATTTGTGGTTTGGATTTCCACAACACGAGCGCCTTTCGCTTTCTTGTGCTAGGCATAGTAGAAGGAACAAAGGACACCATCAAAGGTTGTGAAGCTGCAAAAGAAGATGAAGAGGGAGGAGAAGGCCTATGGGTGAGAGCTTGCTTTTCATTAGCCTTCAAAGGGGTAGAGGATGAAGCATGTTTCTACGCACGCTTGCCATTAGCCTTCAAAGGGGTAGAGGATGAAGTGTGTTGCTACGCACACATAGAATCCTTCAGAGAGATAGCATAGGAAGAAGGGGGGAAAAGACCATTAGAAATCGAACCTCCAGTCTTATACCTAAATTACACCTTGTACCAAGTCCCCTCTAGGTGGTAAGGGTCCAATTGGAGTAGGCCAAAAATTATCAAGGGAGAAGCCCCCATGTAATACTAGTGGTTTGTATCCAATGTCCTAGATAGTATACATTGTTCCCTCATGAGGAAAATTCACACATTTTTGGAAAACAAAGGTGATTTTATTCATGGAGACTAGTCATAGAATGCCTAGTCTAACCCTAAATAGGCTATATTCTGGTATCACAACAAACATTACATCCAAAGATTTGGGCCCAACAAGGGTTGACAAATAAATAGAGCCAATCGGTGGAACAGAAAGACCATCGTGGGTATAGAGTGTGGTCTATGACTCATCATATTTTTCCTTGTGTAGGTTATTTATGAAGATATTCTCCTCCATGATGATGTTGACCTAACTCATAGGTTCAACTGTAATGCCAATTACGACATTATCATTGACTTGAGCTAGTATGTTTAAAAAAGAGGGCTCTTTATTGAGAGGTAATTCACATTGTGTGAATTTTATATCAAGTTTTTTATCCATGTGACCTGAAGGAGGAATATGGGTGAATGAAACCATATTCAAATACTTAGATGGATTAGGATCAATAGATGGAGAAGCGGGTGTTATTAAATTTGAAAAATGGGAAGAGAAAGGATCTATGTATATCTATAGTTGACTGCTAGGTTTAGCTATATATTTATTAGAATTTTGCTTCCTACCATCAATTTGAATGGCACTATTGTTGATGTGGTCTTGGATAACATGTCTAAAATGCATTCATCATTCAGTTTCATGATCGAAAACTCGATGGTATTGAAAAAAATTGTGTGCATCATACCAGTTAGTATAGGGCTCAAACAGTGGTCTTATATTAGGGATAGAAATTAAGCCATCTTTTAACAATTTCTGAAGAAAAATTGCATAGGATTCAGACAATTTTGTAAATATTTTGTTACGTCCTACAGAGTTCTTTTCAATAGGTACAAATACCACATTTTCTACTGCTTTAATCTTTTTTGACTCCCTAGAAATAGACACGACTAGTCAGTTATCTGAATGGGAGGATAAGGAGGAATCCCTGTACTGAGCCACTATTGATATCCATGCAGTGCAGCACACAAATGAGAAAATAAGGGTATTCATTAGAAGGAACCTATCTCACAACACCAGTAGCAGGTTCCCAACAAACACATGTTATATGTCAAAATCCGACAGGGCATAGGAGATTTGGGAGAAGAGATATTGGTAATGGGAAATAAAATCGGTTACTTTTTTGTGTGTTCCCTGCTTGCATTAGACAAAAATAGTGAAGGTGACCTTCGGCCTAATGATTTCCTAGAATTGTTGTAAGAACTAATTTACTAGTTGGTCAAAAGAGAAAATTGAATTATCAAGAAGCGAGCAAAACTATTCCAAAACAACATCCTTGAGGGAATGTGGAAACAATTTCTCTAACAAAGCATCATGGTAAGAGAATTTAGTACACATGGTAGTGAAGGACGAGACATGTGTCTATGGATCTTCCCTGCCATTTTAATTATCAAATTTAGGAATTTCCACCCATTGAGGGATGTGGGTATTTATAGTAGGAAGAGATAGAGGGCTATGGTGATAATACAGTTGCAAGGTGGGTTGAGAAGTGGAACTAGTAGAGTTTGCTAACTACGATTGTATCCACTCCATGTTCTCTAACAAAGCATTAAGGATGGGATTGGTCAATGGAGCCTGACTAGTTAAGGCACCAGAGGTAGTGGAGATTCAAGTTCCAAATGTATGAATTTCAAATCCTAGAGGGACTCAATTCACATTGATTCCAACACCCTCTAGGGGAACTCTATTGGTATTATTAGTAGCAAAGATGGAATGAACAAAAGGACTCATTTCAATCATATGCACAGACACTCCCAACATTAGAACATTCAACTGGTGGCCAATAATTTTTTATTGAACATCTTGGGGGTTACCCAAGATAGAATGTATGAAGGGACATGGATTTCCACTATATTTATAATTCGTCGAAGAAACTCCAAACCTCTATGATATGAAATAAATAAATTTCTTGGACTGTTAAGGAGAGGAGCCACTTGAGAATATGAAATTTTTTTGTTAGGAAATCTTTGAACTCTCCAAGTCTTACCTCTAAAGAATGGATTTTCTCATAAGGAACCACGAGAGCATATTCATTAGTTATGGGAGAGGAAGAGTTAGAAGGAGAGTTTGGTGGAGTATTAGCCTAGACTTCAACTAATAGATGGGTAGAAACAAAAGGAGGGGAAAATCATATGACAATCCTATAGAGAATTCCTCAAGCTCAGGACCTTGATGGAGAGGACTGAACTATCTTCTAGATCCCATATCAGGATGTTGATAACTCCTTCTAACTGCATTCCCGAAGGTAGTGGATTAGGTCGTGAAACAAATAAAAGGGTGTCACAACACTATCCAATACGCATCCCAACAAGAGAGAAGAATTTTTTTTGACAAAAAGACAAAGGGAAGAATAGTTTCACATCAGTTTCACAAAAATGTAGAGGTCCAGATTTACTACTCCTGAGTCTATAGGACAAGAACAGTCTATAGGGAGAAAATGGTCCTCAACTACCTCAAAGGCAAAGCTCAGGTGACAAAGGAAGGTAAAGGAGAGTTTTGACTATATTTTATGTTTTATGATGTTTTATGAAATAAGGATTTCAGAGACTGAAAGAGCGAACTTTAGAGGTCCCGAGAGCAAGTTGATGAGCTCTCATCCAAGGATGTCACGGTAGTGCACGAGCATCCCCACGGTGTGATGTAATCTCGTACTATCCAAGAATAGAACGAGCTCACAGAAACATGAAGAGTCTACTATCTATCCAGAAACTAAAATCCAAGAGTTCTGCTAAACTAACAAAATGCTTAAAATAATAGAAATAACAAGAAGAAAAATAGTGTGTGTAGATTAAACTAAATGAGATAAAATAACAAGATGGGAAAAAGAAGAATGAAATCACAAGAGTTACAATGCTATGAAACCTCTCGTAGTACTCCAAATAAATAATCTTCACATAGAGAAACAATGAAAAATGTTGGGGTTGTTTCGGGGTTTTCCTTAATCAAACCACCTTTTTAGTGTTTCCACCTCCATGAACAGCCAAGTAGATAGATAGAAAAGTAAATAGAAAATAGATGAGTAGATAGACAAGATAAAGAAGATAAACACGTTAAAACATCAATATGCTACTAAAACAAAGATGATAATGCAAGGAGAGTGTGATTATCCTCCCTTTATCGAGTTTGTGATGTCAAAGGAGAGTACAACAATCTAGATGAGCTAAGAGAGCCAAGATGTTCATTTATAATCCAAGAACTTGAAAGAATAATGGTGTAGGAGAGAATGAGAATGAGGATGGGAGCTTAAGAGTGGAAGAATGCAAGAATGAGTTGAGAGAATGGAATAATGGAATGAAAGAATGAAAGAATAGCATGCAAGAAGGTGTTTTCAAGCACATTTGCGACCATAGAGGCATTACACTTCACAAGCAGGAAAAAGTGTAATGCTCCAATGACCAAAAAATAAAGAATCTTTTTGAGATATTTGCACGGCACGTAGACATTTGCACGTCGCACTAGCATTCCAAATAAAAATTCACTTAAAGACCAAAAACAAAGGGGTTTAATGATAGAATTAAAGGTAAGTGAAAGGGGAAATTTGTATTGTCATCTTTATTCAAGCTAAAGGATAGGTTATGTAGTGTGAAATTTCTCAAGGTACAATTTTATGACACTAGAAAAACCTATTGATTTTTTAAAAAATAGTTTTTACCATTGTCCCAAGTGACCAAGTACAACAAGAAGACAATGTTGAACAAATATATTGCCTGACCAATGACCTAATTGTGATTGCTACAAACTGATAGTGTACCATTACAAACTGAACAATCGATGTTGTATTGTATAGAAACCATATAGAATGGTGACAAACGAAAAAAAAAAAAACTTTGATTCCCTCAAGACGAAATGTTTGATTTTAATGATTTGATAGTTGATCTTTAGGTTTTTGAGCCCTCCAAATGAGATGGAAGGGTCAAATTTGGCCCAAAGTACTCTAAAATTTTAGATACCTCTTGGATCTAGTAACTTTAACCTTACTTGAAACCCTTGTAGATTTGACAAAAAATAACAAAATTTAACAACAAAAAAAGGAAAACCTAAATTTAATTGATGCCCTAGATTCAACCATGAGGTCCTTGAAACCCTAAAATGTACCCAAAAAATCTTCAAGCCAAGATATGTCCCTCATATTTGGGAAGGAATCTACAACACTAGAGATATAATACCATGTAATAGTTAATGGTGAACTCCCAACACCCCAAGAATAGCTACTAGACCAAAATATCTTCCCTGAGAGAGTAAATGGCAAGAATAGCATGCTTGATTATGGATGCAATATTGAATATGAAATATACGTGAGAGAACTTTCTTTTAAAGGCAAGGTGAGAAAGGATTAGACAAGATTGTGACATGTGTCTTAATCTTATGTTATGAGACAACTAACTTGACAAAAAAGTCAAAAAGATAAGATATGATAAGATCTTATCTAGACAACTAAGACTTCTAGAAGGTCACCTAGGACCTAACATGTGAATAAGTCCCCCTACTAGGAATTAGCTAGGTACAAGAACTTATTCACACCAACATAACCCACCTAGTGAACTATTTTATTGCTATTAGGTTCCACTTATGGCCTACACTAGAGGGTGGGTTTACCATCCAAATAAATCTAATTCTATTGAGAAAAAGGTTCATTAGTAGTTATGGTAATCAATAGAATAGGTGCATTCCTTTTCTTTCCTATGCGGAAGTAGAATTTTGAACACATTTGTACCCTTCTAAAGGTATCCTTAAACATTTTTGTCTAGTAATATCCATCTCTCATCATCTTTGAAGTAGTATTCTAAGTTGAATATAGCCTCTTTAAAGACCTTTGTAAATTATTGTAGAAGTTTCAATGTCATTTTTATTTCAATTCACCTTAGGAATACTCCCTCAAAACTATTTCTAAAGAGTGTTCCATTTATGAGCCTAGACTATAAGGGCGGCCTTAAAACCTAAAATCTCTCCTTGTAGCACGAAGGCTAGTAGGATATTGTCATGTCTCCAAGAATTTGGTTCTTTCTTCAATCCAACCTATTTCATCCTTTTCAAGATCATATAAAATGCATGCATCTCTTTCTTTTTCTCGTGAAGCTACTAAATCCTCAACAAAGAGGTGACACAAGTCCCTTCCTATTATTAATTGAGTGGATTTGACATTGCTTTCATACTCAAAGATCTTGGTGATATAGTTATCCCTCTTTTACTAATTTCCAAACCCATAATATATCTCCTAGACTATGGTGGACCACCATTACTATAATATTGTTGTTGGAAACTATATGTCTAAACTTGTGTAGGCACTCTACTAATGTATAAGTTTACTTGTCAACAAAAATATACTTATCTTCATATTCATTAATGATTTGGCTAAAAATGGTGATAAAATGTTCTTCTATATTAGACCCATCCCTTTGAGTAAGAATGGCTATGATTCTAAACTCTCCTCTATAGGTATATTTCATGAAGTCCTTGTCAAAGTTGAGACTATCTGGCACAACTGACTGATAATATAATTTTATGTCTAATCAAAATAATGTTTCCCTTTGGCTTACCACTTGAAGCTCTAATCCTTCTTTAGCATGAGTATTATTATCCTCTCTAATATTGTAGAAGTAGATATAAATTTTATTATGAAGTTGATTTGGCTAGGGAAGGATTGGAGGCCCTTCTTGTGCTAAGGAAAAGAGAGCTCTAATATTTCCTTAATACAATATATTAATAAAAAGATTTTCCATAGGAAAAAAATATTGTCCATAGGCATCACATGTCCCAAGAGTTTATCTTTGGGAACAAAAAAATATGAATATTTTAGGATTTAGGGAAATCCTAAACTCTTGATAGACTTGGAACACCTTTTCTAAATGCATGAAATAGTCCTTTTTCCTTAAAAATAAAGCGAAATAATCAAGATATATCAAAATAATTTCATTAATGAGATCATTGAAAGAAATAATTATTTTTCTCTAGAAGGTAGTTGTATCATTTGATAAACTAAAAGATATTTTTTGGTGGAACGAAAATTCCCCATTTTTATTGATCTTCCTCTTTTCCCTAAACCCAATTACATCTAAAAAGGAAATGGGGCATGGAAAACTTATTGGACTCCATAATTTTTTGTAAGATTTAATATATTGAAGGTAAAGGATAGTAGTCATTTAGAGAAGCCTTGTTCAAATCCATGAAATCCACATAATCTTATCTCTTTATCCTTTTTTCTATACTAGAATTAAGTTGGAAACCTATGTAGAGTATTTGATAGGGTAGATAATCATTGAGGCCGCAATTTTCTTTAGGTCTTGTTTCATTAAATGTTTAACTCTTGGGTTGAAACTTCTCTACTTTTGTATTATAGGTTTTCCATAGGATGATAGCTCTATTAGATTACATCGATATTATAACCCTTTATCTCATCATAATTATAGCTCACTACTTAATCATACTTTCTACACAAATAGAAAAGAAAATAATCTTCTTTATTACTAGATTTTTTCTCTAGTTTAATATCTCTCCCCAAAACAACCTTTACATTGTTATAATTGACATTATTTTCTACCCTCGTCCTCTTGCCTCTAAATTAGTCACTAGGATAAATAATAATTCTAAGGTGACAATTAAATTTAGTATTTTATTAGTTCTAAGTCGTATCATTTAATCCACATATGCCTCTTGTATATGAGGTTGGAGTTCATCAGAAAAATTGGCTACATACTAGATAAAAAGGGTTATTTATTTATCATTCTCAAACACTTTCCAATGGGTGTGATTATATAGAATTGTAGTTCTAACCACTAGCTTCATGTTTTCCTCATTTACTAGATTTTTTACATGATTGTTCAAACAAAGAGCCAATGAATGTCATGTAGTCAGTCTTAATATTTTATTTTGTAAGGATAACTTGAAATTTTAAAGCCAAGAAATTATAAATAAATTCACACACTCTATTCTTGTATGATCTTGTGAGAGGATTCTTGGTGACACATCAAGAGTTTATTTTATCACTAAATAGTTGTAGTTCTATCCACTTATTTACAAACAAGAGTTCATGCACTAGGGCCTTATGCTTTGCTACATTGTTTCAGGAGAAATATAGTCTAAAAGACTAAAGAAACTTGTCCCCTTTAGGGTAAAATAAAGTAATGTCAAATTTTACTCCATTTTTTTAAAATTTGGTGTCATTGAACAATGGCATCCACATGTGTGATTTATTTTCATTACCTTGTTCTTTAATTTGGGTTATAAGGTTTCTCATCATGAATGATGTATGTTCTCATTTTGGTAGACTCAAAATTATCATGTTCAAATGCCTAGGTTTTTATAGCCCATTGGTTCTTATGTGCTTAGATAATAGCTAGTTTTCTTTTATGAAGTTCATGACTTTTAGTATTTCAACCTGACAAGTTCATAGACAATCCTGAAGATTTATACATCCTTTATATCTTTTATGCATCTTAAACCATATTTTAGTATGTGGAAATATAATTATGATATGATGGTATTTGTATGTGTGGATGTATGAATGTTCATGAAATTCAATATGATTATATGCTTGATTCATGATTGTTAATGATGTGTATGCTTTAGGATGAAACTAGCCTTTTGCAGCTAAAGAGAACTATAACCTGCAGTAACTAGATTTCCAACCCGCAATATAAGGATCACAACCAATTGCAGGGGAGAAGCCAGAATGCTTGAAACGCAATAATTCTAGGAAAGAATGAAGACGACCATTGAATGGTCAACTATGAGTCACCATCAGCAACAAATAAGATGATGGGAAGAAGGATTCTACTCTAAGTAGGGAATTTTAATGACATGATAGTTTGCATGGAGCACGTCTCTATCATACCATTAGGGCATATTTACAATTTAAATTCTCTTCTTCTGTCTTTTTCAATTATGGTTATCAGTTACAAAGACTAGTCCTCTCCCTATTTTTGAGGGAGAGTGGACGTATGTATTTATGTTATATTTGTAGTCCTTGTATGAATAAAAATCCTCCTAATCCTATATATTGGGATTGGTGGTTGAGGATAAAATCTATTTTCTTGATTGATTTGCTAAATAGTACTTACTTGTTGTTAAGTTTCTTGTTATCCATTCACAATAATGGTTTACTAATGAATAAGAAATCTTTAGAGATTCTTGTCAAATTGTAAGAAGTCCAATTCTTATGCAATAAAGGAGTTTTAGTTTACTATCATGATTTTTCTATCAGAAGTGCATAGTTGATATCTCTTATGGGTGCAATAACTTGAGCAATGGCCACTTGAGGTACTGCCAACCCATCTTATTTTTGTACTAGATTAGATGCTACATTGATGTATCCATTTATCTGAATTCTCACTTATATGTATGTGAATCCCATGAATGATGTTATGTAGCATGAACTAAATTCTATAACATTATGTTGAGTTAGTCTCTAGAGAAGTTTGAAGTTAGAATTCAGTAGTGTTAGTTGCAAGTTCAAATTTGATAGTTAGCAGTTATAGCATTAAGAAGAAGGTACCCATAGCATAAGCAACAAATTTATGTTATTTCTATTATTTTTCAATTTGACAGTTTATTTTCCTTGCCAACCTCTATAGTTTTCATTACATGTGTGACCACCTATGTTTCATAAATATAGGGCATAGTTAGGATCCTTGAATACACATGTAGTGCCAGCATTTTCAAAAGCTTACGAACCCTGGTTGATAATTGAATGAAGCCTTTGTGAGGGTTTGGTGAATTCTTTGGTTAGGAATTTATCCTCTGAATTGTGTCTACTCATAAACACCAAATTGATTGAACATTAGAAAGGCCTTGCATTTTTGGTTTCGTTACTATGGATGGTGCTACATTTGAGATTCTCCTATATAATTTCAATATTTCATAGTTTAGTTTTTTTTCTTTTAGAATTAGGGTAATTAGGTTTTAACCCACCAATAGCAACATGCTTTAGTAACAATGTGCAGGAACCATTGATCTAAAGAGTCATAATCATTATATGTGAAGGAAACAAGATGCTTTGAGAAGATTTCTCTCCACATCACACAAAGCATTAGAGGATATTGGTGACCAAAGTGAACAAAGCAAGGGTATTCCTGAAGAAGAATAATCCTTGAAACCATTACCCACACCAGATACAAATGATACTTCTCACATACACATCAACATCATAGTTGATGTAGCAGTTGAAGACCCACCAGAGCATGTAACCTTTGAGTTCCCCATTTCCAACTAGGAGAGAGCAACTTCTTTAAAGAACATACCTCCTTCAGCATTACCTATCTTCTATAGGTTGGTCACGGAGGATCCAAATACCTTCCTTTTTTAGTTTGATGTGTTATGCAAAAGTTATGATTATACCACAGATGCACACAGGATTAAATTATTTCCAACAATACTAAAGGATGCTACTTTGATATGGTTTATGGGTTTGGGAAGAGATGTTCCAAATTGAAATTCCATGAAGACAAAGTTCCTAGAAAAGTACCAAGATTACTATAGAGGCATAGATATAAAGAGGGATGGCATCTTTAGGATTTCACAAAAGGAAGACGAATCCTTGGAAGGCAATATAGAGAGGTTTTAGTTCTTCCTTAATAAATCCCACTAAAATAGACTCTTTGATGAGTCCTTGAAGTTGATATTTTTTAGAGTGATTAATGAGGATTGCATGGACACACTTAACCTCATTGGGGAAAGATATATCTCACAGGAACCATTTGAGGAAATATACAAAGCATGCAGGAACTATTCAAGGTCTTTCACCAAGAAGGTTAGAGGAGACAGGACATCTTCCATCAGCAAGTCATCCAATAGAGTCTCTAGAATAGAGCTAAGCAATCTTTTATCAAACATGAAGGAGGATATAATCAACCACATGGCTACACAATTAGACACCCTCCATGTGAAAAAGAAGCAAGAAGAGGAAAAATCAACCCTTATAAAATACTTCCCATATTGTAGATAGAGAAAGACTAATTGAAAGTACAAGAAGGTGGAAAGTATCTCTAAAGATAAGGGACATCAAAATTTTATGCATTGGAAGGTGAACATGAACAAGTATTCTACATATCTCAAAGGAAACCATGGCAACCAAGACAAGGTATGCCCCAAGACCCTTTGAGTTATAACATGTCATTTCTTGGTAACAATTCAAATTTTCCTAGTTAGAACCCTCAATCTCAGGCCAATATGCAAAACCAACAATGGCTAATGCCTCAACCCAATTAGAATCAACAATAGAAAAACATATGGCCACCAAAAAATTATGAAATATCTAACTATAATTATCAATAGCCACCCCAACAAAAAAAATGGCAACCTCAGTGACAAAGAGGTCAGCGGTGGCAAAATCAAAACTTGAATTATCAGCAACCCTTGTAGCCACAATAGTAAGCCATTATGTCAAACCCAACAAATATAGCACCATAGCCACCTAGACCTCCTAAGTTGTCAACAAAACCTACACCTAACCTTAATAACAAGCCTATTCAATAGGCTTATGCTAATGAATCTATTCAATACCCTACTTATGGGGTTGAGGTGAGTGATTTCCACCTCAGATCAAGGAAAATGTTGGTTGGGCCTTCATCCTCTCACATCATTGAATTGGCTGATGAGGAACTCTCAGCACAGACCTTGGATAAATAACCTAAGGAGCATGAGTCAAATCAAGTTAACCCAACCAATCTAAGTCCAGAGCCTCCATCCTGTGAAAGATTGGCAGTTCAAAGGCATCAAACATAAGCTGGAACTGATCTGTTGGGACATCTCAAGGATGTTTGCATCGAAATACCCCTTATCTAGGTCATTAAGGAAGTTCCTATTTATATTAAAACAGTGAGAGAGCTATTCCTCAAAAATCCAGGAAGGAAGCAAAAAGACCCTCAAATTGTACATGTCTTAGGACAACTTGCAGACATTATGTTGGGAAACATAATTATCCCCAAGTATGCAGATCATGGGAGCCCTATAGTGGATGTCAAAATAAATGGAACTCATTAAGAACACCTTAATTGACTTAGGAGAAGCTATTAATGTAATGACCAAAGAGACCATGAAATTATTATAGTTAATAAAACTCATACCTACACCTACTATGCTACAGTTGGAAGAAAGGTCCACAATTAAACCTAAGGGTATCATTGAAGACTTGGTCATAACATTGGATTCATGGGAGCACCATGCAGACTTTATGGTATTGTAGCCTAAAGCTAATCTTGCAGGCTATCCCCTCATTTTAGGAAGACCTTGGTTGGCAACAATCGATGCCTTCATAGGTTGCATGTCTAGGAATATGATCATTTCCAATGGAAATGTGACTAAGAAATTAGTCCTTTACCCACTAGCCCCAACCACATGCAGACCTACAACAAACTATTTGGCATGTCCTAGATGAGGAAGATCAGTACTCCTTACAAACCCTGATGACTATTGAATGCAACCCCTTGTTAGAAAACCAAAATGAAGATAACCTGATTGCAAACATCATACAGAACAACTATGGTAGGAACCCAAAACATCATGACTATCTAACATGTCTGCAAGATCCTCTACAAAATATGATCCCTGCCAATTCATTTGTGTCAATTTCCCAAATTTTCTAGACTTTGTTACCACACCAATGTGTTCCAAACATAGCAGGACTTGACATTTCATCTATTCAAACAACATCCTTGACTTTAGAGATAATGTCGAGTAAAACATTAAATGTTAACAGTCAATTAACTGATATACAAGACTTCCCTGATGAATGTGTTGCAAGCACACATAACAACCTTTGCATGGGATTACCATGACATGAAGAGGATAGACCCAAAATTATGCATTCATAGGATTTACATCCATGATGGTTTCAAACTAATTAGACAACCCCAAAGGAGAATGAACCCTGCAGTCCATGATATAGTTAAATCAGAATTGCAAAAATTGCTTGATGCATGCTTTATCTATCCCATCTCTGATAGTTAGTGGGTGTAACCCCTATTAATTGTCCCTAAGAAAGAATGGAAATAGAGAGTGTGTGTAGATTACTGTGAATTGAATGTTGCAACTAGGAAGGACCACTTTCCACTCCCATTCATTGACCAAGTACTTTCAATTCATTAGTAGGCAAGTAATTTTCCTTTTTGGATGGATTTAGTGGCTACAATAAAATTCAGATAGCACTAGAAGACCAAGACAAGACAACACTCACATGCCCTTGGGGTACATATGCTTATTTTTTCTTTCCATTTGGGCTATGCAATGCACCAGCCACCTTCTAGAGGGTAGTAATGAGCATATTTTCAGACTTTGCATGTGATTCCATGGAGGTTTACATGGATGATTTCACAACTTATGGGAATTCCTATGATGAATCACTTGTAAATTTGGAGAAGGTACTAAAGAACTATAAAGAACATAACTTGTCCCTGAGTCATGAGAAATTCTACAGGATGATGATTGAGGGGATTTGTATTGGGACATTTTGTGTCAAATGAAGGAATTCAAGTAGACCCCAACAAAATAGAGGTGATATCAACACTCCTTGTGCCTCAAAGATAAAAGGATGTTAGAATTTTCCTCGAACATGTTGGGTATTACAGGAGATTCATCCAATACTTTAGCAAACTTGCAACTCCAATATTTGTCTTATTGTCAAAAGATGTAGAATTTGAATGGACGGCTACTTGTCAACATTCCTTTGAAGCACTCAAGGTAGCATTAACAAAAACCCCTATCTTGAGAGGACCAAATTGGAGCTTACCTTTCATATCCAAATAGATGCTTCTAATTTTTCTATAGGAGTTGTGCTTGGACAAAAAGAAGGAAACAAAGAGTATGTCATATATTATATTAGCAAAAAACTTCAAGGGGAAAAACTCAACTATACAATGACAAAGAAGGAGATGTTGGTAGTATTTTATGCAATAAACAGATTTAGACATTACATTATAGGGTATTTAGTTTTCATACACACTCACCATACATCAATAAGGTATCTCATGAACATACTAGTGGTTGGTGGCAGGCTTGTCAGGTGGTTACATTTACTTCAATAATTTGACATTACCATTGTAGATAAGCCAAGTAAAGAAAATGTAGTAGCAGATTTTCTATCTAGACTACCAACCAAATCAAAAGATGTTGATGACTCATTCCTAGATGAGCATTTATTTTCTCTATCTTTGCATACACCTTGGTATGTAGATATTACCAACTATCTTGTAGCAGGAAAAACACCACCTCATTTCTCACCAAGGGAGAAGAGGAAATTAGTTCACAAGATTTTTCCCTACTCATGGATAGTTGGATACTTATTCTACATTCTACACAAACTTGAACAACATAATGAGAAGATGCATCTAAGAAGATGAAGTATATGATATCCTTGGAGCATTCCATAATGAATCCCATGGGAGACACTTTGGAGCTAAGAGGACAGCTCTTAAAATTTTGAATACTGGCTATTATTGGCCAACTCTTCATAAAGATATAGTGAAATATATCAAAAGTTGTGATAGATGTCAAAGAATGGGAAGGCCAACAAAAATAGATGAAATGCCATTGCAGCCACAGTTAGCAATATCACCATTTGACAAATGGGGATTAGACTTTATTGGCCCCATTTCCCCAACATCAAACAACAAATAGTACATATTGGTCTGCACATATTACCTTACAAAATGGGCAAAGGTTAAGGCTTTACATTTTGCAAGAGATGGGGATGTGGAAAAGTTTCTATATGAAGACATATTCACAAGATATGGAGTTCCAAGAGAAATTTTCATAGACCAAAGATCTTAGTTTACGTCAAAGTTGATCACCAAATTGGTTCAAGAATATGAGATCAAACACAAAAATTCCACACCTTATCACCCTCAAGCAAATGGGAAAGCAAAATTCACCAAGGAAATTGAAAACATCCTCACAAAGATAATGAAAATTCATAGGAAGGATTGTGCAGCCAAGTTACCTAAGGCAGTTTGGGCTTATAGAACAACATGGAAGACCACAACAAGTTTTACACCATATGAAAAAGTGTATGGTAAGAAAGTATTACTTCCTATAGAATTTGAGTATAAAAAATTGAGGGTAGTAGTCAAATTGAGTATGGATTTGTTAATAGCACTGCAGGAGAGATTGCATAACTTGAATACCCTAGATGAAATCAGAATGGAAGTCATACACCACACTAAATTTGTCCAAAATCAAAGGATATGTTGGCAAGATCAATTTATTAAGACAAAGGAATTCAGTGTAAGTGATTGGGCTCTACTTTATGAGTCAAAATACAAAGATTACAAAGGAAAATTGCAAAATAGTTGGCTTGAGCCATATGAGATAAAGCAAGTATTTATAAATGGAGTAGTACAAATACAGACAATTGATGAAGTATGGTTCTCATTTCTAGTTAACGAACATGGTGCAGGAGCACCTTGGCTTAACTCCATTTTGGTTTGTCATAAGTTTTGGCTTGTACCTGATCTTAGCCAAATCAGGGTGTTAATGTGTTTGATTTGGACCTTAGGAGGTCTTGTTTGTGTGTGATGAGTTAATCATTAGGATTAATGTCATCCTAGTTTAATCATGTTGTTAAATTTTGCTTTATTAAGCTTTGGACAGCTTAGGTTAGAATGTAAAGCATTAAGTGTGTCATAACCACATCCTCATTGTTTGAAGATGCTAAGGGATAGTTGGGGAAGTTGTTGGCTCGAGATCAAGGAGATTGAGGTCCTAAAATGAAGGATGATGGCAGAGTTGCAAGAATGTTGCAAAATTGCATGACAAACTTATTAGGTTGCATGCAACTTAGTTGGAGTGGAATCCCTTAAAATCAAGAGTAAGTGCTCGATCAACTTCCCTTGAATGATGGAGAAGGCATCTAAGTAGGTGTGGCTCGTAGAAACAGTTTAGTTTTTGCATTGTAATCAAATTTTGGTGTGAAGGAATAGAGATATACTGCATTTTCTGTGTTTTACCCATGCATTTGGAGAAACAGGGATATTGAAGGCACTGTACATGTTGATTTAGCACTGTGTTTATTTTCATTGGATAGTGTAGAGAAATTCTCATCTTGTATTCAGTTTGTTTAGTGTAGAGTTGTTGTTTTTAGTTATTAGATTAGAGTGTAAAGGTTTGTAATTGCAGTTTTGAGCAGTCAGCTTTCTCATGGCTCCCCCATAAGAACTAACAACGGGATCTCCCTGCAATTAGTTTGAAATGATAGGGGAGCCAGTCAATTGTAAATATTTAGTAGTAGGAAACCTTGAGAGCCAAGCAATGATTTGTAAAATCAAACCCTAGGTGAGCTAGGACTGCCCGGTTAGGTGTTTGAGAGTGAAAGTTGAAGAACTTAGGCAGGGGAAGAGACCACTGTACGGAATCCGTATAGCCTCAGGTAGGGTTAGACATTATCTTCACTTGAAAAAAGGGTTGAAGCTTCAATCAGTCCTTTGGAAGGAGATTTGAAACAAAGAACAATGAAACCCTAAGCATTAGGCCAATTAGCCCTAATAGTCCTTGATTATAGGAATGCACTGTACGGAAGGGGCAGAGGTTTGAAACCTAATGCAAGATTTAAAACTCCAAAAAGGGTGTCTGAAAGTGACATTTGTTTTCCAGGTCATTTGTCAAGTTTGAACAAGAAAAGCCAAAAAGGGACTGGTAAGGGCTAGTAGGGAATAGGCCTCTTCAAGGCAAGATCTTGAAATCGGGTAAAGTGAAAGCTAGAGAACCTCCAAAATGTATTCAAGTGGATGTGAAAAGCAAGGAAACAGTGTCTCCAACTCCCCTGCAATCAGTTCAAGCAAGATGGTGAAGTTAGCACTTAGACTCTTCTAGGTGTTGGAAAGGAGGTTGCAATTTCAAATAGTGTTGGTCTTCCTAAGTTAAGCACAAGTGAAAAACTCTTTGAGAAGAGTTGGAGCAGGGCTTGGTTCATCACCCAAGCTCAACAAGAACCATTGGTAGCAGGTACCAGGAAGGAGACAGTGAAGGGGTCTCTAAAAGATTGTGCAAGCAAGCTTTGGTTCACCATACACCATATTGGTATCAGAGCAAAAGTTGATTCAAGGCTTGTGATTGATGTTGCAGCCCACTGAGTCTGTAGGAGAGAACACACCAGAGGAAAGAACCATGGTGACTAATGTTGAGTTGGCTAAAAAGGTAGAAGAGAAAGAGGAAGATAACCGGTTGCTAAGAGAAAGGTTATCTCAAGTGGAGAAGCTCTTGGATGAAGTCCATGAGACAGCAAATAAAGTGAAAGACAAGATAGAGCAGAAGGAAGAGCAGGAAGCAAAGGAAAAAGAAGAGGACTTGGAGGAGGAAGCTCCAAAGCCTGATCCTGTTCTTGTAGAGGAACCCTTCTTGAAAGCACTGCAGGCCTTAAGTGGCAAAGCATTGGAGGGTGTGCCACTATTTAGTGGACAAATGGACCCTGATTCAGTTGTGGACTGGATTGAGAGCATTGAAAATCACTTTGAATGTGATGGTATAACAGAGGCCCAAAAGGTAAAAGTGGCCAAGTCAAGGTTGAGAGGAGCAGCTCTCACATGGTGGAAGTTTGTACAATCTAAAAGAGAGAAAGAAGGAAAAGGTCCCATAGTTTCATGGAGAGGAATGGTAACTAAGATAAGACAGACCTATCTCCCTGATGATTATGAAGTTCAGTTGCATAGGAGAAGACACAATCTTAGGCAGAAAGATATGGATGTCCAAACATACACTGAGGAGTTTCAAAAATTGTGCCTAAGATCAAAGGTGGTTGAAGATGAAAGCATCAAGCTAGCAAGGTACTTGAATGGGCTTAAGTGGTCTATCCAAGAAGATATGAGCTTAGTAAACTTCAAAACAGTCTGCCAAAGCTATCAAATAGCTTTGAAGATAGAGGAGAAAGGAAAAAAGAAGCAAGAACAAAACCCCAAAAGTAGAGGTAAAGGGAAAGACAGCAGAGGACAAAGAGGTGGTTATAGTGGAAGAAGTTCAAAGCCAAGGGCCCAAGGAGAAGTCAAATACTCTGAGCAGCAAGAAGGAAGCTCTAGTAGAGGTGGTAGAGGAAGAGGTTTTAGCTCCAGAGGAAGAAGTGGTGGATAAGGAAGAGGCAGCTATTTCACTAATATGAAATGTTGCCACTACAACCAATTGGGACACCCGGCCTATAGATGTCCAGAGAAAGGTAGTACTTCTCATGGAGGTGACAAGAGAACTAATTTGGTTCATGATGAGGCTACTGCAGCAGACAAACATCCTGAAGTACCACTGAACTCAGAGGAAGGTGAGAACCTCATGATGAGGAGAACTTTGATCAAGGAACCGGTGAAGGAAGAACCAAGCCAAAGGAGGTCCTTGTTTAGGATAAAATGCAAGATGATGGGGAAAGTGTGTAAAGTCATCATTGACTCAGGTTCTACTGACAATATTGTGTCAGAGGAGGTAGTCAGCAAGCTGAAGTTGACAAGGATACCCCACAACAACCCTTACAAGTTCACATGGCTCAATAAGGGTTAGCATGTCTTGGTGAATGAACAAGCATGGGTGGAGTTCTCAATTGGTAGGTACAAGGACAAATTTTTGTGTGATGTTACCTATGGATGCATGTCACTTGCTCCTAGGTAGACCATGACAATTTGACCGCCAAGCTATGCATGATGGAGCAAAGAATTCCTACACTTTCAAGAAAGACAAGGTAACTTTCAAAATTCAGTCTTTGCTAGAAGATACAGAGGTGCAGACAGCAGGTCCTAAACTGCTCATGGTGGGTGAAAAAGAGTTCTTGGAAGCCTTGGAAGAAGGAGGAGTTGGCTATGCAGTGATGATCAAGCCAAGAGAGGTGAGCAAAGAGAAAGTAGCTGAAAAGAAAGAGTTACCTGAGGAGATAAATAAATTGTTGTAGACCTATGAAGGTATTGTAAGTAGTGGTCAACCAGCAACATTACCTCCTAAAAGAGCCATAAGTCATAGGATAGATTGATACCAGGAGCTACCCTTCCAAACAAAGTAGCTTACAAGATGACACCTCAACAAAATGAGGAAATAGCCAGGCAGATTCAAGAACTTCTTAACCAAGGTCTCCTTAGGAAAAGCATTAGTCCATGTGCAGAACCCACTGTCTTAGCACCTAAAAAGGGAGGAGAATGGAGGCTTTGTACTGATTCCAGGGCAATAAACAAGATAACCATCAGGTATAGATTCCCTATCCCTAGGATTGAAGATCTCATGGATTGTTTAGATGAAGCTAGGTACTATACCAAAATAGATTTAAAGAGTGGTTATCACCAAATCAGGATACATGAGGGAGATGAGTGGAAAACAGCTTTCAAAACCAATGAGGGTCTCTATGAGTGGCTAGTAATGCCATTTGGATTGTCTAATGCCCCCTCCACATTCATGAGACTCATGAATGAAATCCTTAAAGATTACATTGGCAAATTTGTAGTGGTGTATCTTGATGATATATAAATCTATAGCAGAACAAGAGAAGAGCACCTCCAATAGATAGAGTTGATTTTCAAGAAGTTGTAGGAGGAGAAGCTAATGATCAATTTGGAAAAGTGTGAGTTCATCAAAACAGAGCTGGTGTACCTTGGATTTGTGCTATCACATGGCAACTTGAAGATGGACAGCAGCAAAGTGGAAGCAATCCTCAATTGGCCTACTCCAAAGATAGCAACAGAGGTAAGAAGCTTCCATGGTCTTGCTCAATACTATAGGAAATTTATAAGACAGTTTAGTGCTATTTGTGCTCCTATATTGGATACCATAAAAGGAGGAATGAAAACCAAGTTTGTATGGAATGAGCAAGCTAACAAGATTTTTGAGTTGTTGAAGGAGAAGATAGCCACCCAACCTGTTCTAGTGTTACCAAGCTTTGAGAAGCTATTCACCATTGAATGTGATGCAAGCAATGTAGCTATTGGAGTTGTTCTCAGTCAAGAAGGCAGACCGGTGGCTTTTCATTCAGAGAAGTTAAGTGAGGCCAAGAAGAAGTATTCTTCTTATGACCTTGAGATGTATGCATTGATCCAAGCTCTAAGGAAGTGGAGGCACTACTTGCTTCCCAAGGAATTCATAGTGTATTCAGACAACCAAGCACTCAGTTTCCTAAATTCACAAGAGAAGTTGAGTCACAGACACATGAAATGGGTGGAGTATTTGCAAGCTTACACCTTCAATATCAAGCATAAGAAAGGAGCTCTCAATAAGGTAGCAGATGCCTTGAGCAGAAGAGTCCTCACGATTCAGGAAATTCAGTTGAAGAGCATGGGAATAGATCACTTCAAGGATCTATATGCAGATGATGAAGACTTTGCAGATATTTATAAGGTATGTGTTGAATACAAGAATCATTTCCATAGAAAATATGCTGAGTATACTTTGCAAAGTGATCTTTTGTTTAAAGGAAATCAACTATGTGTTCCTAGAGGCTCCATTAGGGAGAATTTGATACAAGAAAAGCATAATGGTGCATTGAGTGGTCATTTTGGGATCACCAAAACTCAGGAACTGGTTCAAAGATTTTACTTTTGGCCAAGAATGAACTTAGATTTCAGAAGGTATGTGGAGAGTTGTGTGGTGTGTCAAAAGGCCAAGGGAACTTCTTCAAATGCAGGCCTATACCAGCCACTACCTATCCCTACTAGGCCATGGGAATGCTTGAGTATGGACTTTGTAGTTGGTTTACCCAAGACAAGGCAAGGTATGGACAGTGTTTATGTTGTTGTAGACAGATTCAGCAAAATGGCTCACTTTATGCCATGTAAAACAACTAATGATGCCAGTCAAATAGCCTCTCTTTTCTTCAAAGAGATAGTAAGGATTCATGGCTTACCAATCAGCATTGTATCAGACAGAGATACTAAGCTTATGAGTCATTTTTGGAAGACTCTTTGGAAAAGAATGGGCACCAATTTATCCTTTGGATCTGCATACCATCCCCAAACTGATGGTCAGATCGAAGTGGTAAATAGGACACTTGGAAATCTCTTAAGATGCTTGACCAAGGAGTATGGTCAACAATGGGATCAATTGATTGGGCAAGCTGAATATGCCTATAATGACACTGTAAATAGATCAACAGGGAAGAGTCCCTTTGAAATTGTTTATGGATTACATCCTAGAGGTGTTTAGGAGCTGAGAGAGTTGAAGAATGGAGTCAAGGGAAGTGGATATGCTGATGACTTTGCTTATGCAATGCAGGAGATTCATGAGACAGTCAGAAAAACGTTGACAGAAAACACCATGAAACATAAGACTAAGGTGGATGAGCATAGGAAGGAAGTTCAATTCAATGTTGGTGATTTGGTGATGGTGCATTTGAACAAGTCTAGACTGCAGAAAGGAGTTCCTCATAAGTTGCAAATGAAGAGGATAGGTCCCTGTCCTATCTTGGAGAAGTATGGAAACAATGCATTTAAGGTGCAGCTACCAGATGACAGTGGAATGTCCCATGTTTTCAATGTCGCAGATCTGGTGCATTATAAAGGACCACCACCAAATATGGATCAGACCCTTCATGAAGTTAGTCAAGATGTAGAAGAACTTAAATTGCCTACTGTCACAGTCAAACAAGCTGATAAAATATTGGATACCAGGGTCTATAAGAGAACTAGAACCAAGGAGTACAAAGAACATTTGATCCAAAGACATGGACAACCTGAAGCTGATGCAGTGTGGATCAAGGAGGCAGAGTTCAAGAAGTTGGGCATTGATCTCAACTTGCTCAATCCAAGGGTGGATTGAATTTTCTGTTTTGGGGAGAATGGTGCAGGAGCACCTTGGCTTAACTCCATTTTGGTTTGTCATAAGTTTTGGCTTGTACCTGATCTTATCTAAATCAGGGTGTTAATGTGTTTGATTTGGACCTTAGGAGGTCTTGTTTGTGTGTGATGAGTTAATGTGATGTCCCGATGCGGGCCCCTATCGGAAGGTGACGTTACCGTTAGTTACCGTTGCACCAAAAGCCTGGACTAGTAGTGAACGGCACCCCTCTTAGCGTTAAGGGGGCATCCCCAGGATAGGTACTCCCGCCGAAGACCCCGGACACGTGGTTGGGAAAACCGCTCGGACAGACCTACGTCACCTTCTGATAGGGGCCCGCATCGGGACATCACAGTTAATCATTAGGATTAATGTCATCCTAGTTTAATCATGTTGTTGAATTTTGCTTTATTAAGCTTTGGACAGCTTAGGTTAGAATGTAAAGCATTAAGTGTGTCATAACCACATCCTCGTTGTTTGAAGATGCTAAGGGACAGTTGGGGAAGTTGTTGGCTCGAGATCAAGGAGATTGAGGTCCTAAAATGAAGGATGATGGCAGAGTTGCAAGAATGTTGCAAAATTGCATGACAAACTTGTTAGGTTGCATGCAACTTAGTTGGAGTGGAATCCCTTAAAATCAGGAGTAAGTGCTCGATCAACTTCCCTTGAATGATGGAGAAGGCATGTAAGTAGGTGTGGCTCGTAGAAACAGTTTAGTTTTTGCATTGTAATCAAATTTTGGTGTGAAGGAATAGAGATATACTGCATTTTCTGTGTTTTACCCGTGCATTTGGAGAAACAGGGATATTGAAGGCACTATACATGTTGATTTAGCATTGTGTTTATGTTCATTGGATAGTGTAGAGCAATTCTCATCTTGTATTCAGTTTGTTTAGTGTAGAGTTGTTGTTTTTAGTTATTAGATTAGAGTGTAAAGGTTTGTAATTGCAGTTTTGAGCAGTCAGCTTTCTCATGGCTCCCCCATAAGAACTAACCACGGGATCTCCCTGCAATTAGTTTGAAATGATAGGGGAGACAGTCAATTGTAAATATTTAGCAGTAGGAAACCTTGAGAGCCAAGCAATGATTTGTAAAATCAAACCCTAGGCGAGCTAGGACTGCCCGGTTAGGTGTTTGAGAGTGAAAGTTGAAGAACTTAGGCAGGGGAAGAGACCACTGTACAGAATCCGTACAGCCTCGGGTAGGGTTAGACATTATCTTCACTTGAAAAAAGGGTTGAAGCTTCAATCAGTCCTTTGGAAGGAGATTTGAAACAAAGAACAGTGAAACCCTAAGCATTAGGCCAATTAGCCCTAATAGTCCTTGATTATAGGAATGCACTGTACGGAAGGGGCAGAGGTCTGAAACCTAATGAAAGATTTAAAACTCCAAAAAGGGTGTCTAAAAGTGACATTTGTTTGCCAGGTCATTTGTCAAGTTTGAACAAGAAAAGCCAAAAAGGGACTGGTAAGGGCTAGTAGGGAATAGGCCTTCAAGGCAAGATCTTGAGATCGAGTAAAGTGAAAGCTAGAGAACCTCCAAAATGTATTCAAGTGGATGTGAAAAGCAAGGAAACAGTGTCTCCAACTCCCCTGCAATCAGTTCAAGCAAGATGGTGAAGTTAGCACTTAGACTCTTCTAGGTGTTGGAAAGGAGGTTGCAATTTCAAATAGTGTTGGTCTTCCTAAGTTAAGCACAAGTGAAAAACTCTTTGAGAAGAGTTGGAGCAGGGCTTGGTTCATCACCCAAGCTCAACAAGAACCATTGGTAGCAGGTTCCAGGAAGGAGACAGTGAAGGGGTCTCTAAAAGATTGTGCAAGCAAGCTTTGGTTCACCATACACCAGAACACATATTGAAGCTTTATAAGAAACCATTGCAGAAGGATGACTTCCTTCTTACATTACAACAGCAGTTTGAACCTACAATTGAATGTTCAACAATAGAGACAACTAGTTCTACAAATGAATCAGTAGACGAGCTACACAACTCACCCACTGATGTTCCATAGGTATGATTTTCTCATATTTCACATGCAAACACTACACAAGTGACAATCAGTAATATTCATTTTTTGAGACAATCGCAGAAGCAGCGGGGACCTACATCATGCCTCTAGATGACAAACCTACAAAAAGGGACATGTTATTGCATGATCCTATAGCACTTGTTTGTCAGTCATTTCATATTACCATCAACATTAATTGCATATCTATCACTTCATAACCTATCCTTTCATACATGAAACCATACGTATTCCATTTTCATTACATACAACTTCTTACATCCATTCCAACATAACAATCCTACCACCTTTATCGATTATAACTTACCATGCAATTAATCTCATATCACTTATTTTGTACACTATGCAGCCTTTTCAATCAATCATTTTTGATGTGCCATGCATATAGTGCCATTCATTTCAAATTACCACTACGTAGGATTCATTGCAATCAAGGCAAGTCACTTCAAGTCACACAATAGGTGGTCATTAGTTACTTCACACAAGTTGAATTTCATTTCAACCAATTCCTACAAGTACACTACACATTAACTTATCATAATTAACATAGCTGATTATTGATTTTCTACATGTTTATAGTTCATTTGTAAATACAAATCTTAATTGATTTTACACTACTTTTATTATAACCCTACACCAAAATCATACCCACTAAATGAGGACACTTAGTATCTTTAGTTGAGGGGAGTGGTATTCCTTAGTTTTCTTGATTTTTAAAAACTCTATGCAAAATATTTTAGTTGTTTTATTTTCCTCCATTTTCAAAAGACATAAAGTTCAGAAGAAAGGAAATGGTTCTCAACAGTTGAATTGAAAGGTGCACTTGAATAGAACAACATTCTAGCATAGTAGAAGTGGTTAATTGAGGTGGAGGAACAAGAACAGGGTAGCATTGAGGATTTCAATTACTAAAGAATTACCATGGGAGTTGATATAATACGTAGAGAACCAGCAGCACATGACTAGTTGTTGGATGACAAGCCAGTTTTTCCCATTTTCTAGCAAGCTGGCTAGTTACAATATTTTTTGAAGCTCATAGAATTTAATGAGATTATGACCCAATAGTTTACAGCCATATTGCAAAATGATAAAGCAATTGTTAGGGGCTTAAGGGTAGATGCCTCAGAAGCTACTACTGTTGAAGTATCTGGATTACCAAGGATAGGAGAAGAGTTTCTAGTTAGGGCAGATGTTATTACTGCAAGGAATGAATTCAAATAGCCAAGAGAAAACTTGGATTCCTCTTCTCAAGGTACTAAACGATTTTCTTTACCCTAGATTTGGGTTTCAGTTGCTTCCTATGCAGCTAAGTACTTGACATGTGATGGCAGACAATCTTTGTTATACATAATTTATTTTAAACTATTGAGTCATCTTCACCATGGTAGGCATGTAAATATTCCTAATTTCTTGTATAATCTGTTAAAGAGAATGTTGTTTGAGTACAAGAGGAAAAGAAACAATATAGCATTGTCTCATTTATGTTTGGTTATATTGTTGATAAAGAGGAGTCTTAGGGCTCAATTTCCAAATATTTCTTGTGAAAGTTTTCTTAATTGTAACGATATCAACAATATCCTTGAAGGGCCTAATAAGGATAACAAGGGCCAAGAATAAATAATGGAAGAACCTGTTGTTCTAAAAGGGGAAATTCCCTCTAGCTCCCCTACTATGTCAGCTACCCATAGCACGGGAGAACCAGAGGAGTAGGGCTTGCAGGAAACACAGTCGGTAGCCTCTGTTGAGCAACCCGCAGTAGAGGACAAACAAGAAACCCTTGTTTCCAGAAAATCACAAAAATGAAAGAAAATAAAAATTGGAACCTCTTCTTCCACACCTACAAAACTACAGAAGAGACCCACACAACCCAAGAGGCGATTACATCGCCTAAAGAGAATGGGGGTCATGAGAGGATCAATTAAAAAGCATGAAGAGGATTTTGTAATGGTAGAAACAGATAAATATTTAGAGGAGAATGCCTCTGGTGATAAGGTAAAGGCACTTGTTTTATAGTCTTAGTATTTTACTAGTATCTTTGAATCTGATGCAGAGGATGTTTTTGTGGAAAAGAAAATTAGGAGATCCCTAAGAAGCCCTATTTTAGAGGATTTTGAATACACAAGTGCAGCAAGGGATGAACAGTTTTTGGAAAAAGATGATTTTTTTATTGAACAAAGGAATATTAACAAAGAATTGTAGGAAGCAATGGAAAGAATAAAACAACTGGAAGAATTGTTGAAAACACATCAGCAAAAGGACAGTGAGAGGGATGCAAGAATTAAAGAATTGGAGAAGCTCTATAAGTTTGAACATGGGTCTAAATTGGAGGTACTCGCACAACTTTCTATGGTTGAAGCAGGAAACAAATAACCACTATCCCAAGGCCCAATTCTTGAGATCATAACCCTCAAATTAATATCCAATCACAACAGGGCACTTGAATAGTAGGAGATAGAAGTGAAAAAGCTGAAAGTAAAAATTGAGATGATGATAAATAAAGCAGCACAATTATTGAAATATAGACCACCTGCAAGGGTTTATGCATTGTTTCTGCAAGAAAAATATTTTTGTTTTCAATTCAGCTAGTTGATTAGTGATCTACCTATTTCCATGAACTTTTTTTTTTGTTTTTAGATACTTCTTCAATTCCACATCAGACATGCAGGACCAGTTATGTGAGTTCTACTTACATAATTATGTTCTCCCAGATGAAACTAAATGGAATCCATTGATGTTTGTGGGAGACCTTCAATTAAGAGCTTGGGCCTCCTACATTAGAAATGAACACCAAAGGGGAACAATCCTACGGGATTACCATGAAACAAAAAAAAACCATTGCCCTACATCTCAAAAAAGAATCGGTGAATCCAAATGCACAGTCATTGACCAATGGTTGAACCTCCTAGATTATAATGGGCTTGAATAAATAATAATGAATTGCAAGAAACAAGACTATACAAGAGCAAAGAAACTAACAGTAGGAACCATTAATGAAGCCTTCTAGTTTGTACAGAGGAGATAGGAAGAGCTTTCACCTAAGTTAAGAAGAAAGGAGCCACATTCTCTTTATAACTATGTAGCCATGATTCGTAGATCTCACAAATACATAGACCTTGCATGGAAAAATAAATTTGTTTGGTTTTCACTTGTCTTTCAACCTCCTATCCTCTTGTTTCTTGTACCACACTGGATAGGGAAGAAGCGAGAGGGAGAAGAAGCAAAAGAAAACAAAAGGTTGGCAAAGATTTGGATTAGAAGGGCTACTGTCTGAAGCAGAAGAAGGGAGTTGACATTATGGAAAATCTCAGAGGAATAACCCTATAGTACAACCTCCAGCCTTGAAGTTGCTTGAGCAAGCAAAAGGCTTAGTTGGGGGGAATGATGAACTTAGATAATAGCTAGTTTTCTTTCATTAAGTTCATGACTTTTAGTATTTCAACCTACCAAGTTCATAGACAATCCTAAAGACTTATACAATCTTTATATCTTTTATGCATCTTAAACTAGACTTTAGTATGTGGAAATATAATTATGATATGATGGTATTTGTATGTGTGGATGTATGAATGTTCATGAAATTCAATATGATTCTATTCTTGATTCGTGATTGTTAATGATGTGTATGCTTTAGGATGAAACTAACCTTTTGCAACTAAAAAGAATTGTAACTCACAGCAACTAGATTTCTATCCCACGGCATAAGGACCATAGCTAGTTGCAAGGGAGAAGCCAAAACGCTTGAAACATGACAATTCCAAGAAGGAATGAAGACAACCATTGAATGGTCAACTATGAGTCACCACCAACACCAAATAAGATGATAGGAAGGAGTCTACTTTGAGTAGGGAAGTTTAATGACTTGATAATTTGCATGGAGCATGTCTCTGTCATACCATTAGGGTAGAGTTACAATGTAAATTCTCTTCTTCTGTCTTTTTCAATTATGGTTATCAGTTACAAAGACTAGTCCTCTCCCTATTCTTGAAGGAGAGTGGTCGTATGCATTTATGTTCTGTTTTTAGTCCTTGTATGAATAAAACTCCTCCCGGCCTATATATTGGGATCGGTGATTAAGGAGCAAATCTAGTTTTTTGATTGATTTACCAGATGGTACTTAGTTGTTAGGTTTCTTGTTATCTAGTCGCATGTACTGATGAATAAGAAATCTTTAGAGATTCTTGTCAAACTGTAAGAAATCCAGTTCTTATGCAATAAATGAGTTTTAGTTTACTATCATGATTTGTTGATCAAAAGTATATAGTTGATATCTCCTGTGGGCATAGCAACTCGAGCAAGGGCCACTTGAGGTGTTGCCAACCCATCTTATTTTTTGTACTGGATCAGATATTACATTATTGTATCAATTTATTTGAATTCTCACTTGTATGTATGTGAATCCCATGAATGATGTTTTGTAGCATGAACTGCATTTTGTAACATTACATTGAGTTAGTCTTTGGAGAAGTTAGGAGTTAGAAGTCAGTAGTGTTAGTTGCAAGTTCAGATTTGATAGTTAGCAGTTATAGCATTAAGCAAAAGGTACATGTAGCATAAGCAACAGATTTATGTTATTTCCCCTATTTTGCAATTTGACAGTTTATTTTCTTTTCCAGCCTTTATAGTTTTCATTACATGTGTGATCACCTATGTTTCATCGATATAGGGTGTAGTTAGGCTCCTTGAATGCACATATAGTGCTAGCACTGTCAAAAGCTTACGAGTCATGGTTGATAATTTCATGAAGCCTTTGTGAGGGTTTGGTGAACTGTTTGGCTAGGAACCTATCCTTAGAATTGTGTGTCTACTCATAAACACCAAGTTGATTGAACATTAGAAAGGCCTTACAAGTTCAATTGGCAATCATTAGGGGTGGCTTTTCATTTCTCATCAATGGCTAAGTCATCCTCTATGAGTTACTCCAATGACACTAAGGCATGACTATATTCAATGTTCGTAAATGGGTCATTTTCCATGTGGAATGTGATGATTGGACCAATATGAAACTCAATCTTGGTCCACAATTAGCCCTTCAGAACATGTCTCCAATCTAATGACATGTATCCTACCATCTTAGTGGTAAAGTCTCTAAATAAGCATAAGCCAAAGGTGGATAGGAAGTTTATAATTATAATTTCTTGGGGAACTATAAGGTTGGGACATGAGTGTAAGGTTAGGGTAAGGTCCTTGATGATTCCAACTTTCTTCATTAGGGTACCATCAAGTTGGGTAAATTATTTTGCTATAGTAGCATAGGATAGGTCTAATGCATCTACAACCTTTTTGGGAATATTGAAGTGATAGCTTAACTATCCATCATGCATTTATGGAGTATCTTGCAAATTATTTTAGTGAGATAAAAGGGAAGAGGATTTTCCTTACAAACCTTAATAGCAAACACATGGAGTACAACTAGTTGATTATCATGAACCACTATTGGGTTGATTGCCTAATCCATCTAAGCAATAGATCCTTCTTATTGCTTAAATTATTTCTTTAGTAGATTTATTTGTCTAGAGATGGAAAATGTATTCCAAAGTGAGATGCTCACAATCACATTATTCATCTAATCCATGACACTAAATGGATAGATGATTGTGCCTTTTATACAATAAAAGATGGTAATTCTTTAGATTTTTGGCTAGAGGAAAGATTATCCTAGACTACCACATTTTTGTTGTGATCTCCTATAGTTTCAGCTCCATAGTAGTACACTTTTGGTAATAGGACCCACTTGGTTTATCATTATATCTACTTCAAAATAAATGTATCATTATACCTTATAAAACAAATGGATGAGATCACTATTGTGATTTTCACCTAATATGCAATATTGTCCATGATTGTCAATTGCTTTGAAATTGGCTTTACTACAATACTCAAGTTAGAGTCAAGACAATGTTAATGAACAACTTCTCAACTTGCTTGTATTATTGAAGTTCCCACTTTTTTTCGCCAAAGTCAAGCTTTGCATTGTTTACAATGTTTATTATTGGATACCAAATTGGAAAATGACTTATGCTCATTAAAATGAGCAAGGATGTTCTAATCTAAAATAATCTTAGTATGCTCTATAATGATGGGAATGAATAATCTCCAAAAATGTGAAAAATGACTTTAAAATGTCCTAGGACTTATCATACATATGCAATTTTAGTTGTTAATTTGAAAGTTTTGCACACAAGCCAATGAGTAATTACCAAATTTGAAAAGGGATTAGTCTTAGGGAAAGTAAATAAGGCTTTGGACAAGGTATACAAGATCATGCCAACTATTTTGTTTAGAAAAAAATCAGAAAGGTTAAATTGACTAAAAGATTGAGGTAAGGTTGGGTTTGATTAGCTTGTGGATAATAATATTTCAACTTATACACCAAGCTGACACATTAATTGATAAAATTAAATTAAAAACAATACAAGAAAGAAAAGAGTGGAGTATGATATTTTCTACTCAATATATATGTATATACACAGATATATTTGTGTGTATGTGCATACTTTTAACATTTTTCTCCTCTTCAACAATGTCCTTATCTTGTTATTATTCTAGTTTCATAAATAAATATACAATTTTGATATTTAACTTGTATTCATATATATAATAAAATAAATAAATTACATACTTTCAAGACTTTTCCCCTCTTATTTATTCTTATTCTAATCTTATCAATAAATATAATTTTCATAATACTTGAATAAGGAAAAGAAAAAATCCACTCTTTTATTTATATGTATGGACTTCACAATTTTTCCCTTTTGTGTTGCTCTTATATAGTATTCATCAATAAAATTTATAACACACTAAAGCTGTTACAATATCCTCGTGTTAGGGAAACTTTTAAAATATAAAATATAAATACCATTTTTTAAGATATATGTGCTGCCAACAATTTTTGTGAATGTAGTATTTAAGCTATTGCCACCTCTTCATAACGAAGAATTGCAATAGACTGGGTATAACGATAAATTATGAAACAAGAGTGTTCAAAAATTATGACAGATTCATCATCACTGCACACGGAAGAAAACTAATCATAATTATGTTTACCATTGCCTTTACGGAAGCTAAAACTACAGTCCAAATTTTTGCTTGACTTAGCAAACTATACTATGCTTGACCAACTATCCATCCGTTGAAAACTGTACCGATGGAATCGTCGATACTAGTGTGTACATGAAATTTTCAGCGTTAAAAGATCTCGAACGGTTTATCAAAATTCAGACTGAAATCTTATTTTTATTTAAAAAGTCAAAAGTTTCACAAAAGAAACCATATATCAATTTATTTACATCAGTTTTCCTTTAAGTCACTTTTGGTGAGTGCAATGTTCTCCTTATTAGATCATAAAAAGCATTGATTACAGAGTGGCTTCTACGAACATAGTGGCAATATTATTTCTGGGTTATAGTTTTTTAAGGTTCGAAAGTTTCTGACTTCCCAGCTGGGCTAGCATAAGGAAGGATTAGAGGCAATGCTAAAAATTTAGTTTCAAGGAGAGTATTCAAGGTACCATTATAACATTTTAAATATATATTTGTAAAATATATCAAACAATATCAGTTTTAAGCTATTTATTTATTTAAAAAGTTTAATTTAATGAAAATTATTTTATTTAATAAAGGATTATCTTATTTGTTTCTAGATCTATTGATTTTTTTCCTTCTAACTCTCTTCATTCTGATCATAGATCATGGGGTGAATCCAAAACATCGGTGCAAAACAAAGTTAAATCCAAACACAGATTAAAGTGAAAATCAATCCAATCCAGAAACAGCAAATGACTACCTCATGAATCATGGAAATTTATTATCTCTTATATTTAATTTTTTTATTCAAGAGTAAAAAAAAAAATTAATTTATCTCTTATAAAAGTTATTTTATAACTTCAATTTTTTTTCTTTAAGAGTTACTATAAATTATTTTATAACTTTAAATTTTTTTCTTAAGAATTATTTTATAATCTTAGTGTTTTTTTATATACTTGTATGTTTTTCATTTTTATGTATAAAACATATAAAACTCTTTGATGTCATTATGAAACACCCATGACTATAATAAAAAGGACAACAACATTTTTTTTCTTCTTATCTTAATCTTATTTTCGAAAAAGGCAGTGTATATCTAACATTTTTCTCCTCTTATTATTATTCTGAAAAAAGACACTGCATATGAACATTTATCTCCTCTTATCTTATTCTCATTCTAATGAGATAAGACTTCATAATTTTCTGAAGCTGTTTGAAACCAAAAAAAAAAAATTAAATAAAAACAGCACAAACAAGTATATAAATAAACTCCATAGGCAATTAACAAATATGCAAAATCTTAAGAACAGCTGTTCAAATAAATGCAATAGGCAGATAACAAAAGCAAAAATATATATGTTGAATAAACTGTTTAAACTTTAAAGATTGATGTGGGTTTACTTCGCCAATGCACCAGTTGAAAAAAGGCGTAAGAAGATAAAAAGACTAATGTATGTGCTCATAAAAAGTGCCTTTGGCATGCGATTTATAAGTACATCCGATAGGCAGTCAACAAAAGTAAAATGATCAATTCTGTGGATGTTGAATACTCTGTTCAGATTAATCTGAGCGTCTTTCAACAATCATATGCTTTAAAATAGTGTTATAAGATAAAAGTCAAATGAATGTTGCTCATACTCAAATGCGGATTAGTTTTGCCCCAATTATATGGCTTCCTTCAGCCTAAACTCTGTTTGATTTCAAATTTCATAATATTACTCAAAAATAAGTACAATTCCAACACATAAGTTAACTCACGGCTTTAATGATCAAGTTATCTACCTCAAAGCATAAAACGAGCTTGAGAAGTCAAGGGATAAATCTGTTGTAAGTCACAATACAACCAAAAACAGTTTCAAACTCCAGATATCATGTGTACTGGAATCAGGATTGTCCCACATAATAGCACCATATTTATGAAAAGTCACAAAACAACTGAAAACTTTTTCAAACTCCAGATCTCACGTGTACTGGAATCAGGATTTTTCCCAGATGATAGCACAATATCTATGAAAAGTCACAAAACAACAGAAAACAGTTGGAAACTCCAGATATCATGTGTTCTGGAATCTGGACTGTTCCCAGATAAATAGCATAATATTTATGAAAGTGTAATTAGTTTGTTTCGAGTATCATGTCTAATCATGTAATCCTGCAAGTCTTTCGGAAAAACTGAAACCCTTTATGTTAACCATTACGTGATGTCAATTACAGTAATGCCAACTAGCGTCTCAAAATAGAAACAGAATTATCATCTTTTAAGCACCTTCTGAACCAATCTGATATTGTAACCAAAGAACTATTTTTCTGTGCTCAAATTTGAGCCAGAAGAGAAAATCTCTAGTAATAACTAATGTTAGTGCACTGCATTGCAAGCATTTGGTCAATCTTATGAACATTGAATGATGAAGTTAGTGCTCAGTCTAGGATTTCAACCGGGAATATCTTAGAACAGAAACCTGCAAATGTCGCACCCACTTCCCAAGCACATCTTCAAAAATAAATTCTATGAAGTAGTTCTAGGTAAGGAACTAGAAGAAGTTTTGAATGTTTCGGTATGCATCCAATGAAAGATTAAAAAAACAAATTTATAACATTGAGAATTTGTAGCAAAAACATCACCCTCACTCCCTTTCTTACACACTAATTTGCTTTTGTGTACTACTTAACTTGAAAAACAGGCACAGGGATCACAGTAGAGACATTCAAACTAAACCCACTGTCCAAAAATAGAAAGCAAAATACTTTCCCTCTAATTTTGTAGCGAGAAAGACATTAACAGAAGTCTTTCACAGTACAATAAACTTCTAGTTGGAAATATATAACACAGGACATTCAGACAGTTAAAACCAGAAAGTACACCTTTACTCTATTTTACCATAGAGCAAGGTGAATGAACCTATTGTTCTTTGAAAGATAACTGCTACGGTCCTGAATGGAATTTTAATAAAATCACACAACCAGATTTCTATTGAGTGAAACACAGACAATCTGGATTACAAAAGACACATGATATTGGGGATCTTAAAAATACAAAATCACTTCTAAATCACTTTGCCATCATCACCTTGACAAACTCCTCATAGTTGATCTGTCCATCCCCATCCACATCAGCTTCCCGAATCATCTCATCAACCTCTTCATCAGTAAGCTTTTCACCTAGATTTGTCATGACATGGCGTAGTTCGGCAGCAGATATAAAACCATTTTGATCCTTGTCAAAGACCCGGAATGCCTCCTTAAGCTCTTCTTCAGAGTCCGTGTCCTTCATTTTCCGTGCCATTAAATTTAGAAACTCAGCAAAGTCAATCGTACCATTGCCATCTGCATCAACTTCATTTATCATGTCTTGAAGCTCTGCTTCAGTTGGGTTTTGACCAAGAGAACGCATAACTGTTCCAAGCTCCTTCGTTGTGATACATCCTGCAAACACAGCAATTTATCATGAAATCAGAAAATTACAAAATACCATAGTACAATATCGTCCTACCTAGTGTTACTTAAGTAATCTGGAGACTAAGGTCCCCTGTACTAGGCATTGCCAAAACACCTTCCACCATACCAAAATTTAACAAAATGACTTTAAAAGGGGATACAAATTAAGATATAAGCTGAATCCCGGTACACAAAAGTGTTAAAAATACTAACAAATAGCAAGTATTTTTATTACTGAAGACTAATATAACAATGCCAATTCTATGAGTAATGTATACCATTTTATAGATATTACTATTGATTTGACTGTCATTTTCGTAAATGGAAGCCTCAGTTCATTCACCGGATTAGACAAGAAGAAAAAAATTATGTCAATGTCCCACAGGTGACAAAAAGAATATCAACGAGTCAAAAACTAACCAATTACACAAGGAAAGTACTAGGGTAAAAATAATGCCAAATCTAAGCAATGCAAACCATTCTATAGACATAATTATGAGTTTTCCTTTTTCTAAATGGAAGCCTATGTTTGTCCCCAGGAACAAAAATTTTAATGATATCCAGAGACACTGAAAAGTAGATCAATAAGTCAAAAGCTACAACCGATTAAAATAGAGAAGTGCTAGGGTAAAATCACCCCATGTTATAAAAAGTAACTAACATTAATTTTTAAATACTAAAGAAAAGCAATCATGACAAGAGCAGTAAACTCTAAAGCAGTTAAAATCCTCAACCATAAGAACCGAATATATTTGTTAATATTTGTTTGTTCCTACTCACTTTGTCTACTTATTATATGAACAGGTTAATACAAAAAAAATTAGTTCACAGACCTAAACTCGTCAGTACAAAATTTGGAGCTTCAATACTATATTGTAGCAAAGAAAACCAAATAAGGGCTAACACAAGGGAGAAATCTAGGAAGTAATATAAATGCACCCAGAGCCTGCATTCAATACTATTACTTGAAAGATGAAATACTGAACCTATAACTTGATCAAACACAACCCAAATTGCACCCCATTCTCTTAAACCTAAACCTCAATCATTGTACATATTCCTATGCCTATGCCCTTTACCCATTTGTTTTGGGCCCACAGCAACTGAGTTGTCTTTATGCATCAACTAGTGTGCACGATAGTGTATTTGCATGGAAGGTGCCATATAACTTTATCATGGTCTGTATCAATCATTACTCCTCTCAATGATCCAGTTCTGATCTGCACATTTAGTCATTCATCTAGACAATTCTGCAATCAAGATGAACAACTAGATGTGCAGATCAGATCTGGATCATGGAGATGAGTAACCCCAAACTTTTAAATGACAGTTTCTTAATTTGAGCCCATGTTTACCTCTCTTACTAGCTGTTATAAGCAAACTAAAACACAACTTATTTCAAACTGCAAACTAGGGTGGTGTATTTAAGCACTAACCCTAATCGCCATTCATCTAGATCATCAAGGATTATTATGGAAGCATTCATATCAGAGCATCAAAGAGCAACATAATTGCATTGTCTGCTTGTATCATCATCCTTGGCATACTACATCCTTGTCTGCTGTCTTTGATCTTGGTTCATCATCATTTAATTGGTT
>VDFB02000017.1:119558685-119607152 GCA_007258455.2 Sequoia sempervirens | reverse complement strand
GATGGAAAGAAAGAAGTGGTGAATAATAGTTTGGGTAACCTATTATGGTGCTTACTAACAGATTAACCCAAGGGATGGGAGTTGGTTTTACCATAGGAAAAAGTTTCTTACAACAATTTTATCAATAGGAGCACTATAAATCACTATTCCAAAAAGTATATGGGAGTAGTCCAAGAAATCCTTTAGAGTTAAGGAAGATGGAAAAGGGAGAAAAAAAGAGTGATGCAGATGAAGACTTTGCTAAGCATCTAAAGAATTTGAGTGAAGAGGTGAGAATGCATATTAAGAAGATGAATATTCAATACAAGGTTAAGGCAGATCAAAAGAGGAGATATAAGGAATTTCAAGTTGGAGATGAAGTCATGGTTCACTTGAGAAAAGAGAGATTTCCAATTGGTACTTACAATAAGTTAAATATGAAGAAGTTTGTACCATGTAAAATCCTAAAGAAGCATGATTCGGGAAATTCTTATGAGTTAGAGTTGTTGAGAGGGATAAAATTTTCTCTTGTGTTTAATATTTCAGATTTGATAGAATATCATGAAGGATTTATGGAGGGTGGACTAGAAAATCACGGTGGAACATTCCAACACCTACTTCAAAAAAGGAGGAGATAGAAGAAATTTTGGATATTCACGTGGGTTGAAAAACAAGAAATGGGTAGTATACAAAATACCTGGTGAAATGGAGATGAATACCTATTCAAGACTCATCATGTTTATTTGAGGTTGAGGTTAACTATCTTGGTTTTCCTCTATCTCCTGAGAAGTGATAGGGTCACTTTTCATATTACCTAGGTGTTTGGTGTAGGAGCATCCAAGGTGTAAGAGAAATCTTGCATCACCCAAAAAAATGTTGTTTATTTTCAATAAGGGCTAAATTTGGTAGGGTTACTATTTTTAGAAAGTTGGTATTTATGCTCATATGGACAAAAAATATTACACAGACCTCCAGAATGGTGAATTGAATCCAATGGTGAAGAAATCACTTTGATATAATTTTTCATTTGTGAGATATTAAAATTTCAATTTCCAAAATCCTATTAAAAATAATTGAAGTCAAATTTGAAGAACTTAGAGGCTCCAAATGGGCCCAAAAATTAGCCTAAAATCAAAATATACCTTTAGGTACTATTTTTCAAACAAGAATCTTCTCAAGAGATTTCTAACAATTTATTATAATTGAGAATCCAACAGTCAAATCAAAATATATGATCCTGAGAAGTTGTACTACCACAATTAATAAAATTTTGAAATATCTTCTTGAGGAGGCTACACTTTCCAGAAGATGTTGGGGTGGTTACACATTCTAGATAAAGAATACGAATGGGGGTTATAGAGTAGGGGAGAGCATAGTAGATTGTGGCTCTGATTTACAGATTTGTGTAATCAGAAATCCCATATAGAGGTAGTCTATCATTTTCTAAATGTTGTAATTTTATTTTATGCAGATAATAGAATGTTGGTGATTCCTTCTTACAATTTGTATTGTTCATTCTCTGTTATCATTGTGGGTTTGGTTTTGTAAGGGGAGTACCTTTCATCACATCTCTAAAGTGTGCATCACTCATGAAGTAATGATTCATTGAGTTAGCTCTTTATGATCATGAAGGAAGAGAAACCAAACTATGAATTCATACTAGATGGGATAATATACATTCCTCATATCTAGCATAGATGTATATGTTTAAAATATTAGAATGGATCTTGATGAAAATTTTGATTCTAAAATTCAAAACTTATATCCTATATGATGAGGATTAATAAATTCACAGGTTGATTATACTATATCAATCTTCCCCTATTGTGAGAGGAGAAACCCAAACTATAAAGATATATTTTTAAGGAGCTCAATGCAATAATTGTGTAGGAGTAGGGATATGATTATTTTCACTAGAAAGGAATAATATTCTCTCAACTATAGATTCTAATTTAGCTACATGAAAAATAATTATAATATGAATCATTAATTAATTGAATTATTAGTGTAGTTAACATAATAATCAAGAAATTGTAGGTGTTTGGGGACTTTTATTTTTTATTAATCAAGTAAAATAATATATTATAAAAATAAAATAAAAATTAGGTCATAGTGTCATAGATTCTAGGACATCTTAGAAATCTTTAAGATTTGAATTTCTAATTGATTACAAGGATACAAAACATGAAATATAATGGCATGGCTACAATAGGTTCATAATTTGACTTAGTTAAATATCTCATAAAAAATGAGAACCATGTCATGTAATCATAAGGCCATCAATCCTTGATAATCAATATAATTGTAAGGTGCTTAAAATTGATACATAAATAATACTATTTTTGTAATAATGAGATGAGTTCACAAGACAATTACAACCAAAAATAGAGAAATCACATGTAGATTAAATTCTCTAGTTGAAAACTAATAAGATCCCTAGATGCTTGACTACATTGGAGAATATAGTTAGTCCTAATTATGTGAAGAAAGATAAAATAAAGTTCTCTACTAATAAATGTGATTATGTAGATATTGATATATTACCCAACAAAAGGGTCAAGGTTAGAAAAGTGTGCACTCAAGAAGATATTAAAAATATCATCATCTTATTATTTTCAAGTTATGACATGGAGTTGTGAAGAGTTAAAAGGATATGATAAGGATTTTATCCAACATACAATTGAACTCGTCATAGTTGTAAAATTGGTAAGGAAAAACAAGGACCTATCAATCTAAAAATTGAGGCACTAATGAAGTAAGAGTTGATGAAGTTGATTGAATCAAGGATCATAACCCAAATCAAGAATTTAATATGAATTTAATATGGGTGTCAAGATTGTTTCTTGTAAAAAAATAATATTGGAGAATTCTAACTCTATGTGTACTTTAGGGATCTAAATAGAACATCATTAAAACATCACTAACCTCTCCCATCAATAGAGTAGATATTATAAATAATGGTTTTCTCCAAATGGTTTTCTCTCCTTGATATTTTCTTAGTTATAATCAAGACTATTTAAAGGAAAATAATCAACACAAAAATACATTCACCACCAAATGGGAAACATTTTTGAACACCCAAAATACTGAGAGGGGGGTGAATTAGTATTCTCTGAAACCACTCAAACATTTAAACATACAATTCAAACATCATATTCAATTTGCAATAAGGAAAGAAACCATCAAAGAAACCATCAAAGCATATGACACATGAACACCAAATTTTTACATGGAAAACCTAAAAAGGGAAAAACCATAGTGAGGATTAGCTCACAATATATTATAATTAGTTATAAGATATTACAGAAAGGCTCACCGCTAGGTGGAATCATTGTCCAAAGAATAAGATAAATAGAAGAGAGGGGTGGTTCACTGCCAAGATTTGAATTGATGCAAATCCATCTACAATATATAGGAAATATAGTTCTACTGAAGCTCAAAACACTAAATCAACACACTTCATATTACTCTGATCTAACACTTTGCTCTACTTTTTATTCATATTACATTCATATACTCTGTTTAGTAATTTGCATCATCCCACTTAATTATCACTCTTCAACACCAAATTGATCTTATACTTATACTCATTACATTTGCAAAAATCTACAACATCAATTAGGTCAACCTAATTAGATGTATCATGCAAAATAATAACTTATCAGTTCAAGATCAACCATATATGCTTTGTTCCTTAATTTAAAAACTTGCAATGCATCAAATAGGTTTGGGTGGACCTATAATAGTTCCCACATAATGGATCAACACTTATCTAAACTTTGCACAACTTCAAACATATTAGGTCAGTACCACTGGTGACCTAACACCAAAAATATGCCAACTAATTATCTTCAAATTGACGCGTAAACCTCTAAACTACACACCACTTGGAATTTATATGCATTTGAAACTTTTAAACACTTCCACAAATCCACAATATTAGATATTCTTCTACGATGAAGTACAAACTAATCTTGAAACAAGTACTTTGTACAGGAAACACTATCACTGACAAACCCAATATAATGTCATCCCTAACTTCTACACTAAAGGTAAAAAAAATTGAAACTTTCAATTTAGACTCCTCTTACATAAAAAAAAAAGGTCCTTAAAATCACAGACCAAAATACTTTAAGGTGGGTCAATATAGACCAAAGATCGTATGCACAGATCATTGAAAAATGTTGTTTCGACACTTAGCCATATAACCAACTCATTTGTTTTGCACCGAAGCAAAAAATTTGCATATCTATACTAGAATTCAATAATTTCAACCACATATGCACATTATATCAACTAATCATCAAGGTTCAAACACATATGCACATCGAATCGACTGATCATCAAGGTAGACCTCAATCCACAATGTTGACACCAATGACAACACTATATATGCACACTATGCATCTCATGCTCATGTTTCCAACAAGCATATCAAAGATAGACTCCTTAAACTTCAAAAAATATCCCCCTTTTTCATTGATGGCTACATGCAAAACTCATCTCAAACTATTCTCCCCCTTTTACATCAAGGGAAAAGATGCAAAGCATAGTTATTGTTCTTTTCTCACATGTATTGTTATCTTCTCTTCTCCCCCTTTCAGCGATTTTACATTATCAACCAACTTTTCACCAGATTACACATAAACTCCCCCTAACTGATATATATGTGTACACATGAGAGTAACAAAATGCAAAATTATGACCAACTCCCCCTAACAGTGCCATCCATCAAATTGGATCAAAATTGGCACTAAAACATTATCCTCTAACATCCACATATATAATGAAGTCTAAAATACATAGAAAGAAAAGAAATGTACACAAATCAATCAAAAGAGGATGGGACATTGGTTTATAACACTTAAAATTTTGGAAGGTGTACCTACCAGACCATTTTACCATCTTCCCAATTATTCTTTGTCAGACCAAGCATGCAGTTCATAACCTTAAACTCCATGAGGAGTTCTTCACCTCCATCTGGAGTATTAGGTACCAGATTTAACTCTATTGCTCTCTTCACATTATTCAGAGCATTGGATATAAATGTAATCTTTGCATTCACCAGGTCTTTGAGCTATCCAAATTGCACTATAACCTTTTCTCTTTGCTCTTGTAGTTGGAAGAATTTTTCATGCAAATTTTTAATAGTTGCTCTGGTGGATCCATTTACATCATTTTCTAGATCATAGGCACCAGATGACTTATCAATATGGGACTCGATAGAGTCCATCTGACTCTTAATATTCTTAGTGGAACTGGACCACTTAATGCAAAATTGAAATAACACCTTGGCTTCATCAACACAATTTTGTGCATCCTTAAAGTTGTTCTAAAATTTATTATGTGTAGTAGAACACTTCTCTATTATATCCATCAACGTTTTATCATTCTCCTTTTTATTAATCTCATTTTCTAATTTTCAATCAAGAGTACCGGAATACTCTTTAAAAGAATCAAGTAAATTTTTTAAATTATGTACACTAAATAATGAATTCTCAATACTTACATTGGATACACTCTCTTTTAGGACCTTCACTGCTTTATCTATTAACTTCACGCTCTTTGAATGTGTTCACAAAATTTCTTTTTTGGTAGAGGTGTGGAATGCATCACCTAACTATAATTTGTGTAGAGGGGACATCTTTTCCATATCCACTTGTCCTTTTTGCATTGGTATTTATAGTAATTGGGAAAAAACAATAGGTTGCAATTGGAGTTGCATGCTTAATAAGTCCTTTAGGGAAGCTTCAAAGGTTTCAAAGGACCTTCCAGCTATGGAGATAGCCACCCAAGATCTAAAGGCCTATGGAAAGCATAAAATACTCAGAAGATCAATATGGCAAGAATAAATTGTATTCCTATCAATGAATGCAAAAAAAATCAATGGAGTTGGTTTACAATGTGTGAGAGACCCTTGGTTATATAGCCAAGGTGATACATAAGATGTCATAAGATTATGAAAAGTCTCTTAATCTTATGATATGAGACAACTTATCACAACTACCTAGGTCACATGTGTTACAAGTCAAAATATTAGATAAAAACTAATGACAACTAACACCTTCTAGAAAGAGTCTTAGGACCTAAGTAAACATAACATGTGAATATGTCCCCTAAGTCCCTAGTAAGTGAAATAACTAGGTACGAGAAATTTATTCACACCAACACTCCCCCTTAAGTGCAACTTAGGGAGAATATTAGTATGTAAATGACACCAAGATGCAAATATGGGTCCCAGCTACTAGGCCATGTTAGGTACCCATGTACAAATGCAATGCAATCTATCACAACTGGGGAAAAGGAGAAAACCCAATGGAAAAATATCCTCCCCAAAAGAGAGAAAAACAAAAAAAAAACTCTCAAAAAGATAAGAAGGACAAAACCTCATGTGAGGAAAAAATCCCTCCATAAGAGATAAGGAAGAGAGACCATGCAACTCCCCCTCAATGGTGAGTCCTTGCTCAAATGTCATGATGTGAAGAGTCCCAATCTTAACTGAAGAAGGAAACAATGTAAAAAATATATGAAGAATAATGTAGAGTGGACCAAGGATGATGATGAATCCTCCAAATGTTGCTCCAAAAGAAAGCCAAACTATTACAAGCACTGATAGAAAGAATCATGTACCACTATAGGAGATTTCAACATAACTGGTGACTGAGCTGAAACTGTCAACTCAAGAGTAATTGTAGAATATATCGATGAAGAATTGTAGATGAATCCACACTACAACAAGAATAAGGTCAAAACCAAGGAGACAACTACATGAGTATCAACTAGACACTCTCTTGATAGATTGGTATATCCCTATCACAACTTGGAGACAGGTACCAAGTCTCTAGATGTAGAACCTAACTTTTGAATACAGGTAGATTGCTTCCATAATAGGAGTTTCTATATGGTATCTAGTCCATCACACTAGAATGCATGGGTAACCAGCTACTACATTCACTATGTATGTAGGAAATAACATTGGATACATAGATCAATCCAAAGAAGCATGAAATTCGATCGAGTACACTAAAATAGCAAGATTGTGGCACTTTATTTTAGTGTGATTACAACATTAGAAGAGAACTACAACAATCATGATGCAAATCTAGAAATACTGATGTAGATGCCATGCAAAAGTTGTGCCCTGAAGTAAATAACCATGAAAGATGTCTACTAGTGGATGTCAGTAGGAGCAACTGACCCCTTTTGACGAGGAGCAAACGATGCAAGACAAGGCTCGATCGGTGGGCAATTTTTTTTCCCAAGTTTACTTATTGATATGAAATTTGTTTTTAAAAAAAACTTAACTTAAAAGTTTAATCTAAAAACATTATTAAAAATAATAAGGAAAATTATTTTTTTTAGAAAAAACTTTATTAAAAACTCTATTAAGAAAAATATAATTTTAAAATTTTGAAAAACTTTATTAAAGTTAATAAAGAAAAACATGATTTTTGTTGGAAAAACTTTATTAAAATTTAATAAATAAAATTATTATTATTGTTTTATTATTAAAAATATTTAATAGAAAATTATAAAGAAAAAAATAAAATTTATTTATTAAAAACTTTAATTTAAAATTAAAGAAAAACTTTATTAAAAACTTTAATAAAAATTATTGAAAAAGTTTTATTTTTGAAAAAACTTTAAAAACATTAAAAAGTTTTTTTATTTTAAAAAACTTAAAAAAAAAAAAAGAGGGTATGTGGGCTGACAGGGGCATCGCCCACTATCACAACCTACAGTCTTGGCAAGGGGTTGTCATCCCATAGAAAGGTTGTAGGTACCACAGGGTACTCGATAGGACCTTTTGTGTTTCCTACTTTATAGGAAACAACTCTATAACAACTCTCCTATAAATATTGAGTTGTTTCTAGCAACTCAAACAAACACACTCGTACAACAAAATAAGTCTATACATATGACTTAACTAACCTTGCAAATATTCCTAACACTCATAATAACTATGTGAACACTTATTCTGAACACCCCCTTTAGTGTGAACATGGGGTGAAAGTTTATCACAATACTCTATGATCACACATAGTAGTCATCATAAGGTATGAGTAGGGACATACACATCTACTCATGAAAAGTGATAGTGGAACTAGCCTCACTATGCTTAGTATACCTTCATCTAAGGATAGGGACAAACACTTCTACCCAGGGAACGAAGGATAGGGACTAAAACTTCTATCCAAGGTCTTACATTAAGTTTGGATAGAGACAAACACATCTATCCAATATCAAGGTTATGAATAGGGACACACACATCTTCTCACAACAATTACGATTGGGGACACACACATCTAATCATAATCACAAACTTATGTGACTAGGTACAAACACTTCCAATTATTTATACCATCTTATGAATGGGGATAAACACATCCATTCATAGACAACCAAGAAATGTGATTAGGGACATACACATCCAACCACAACATAAAAATCTTGAACACTAGCCCTCATTGTCACATATGCAACCACCATTATAGATCATTGCCACTCTGGACATAGACGATATGAGATGGTTGTCACTGCCACCGGAAACCAATCTTGGCTTTAGTCATTTTGGCACAAATAATTTTTTCACTAAAGCAATTTTGCAACCCCATCGCTAGTGACTGACAAGAGGTTGTTGATTGTCCTCCAGCCTCCTTTTCCTCCTGCCTCCAATAAAATTGCTACTTAGCAAATTTTTCTTTTGAGGCTCATTTCATCAATTGTGAGGAAATAATATATCACCCCCCCCCCTTGATGTGAACTTCTCACATGGAGTGTTGGGTACCATCGATCATGTACTCCAATTATAAATGAGATAATTTGTATTCCACATAAATTTTCACAAAACAAATAACTCAACAATGATTTTGACAACACACTATATTTTGTTAGATGTACTTTTGATAACATGACTTGATGCTTATCGAATAAAACACAAATTTGCATATACTACTATTTGTTAAGACATCCTAAAGCATAACTTACAACCCCAAATTAGCACATCCACCTATGCTCGTATCTCCAAAGCATAAAGAGAAAGAGTTACCTACACCACTTTGAACAAGTTGATCTGTGAAACTTAACATTTCTCAACCAAAGCTCTTAATTCCATCTTCATATATTGTCAGTCTCTAAATTTTCAAAGCCAAACACTGCACACTAGGGCTCCAAGGCAAGATATCATCATTGTCTTGTAAAGAAAATAGATTAGTGCATTTCCAGGCAATGGAACATGCTTTCAAACTAGAACTCAAAGCCACGAGTGTTAGCCAAGGAAGATACTCGAAGGGCAATAAATGCATGTCACCAGAGAATGAGCCAACCTGCTAATAGGGAATATGCCAAGTGCATCGAAATTTACCTCACCAAGTCATGACACTGAGCCAATCCAAGCAGAGAACATAGTCTAAACCAAAACTACCAATGAGCTAAGGAAAAATACATGGGACCTTTCACCAATTAGAAGTCGATCCAAGGTTCTCCATGAGTCAATGAAGATAAAAATGTTGTTCTAGAAAATAGGTGTTGCCTCAAAGGAAAGCATGAGCGTCCTCTCCCAACAAACTTATATATAATGTCTTTAATAACCGAACAAATCCCACAGATGAAGGAATGGGGTATACTGTCAAATATAAAGTTGTTTGATAAAGCTAAGTAGTCAAGGAAGTTGTCAGGCAAGGAGCAAGCACCATAAATATCATATTTAACCATGACAACTCTCTCAGATCACCAATACTCTCTGACACTTTATCATCCAATTAGTTTACAGATAAATCTAGTCATCTCACAGAATTACAACCATACTCTACAACATTAGAGTGTGCATATAATAAAACATGGTTCACCTGCAAAAAGGGTTGACAAGAGAATGACACAAGAAAATAGTTACCAATCGATAAAAGAATAGAAGCAAGTTGTAATCATTGAATTTGCACGGACATGCTTTTTCAAGGTATTCAACACAAGCAAGCACTTATTATCACTTCTGATATATGATGCTCCTTTCCGTCATTGGAATTTCAAATGTTAAGATTTTGTACCCAACACTATACAGTTTGCTAGTCGACGCTCATATTCAGCAATATTGGCATCAATTTTGTAGCAACAATCACCACATTTAGTAATTAATAGCTCTTACTAAGTCATATCAATGTATAATTTTGGTGGCGACATGAATCAATTGGACTCCTTGTAACTGTGATCTCATCACATGCCTTATGTACCTCCAAGTTATCAAAGTAGGAAGGATCGTTAGTGGGATTCAGAAAGCACAAGAGGTAATAAAATAACAACTCTTATTCTCAAATGACAATAGGAAGAACCTCAAATAAAGCAATGGACTCTCAGTATCTCAACAACATAGAAAAATTCAATACACTTTCCTAAACTATCAACTACACTATCTTGTAAAAATTACATCTTGCATACTCTCATCTTCCCAAGCATTCCCTTGAGGGAACTATACCCAGTCTTGCTTTAATACCATATAAGAAATATGGATAGAGAAATATTTTTACACATAGAATAATAGCCTTCAATTTCACACTTCGTTCAATACATTTTGAAACATATATAGGATTTGTGTCTCCTACTTTATAGGAAACAACTCTATAACAACTCTCCTATAAATATTGAGTTATGTCTAACAACTCAAACAAACACACTTGTACAACAAAATAATTCTATACATATCACTTAACTAACCTTGACAATATTCCTAACACTCATAATAACTATGTGAACACTAATTCCCAACCCCAGTACAGGGACCTGTCAAGCCCTAGGGCCCGCAAAAAAAAAAGAAAAATATATATATTTTTAAAACTTTGATTTAAAAAACAAAAACTACGATTCAAAAAAAATGAAATTTTATTTGAAAAAAAGTGAATTCACAATTTTTATTTATTTTTAATAAAAAATTGTACTTGTGCAGGTAGGGTCGTACGACCCGCCTGCTAAAAAACTTTTGCCTTCAAGAGCAACTTGTCCAAAATTGACAATTTGACAATCGATCTTAGGGTTCTTGGGCCTTTATAGTGCGATGGAAAGGTCGGTTTTGACCCAAAATGCTCAAAAAATATGGCTACCTTCTAGACCTAACAACCAACACCCAACTTCAAACCCTTGCAGATTTGGCCTCCAATGTCCAACTGGGACAAAACAAAAGGAAATTTGACTTTCTTGGATACTTTGGACGCAATGGTGAGCTAAAATCTGATGTAACAAACTCCAAAAATGAACTTGTAATACAAAGCCGAAGAAGGAACCCCCCAGAATCTAGTATTTCTATCACACCTTTTTTATTCTCCAGATCATCCAAAGATGCAAGAGAAGAGCATACTCAATGCTTCAAGAAAACACAAGATTTTCACTCAAGATCTCCTAAAATACTAACCAAAGGCACTCAACTTGCTTGAATACCATGTGAGATTTGGCTATGGAGATAGCCACCTAAGATCTAAAGGCCTATGGAAAGCACAAAATACTCAAAAGATCAAATGACAAGAATAAACTATATTCCTATCAATGAATGCAAAAAGAATCAATGGAGTTGGTTTACAATGTGTGAGAGACCCTTGGTTATATAGCCAAGGTGAGACATAAGATGTATTAAGATTATGTCAAGTGTCTTAATCTTATGATATGAGACAACTTATCATGACTACCTAGGTCACATGTGTTACAAGTAAAAGGATAAGATAACAACTAATGACAACTAACACCTTCTAGAAAGAATCTTAGGACCTAAGTAAACTTAACATGTGAATATGTCCCCTAAGTCCCTAGTAAGTGAAATAACTAGGTACAAGATATTTATTCACATCAACACCAACCAACTTCTCATCAACATCTTTCTTTTCCAAATCCTTTTCCTTGTCACCAATACAATCCTCTACCTTTTCATCCTTCTTCTCTTTTTTGCAGTACCGAATTTGCATTCATCCTTCTTCTCACCAACAACAGATTTATCATTGTTATCCGAAGGAGGCATTGTTTTTGTGTTTTGTGCTCCATGTATCTTTGGGTTGTCTTGTACAACCTCCTCAACATTTTTTTTGTCTCTAGAGGAGGGGTAATGCTACCTATTTGAGTATCCTCCTTCAAAAATCCTTAAACATTCTCTTCTCCAACAATACTTTATCCTATCGAAGGAGTACCATTAGTAACAGTTTCTTCTTCTACCAGAGGGATATCACCTTGCACATTTTCTTTCTCTACTTCATGCTTAGGTTGAGCATCTTCATTTTTTTTTTAATGAGAGGCATAAAGCCTATATATATTAATATTTATAAAATAAGATAACAAAAAAGTTTGCTTTCCACCTAATGTTTGGCAATGCACTTTTAGTAGTTTGATTATACAATATTCTTTAGCTATATACTATGCCCTTCCTATCAACCTTTACAAAACATTATCATCCATCCCATGATCATATACTGATGAATTATCTAAACCCATAACATACAACAGAGAACTATATATGAAAACCCCAAATTCCCTAACTTAGTGAACTAACCTTCTATGACAACCCCAGACCAGTACATAAAAGATCGTTGGAAATGAAAAAATACCAAAACTAAAACCAAAAGCCATATGTAATAGTCATTCTTCCATATCCATTGGATCATTCTCTCCTTGGCTTTCCTTTGAATCAAATATTTGAATCACCCTGGCTCTCTTTTTTCCTAAGAAAAACTTCATTGGTGCATTTCTTTTTAAGTTGTCCTCTGAAATAGGCTTGATTCCCTCAATAGTAGTTCCTTGAAGCGAAGCACAAACTTTCCCCACATTAGGGATTTTATAGAAAAGCAAACAGGAATGATATTTTTAAAAATCAAGGGCAAAATATTTGTTTTTTTATATCCATCTTCACCTTATAAAAAAAAACAATGAGAATTTTCCCTTATAGCTATTAGAAAAATTCGATCATTGTTAGATTGGAGGCTCAATTTCATTGCTACATAAATCCCCTAAACAACTTGGTACTTTCTAAGCAGCTTATTTGGAAACAACCCACCTACTAACCCTTTCCCTTTGAACACATAGTAACCCTGGACTGCTGTTAAAAACATTCTTCCTTGAAGAAACTAAAATTTTACATACCTCTGACCCACAATCTCTAATTCCTTAAATGATTGAATTATATCCAGAAAATTTGAACAAAAAATTGATAACACCTGGGAAGGAAGTATCACGCGACACGAACTAGGGCTAATGATCTCCATGCCAATAACCACACAAATGCTTTCGACAACCCTGGGGAAATCCATACAAAAGATTAAAGCAAGATCTTCATCAAATAAATCACCTTCAAAAGGTCTCTCCAAACTTTGCACTGGAAAACTAAAAAAAATATTCCAAGGGAGAAATGCCATCTATCCCAATTAAATAGCTCGACCACCACCTAGAAAATCCATGCATCCTTCTACCTGGTTTCCACCACCTTCTCTGATGCACAAGCTATTGCAATCTTTTTTGAGCACACAATCCAAACACATTGATGCATTTAAAAAGATACTCCATCATCATAGAGCATACAAAACAATTATGCCACTAGATATAATGAAGAATGAGGGAGGGCATTTCGATGGTAGATGAAATCATGATCCCCAAAGCACATCCCCTCAATTAATTAGCCACACTATGTTCCATAAAAACCTTTGTACCTGCACAATCAAAAAAATTTAAACAAAGCAATGATCGGATCTAAAAAATCCATTGTGGAACATATGCCTCTGGGCATGCTAAATCATCATTCACTTGTCAAAACAGCTCATGACTTGATACATTACAAGGCTGATTTCAAATAGACCCTTTGCAAATGTGACTTGATACAAATTCCTTTATTCAAAGATGAATAAATCATGTAGAAGCATGTCTTCCTTTATTATTACACTTACATCTTGGAATTTAAATTATTTCCCTTCACACCCTAAGTTTGCAAGTCTATCCGCTATTTTATTTCCTTCACAATAAATATGTGATAAATGCACTTCTTGAAAGGAATCGATCAATAACCATGCTCTCTTTAAAATATAATGAAGTCTTCAATTAAAGACACTCTTTAACTTACATGCATTTATAATAATTAAAGAGTCGCCCTCAATACGCACCTTTTTTAAGCCCAACACCCTTGCCAAATACAAGCCTTGTAGTAAATATTTTTCCTCTACCATATTATTTGTGTCTTCTTCAAATTTAAGTGCATGGGCCACTAACAAAGCTCCATTAGAGTCATGAATACATACACCCGCACCTAACAAGCCCGGATTACCTTTACTAGCCCCATCAAAATTTAGTTTAGCAAAGCCCAGAGCAGGAGGAGTCCACTTCACCTCAAATTTGGTATGTTAACTTGTGGGATAGACATATCATCATGTACTTCCTTTTCACTATATAGGGTCATACCCAAATCCTTTTCCAAGTTGTAAATCTTCTCAGTGATCTCATTTCTTAACCTTTCAATGTCATTTTTATCTCTACTCATCAGTTTAGTGACCCTTTGTTTGGTCCTAAACTCTTTTCTATACACTTGAGATAATATTTCCTTATTCTCATCTAAGAGGGGAGCACTAATCTCTTCCAAGGCAGATGCCCTCAACCTTACCTCTTCATTTATTTCTTCTTCCCTTCTTGCATACAATTCACTTTTCAAGTCTTCAGGAAATTGATCTTCAATCTTTCATGCTGACCTCAAATGTAACAATATATTTAACAATATCCTCTTTTATTTTAGATTTATCAATTTCATCTGCAGAGGTATACAAAGCAACAATTTTCTCCAACATTTCATGTTCCACTATACCATTAAATAATACATCTAACTTCATAGGGCTATGTTTTCTTACCAAAGGGTTAGACTTATCCTTCCTCTTTGCTTTTGGGGGAGATTTTTCTCCTTTACTAGACTTAGCTTTGTTCTCCCTCACATAGATTTTAAATTCTTTTTTTTGTTTCTCTAACTCACTTCACTATCAATATAGATATACAATGTCAACCTTTTCCTTCTTTGCACTTGACTATGCATGTGCTACATCGGATTTCCTTTTACTAATCAGAGGTTGTTCTTCTACCTCTTCCTCTTCATCCAAAATCAAATTCTTTTCCATTTTTTCTCTAGCATTTACTCTTCTTTATTGCATTACCAGAGGAGCATTTTCTTTTACAGGTGCACTCTACTATTTTTTCAGAGCACTGGTTGACTCCTTTTATTAGTTCCACTAGTAGAGGGAAGATTCCTAGAGGACTTGGGGGCAACCAAAGAGGGGGTAGATTTTCTATCAAATCTTCTTATGCTAGATGCACCTCCCAGAGAGCCAGACTGCTTTTGGTTTTTTCCAATTGTTCCTTTGAATACCCATCACCACAACCTATGCAATCATTTTTGCAATTGAATTCTTTATTTGTTTCTCCCTTTGTTGCATGTTCACTTCCATAGAATTCTCTTCATATGTGCCATATATTTCCTCAGAGGTGTCTTTAGTTTTTCTTAACATATGGTCAGCTAGACTAATAATTAAATCCTATGCAACTTCATATCCCATTTCTAGGATCCACACAATCCTAGGCTCAACAACCTCTGTTATGCAATAGTCCTTGCTCATCATGAAAATAATGTTATTATTATACTTTTCCACCACACTCTTTGGGATTATTTCTATAGCTTTAATATTTTCTTGGAAAGTCTTAAAGAATCCCCATAGTGCCTTATTTTATGGTCTTCATCTCCTAATCTCAACAAGTGATCTCTAATTTGATGTGCCACTAGCCTTTCCTTCAACCATACTATGTTTTTGGTTCCTAAGAACCTCATTGAGAAAGTAGAAAAGAAAAAAATAATCAAGGTACCAAACTTGAAAAAGTACCAGGAGTCCTTGGTCTTTTTCAAATTCTCCAAGATTTATTCCCTCAATAACTCAAACAAATCATAGTTAGCACCTTTCTTAACCATCTCATATACAGTGTTGATAGTTGTGGCAGAAACAGAGTTCTCTCTGCTTGTAAAATATATTTTGTACCCTATTACCATTGAATCATATTTCATTGTAGGTTCTTTTATTTCCTTGATGGTTAGAGTTCTCCTATCATATTTTACACCAGTTAGATTTTGAAGACATTTCAAAATTCCTTAATGCATATCACACATCCGAAATCACATTTTTCTATTATCAGTGTTATTTTCATCCTCATTCTTGCATTTCACTTCATTTGCATCTTAATCCTCTTTTAACATCATTTTCACCTATTAACCCTATTTCTCTCTATTAATTAAGTGATCCTAAATTTTTTAATTAATTCATCCTTTTAATCACTAATACCCCTTTATCACCCTAATTGAATAGCTCCTAATTATCTAATTAGTATCATCTATTCCTCTAATCCCATCATGATTAAATAATCTTGATTATTTAATTATCCTATCCTAATATTCTTGTCACATGAATTAAATAATTCCTAATTATTTAATTACCCTATTTTCCCTTCACAAAAGCATATTCCTTTGGAATATTCCATTTCAAAATATCTCAACCAACTTGTCTCAACCATTTATGGCCCTTGTCTTAAAATCAATCCTCATCCATTGATCTTAACTATCTCAACCATTTTCCTAAAATGGTGGAGAAATATTGAGTTATAATTGATCTCCTCCATCCATCCTCCTTGATTCACTCTCCTTTGCGGGTGTTCTTGATCAATGTCAACCCTTCTTTGTGGGGTTTCTAACTCAATCTCATCCATTGATTCAATTTCTCCAAATCTATAAAATAACCCTCACCCCTCTCATAATTCATCTAGATAATTTGTGAAGAGATCATGTCCAAATGATTCTTGAGAAAATTCGAGCATTCACCATTTTATTCTAGGTCATTATCAAGATTTTGTAATCATGGAGGCTTTGTGTTGAAAAAAAATCCTATCATCATCAACAAAAATACACTCCACCATGGGATGGTAATATTGTTATATTTTGAATTCATTTGTGTTTCAATTTGATTGAGCTAACTTTTTTGTTTGAGATCATAGCTATGGAATTCACATTTCATGAGTATGTGGGTTCTAATCCTTGTTTTGGTTTCATTTTGATTGAATGCATTGATCTAAGTCATGTCCATTTTCTCCCCTTACATTAATTGGCACACCCTATGGGACCTATGTCCTTTAATATAAAATTTTTTATCAAGTTTTGTGATCATTTTCAGGTTCTGGGTCGTTACTATAAATTGGGTTGCAGTCATTTCAAAACTTGGCCATGGTTGTCCTATTTTTGGGTCACTATTGTATGAATTTGGTCACGATTGTACTGTCTGATAGTATTTTTAATCTTGTAGGTTATAGAGCCACTATCATCTCAGAAGGAAGATCACTATTGTTAAAACATGTGACGTTCATCCTAATTTTGGCTTGATAGTGTTAAGAAAAGAGTTGTTGCTATCTAACAATTAGGACTTTTCCCTATCTTCAAACGGTCAACTCCTAGTCATACGGAAGGATTTTTTAGTGCTTTTTTTTTTGAAATGGGGTAGAATTTCATGTTCTTTGAAATAGTACAAGTGGTTTTCAATTTTTGTATAGTTAAATTTCCCCTTGGTGCGCCTAAAGTTAACTCACATTGCAATTTGGTCTAGGTTGTAGGGTTTTGATGCTTAATCAATTGTTTAACCCTAACATCTTATTTTCTTTCTTTCATCTACCATTTGTAGCATGAATAATCTGAAAAGTTTTTATTAAAACTCATTTTTATAAATGATCAATGACATCAAAAGCTCAAACTATTAACAATTTTCTTCTAGCACCTTCTTCAAGGATCATTTTAGTTCCAATTATTTTGTGTGTTTGATATCTTTAACATTTGGTTTTGGTGCTTTAAGACATGATTTTCCTAGATAGATAACACTTCATTTTGGGCTTAAAATAAAATATTAATGAAATTTCCATCGTGCTTTCTATGATTGGCAATATGGATATATATCCTCTCACCTCACGTCATTTGATGATCTTGGTTGTAAGAGAAATATCTTGGGCTTTGCACTTTTTAGTCACCAAAGGAATTTTGATATGTATCCTCTCCCCTTACATCATTCAATGATCTTGGGTGTAAGAGAAATATTAAAACATTAAGCCTTTCTTTTTTATTAGATATGGTCATGCTTTGAGACACATCCCATAATGGAGAACTCAAAGTGACCCTAAAAGCACATTTACATGCGGGCTCTATTAAAGAATGTGAAATTGAAAGAAAGTATCATGAATTTTGGGCATCATACCTTGCATATCAAAACCCTCATGTGAACGTAATGAGTTACACATGATAGGATAAAGACTTTAATGTCTCACATCTGATGTATACTCCTAGTGTTCACCGTTCTCATTACACACCTTTTTTTTAGAAGCCTATCCAAGTTTTTTGAAATGATTCTTTAGAGTAGTGCACAGGAATAACATCATTCCCAAAATTTACTTACCACATCTAGTCTATAGTTGATGCAAAAGGATTAATATTTTATTCTCTTTTATGAAGCCAAGTGTATCAAGGTAGCCCATTGAACTTGGTATGGCCTATTTGACCCCTCTATTAGATATAGATTTAACATCACTCCTCTAGGGGTGAGGTAATCCTACGTGAAGGATCGTACCTTTATTCCTTAGGGTGTAATTGATTCTCTTGTTCAAGCTATACTAGTAGATCTTATGGAAGAAGGCCCACAAAATATCACCCTTTTTGATTGAGTTAGTTATTTGCATACATTTTACTGTTGTATTGTATCACTTGCTATCAAACACACCTCCTAAAAACATCAGATCAAACACATTAAAACTTGGAAACTTTTTGAAAATGGTCACTAACTGAACACTATCAAAACTAGGTCACTATTATCAATTTTATCAATTATGTTTTATAATTTTACTACAGTCGTCCTAATTTCATATCACTTTTGTGCATAGAACCACTATTATCATTTATGTTTTACTAGTCACTGAGTTACATAAAGACTTATTTTTTCAGGATTATCATAGATGTTCCTTAGAATTGCTATTTTCAAAAAAAATCCATAGTCATCCTAGATAGCAATTGTTATTGTCCTAGTTTTTATCCTATCTCAAAATCTATCAAAAACTTACACCTCATTCAGCATTGGAATTACACCTTCACACATCTATTGCATCATCAAATCATCTACCATCCATCTTGCACCATCAAACATTTACCATTTCACATTTCAAACATGGATTTTACCTAGGGTTGGTTAATATCACCTTTTGGACAACAACAAAATTAGATCTGCATCATACCTTATAAACAATTTTGGACACCCTTTGCATCATCATCATAAAAAAAAACATCCCCTTAGCCTTTGGAAAAACATTGAAAACAAGATATCAAACCCCTACATCTTGCTAATGTTCTTATCAATTTATTATATCTGCCTTTACTTGCAACCCCATAGCTAGTTCAAGTGAAGCAATCAACATATCCTCCATCACCATCCTTGAAATGTAGAAAACATCAAACAAAATCTTGTTCATCCTTGTGTTCCTAGACTACTATCATATCAAAAACAATCCAAAATCTACTCACACTCTCATTTGTAGGGTTCCACAAACATAGCGTCATTTCTCAAACATCATCCAAAATCCACTCATCTCCCTATCAAGGGTTGAGTACCAAAATATCATCATTCTTAAACATCCTAGATTCCAACATCAAACTTTATCATCAAACTATCCTAACATCAACATCAATCCATATCAATAAATCAACATCCTTTGTCCAAACAACTTAAAAACATTCCTTTTGTACATTATTTTACACACTACTATATTTGACTCCATTTTCTGACAAACATTCATCAGTCTTGCGACAAAGCTTTGTCGGACAACCAACAAACTAATGAAATAATTTTTGTCACCAATTTCTCATTGAAATTCAGATGAAGAATTAAATGTCAAAATAGCGGCCCAGATTCGTCCATCGTTAGCATCATAAAATGGCTCTTTTGTTCGTCAGAATATTGACGAAAACTCTGTGTATCCACCGATGAATTATAACCAAAACACAATTGCATTGGCTCTTCCAAAGCATTGAAACAACACCAGAAGTTCATCACCATTTCGATGAAATGGGAAAGTACTTACGACGAAGCATTCGTCACAGCTATAGCAGCTTTGTCGGACCTTTTCGGTGATTTGTCAGTTTCCTTCATCGAAATTGCGACGAAACAATGCAAATTTTTTTTTAAAAAATATTCGTTGAAATGTACCATCTTAGAGACTCTTGGTGATGACCACCAAAGCCAACCCATCGGCGAGAGATCAATCATCGGCACAAGATTGAAAACTCACTCTGATAGTCCATGTCTTACCGATGACTTCCGTCGGAAAGATAGATCCAATGTCACACCGATCTGACCTCTACAAGAGTTTTAAATAGACCTACACCATGTCATCATGGAGACTCTTGGCGATGACGACCGAAGCCAACCCATCGATGAGAGATCAATGATCGGAACAAGATAGAAAATTCACTCTGATACTCCATGTCTTGTCGATGACTTCCATCAGCAAGACAAATCCAATGTCACACTGATCTAACCTCTTTAGGAGTTTTAAATAGACCTACACCATGTCATCGTGGAGACTCTTCGCGATGACCACCATAGCCAACCCATCGGTGAAAGATCAATCATCAACACAGGATAGAAAACTCACTCCGATAGTCCATGTCTTGCTGATGACTTCCATTGGCGAGACATATCCAATGTCGCACCGATCTAACCTCTGTAAGAGTTTTAAATATACCTACACAATGTCATCGCGGAGACTCTTGGTAATGACCATTGAAGCCAACCCATCGGTGAGAGATCAATCATCGAAATAGGATAGAAAACTCACTTCGATAGTCCATGTCTTTTTGATGACTTTGTCGGCAAGACGGATCCAATGTCACACTGATCTAACCTCTGCGGGAGTTTTAAATAGACCTACACCATGTCATCACGGAGACTCTTGGCGATGACCACTGAAGCCAACCCATCGGTGAGAGATCAATCATCAGAACAGGATAGAAAACTCACTCTAATAGTCCATGTCTTGTTGATGACTTCCATCAGCAAGATAGATCCAATGTCACACTGATCTGACCTCTTCAAGAGTTTTAAATAGACCTACACCATGTCATTGTGGAGACTCTTGGCCATGACCAACCTAGCCAACCCATCGGTAAGAGATCAATCATCGACATAGGATAGAAAACTCACTCTGATAGTCCATGTCTTTCCAATGACTTCCGTTGGTGAGACATATCCAATGTCACACCGATCTGACCTCTTCAGGAGTTTTGAACACTACTGGTTATTATCAAGACATTCTGAGGGTCTCACCGATTAAACAAGTGTCTAAGAGCAAGTAAATAGATGGAACCTATTAATTTTCTTATTTTTGGGTTCTTTAAATCATAGAATAGATACCATCTTCTTGTGTAATGTACTTATATTCAGATTTGAATTTGAGACCAATTGGCATTGCACATTCCATTTTACATGCATAGAGTATTCTATAAGCAATATATTTATAATGCCAAATGATTTATGGTGTTGTACAACTCTACCTATCATCACAGTTCTGTTGTTCCCCCCTAGAGAATCCTACAAAGACAAGTTTACAATACCAAGTCAAATAATATGAAAAAGACTTACTTCCATACAAAATAAATGATTATTCTCACAATGGAAATTGTCTAATCACAACAAAAATTACATGAAAGGTTATCCATCCTTCATAAGACATGACTGATCATAAATACAGACTACACGATGCATAGAAAAAGCATTACACTTGAGAACAACCAAGGGCTAACAAGGGAAGGAGTTAAGAAACGTCTGGATTGAAGAGAAAATGTGTAGGGAAAATGTTGAGCAATGTCAAGAGAACAAAGCATGTGTTCAATGGACCTCAGTTTTATCATTATACTGCCCATCTAATACAATATTTTAATCCAGGGTTCAACTATCTCAGATCTAAAGAAGCACCTTCAATTAACCATTTAAAGTACTATAAAATAAGGTAATACTTTTACTTGAGAAAGAGTGGGTACACTTGTAGGATTAAAGTTCTCGCAATCATCAAGATTTATTGGCACACAGACACAACCTGCAACATATGAAGTAATGGATGACTACAAGTTAGTGAAATAGTCCTTAATATGTGACTGGTTTGCAAATTGATTAGTAGAAAATAAGGTTACAAACAGATCTACATAAAAAATCATGAGGAAAAGCTACTGTAATCATCAAAATAGATGAAAAGTGCAAAGGAAAGAGTTGGGTTACATCTCTAGAGCCTAAAAAAAATACATGCAAGAAACATAAAAAAAAGAACAAACCAATTTTTGGATGAATACAAAATGGTGCCTTCAGCAAGTGATTCATATACTTTCACACCTGACAGGACATTAAGAAGATTTTAGTCTTCCTCTGTGAAATTAACTACTTACAGAAAAACCCAGAAACCAATATTATATACCTCCATGTCTAGCTGAGAGTAGGTATAAGACAAAACAATTCCCTCAATGCAATGCCGAAAAGTATCAATGCTCCCTTATTGATACACATGCATATACAAGCATTATTCAAGCTCTAAACTATTCAAATATTAACGATTTAATTAGCTATAAGATGGAAAGTTGTTTAGACATGATCCATCATCTTTTACATATCTTTATTCACTCCTAGAGCTTTAGATAAATTTGTGTAAATGAGACAAAAATGTGAATCTTTTATGACAAAGAAAATTCTTAAGAGGGGGGGAGAGCAAAGAGTAGGGGGAAAGAGAATGCTTGAATGTATAGCAAAGTATAACATTTTGATCATTATAACAATGAAACGAATCTTAAGTTTGAAGCATTAATATCATTTAGAACATTTATGATCAAGAATGAATGTAAGTAGAGAAATTTTTGCATACCTACAGATGGTACAAATTTTTGTGGTTAAGTGGAAGCCTCCCATCAACAAAAAGATCCAAATATCTGTGTATCTATCTCAATCGAGCCTCTAAACCCTTCAGAGCTTTCAATTTTTCCACTAACTTGTTATGCACAAAAGTCAAATTTTAGAGTTATGTCACCACTAAAAACAGAAGAAACAAAGCTTTGAAACCAAATCCACACACAACACAATGTGATATTCCTACAAATCCATACAAACAAACTAAACTCGGAACATTGGAATGGAAACAACTTCAAATTATGATGCAGAGCATGTATTCAGGGTATAAAGAATCATTTTTCTGCCACCATAGTGAAAAGTTTGCACTTTCTTTCATCTTTGCATATTGGTTTGATGCTTCAAACGATGCATTTCATATATTGAAAAGTCCATTACCTTATTGAGCTTCTCTTTTTTCGAGAATAGTTTAATATTCTCTACTTAACAGGGCCAACCATGTGATGGTGGAAGCTCATTTCACCCCGCCTCCCCCCACCACCACCCGCCCTCACATCACTCTCAATTCCCGATACCCGATCATATAACATTAATCATTCATTCATCCATTAATAACATATAAAATTCATTCATTAACATATAACATTCATTCATTAACATATTCACATTCATTCATTAACATATAACATCCACTCTTTCAGTTTTTACATATTATCAAAAATATGGTTGTCATGATATGATTAAAATCACTTTTTTTTTGTTTCTTTTTTAAAGCTAAAAAAATATGAAGTAGAGTATCATTTTCTAAATCATATGTCTCCCCTTTAGTTGTTATGCCCTCTACTCGTGATCTTAATGTATTCCTAGTCATGTGCTCATGACCTGGATGCCGCTGTAAGGGGGGGTCTACTACAATAACAAAGAAATGTTAAATTGATATGTTTTATTATTATTGTTACAAGTATTTCATTAATTAAAAAAACATTAGAGTGGTTCTCTTTACCTTATGGGTCCACATCATGTTCCTGAACTTCTCTTATAGACTCATGCTCAACATGTTGAACACCCTCTAAATCTTGATCTGCAGTTGAAACATAAAAGGTTATATTAATTAATACACCAATTGAAATTAAATATGCTTAAAAGAACATTAGAGTGGTCCTCTTTACTTGATGGAGCCACATCATGTTCCTGATCCTTTCTAGCCTGATCATGCTCAACACGTTGATCATGCTCTACATGCTCTAAAGTTGAAACACGACAGGTTACATTAATTAATACACCAATTTCAATTAAATATGTTTAAAATAATGTTAGAGTGGTCTTCTTTACCTGATGGGGCCACATCATGTTCCTGATCTTCTCTAGCCTAATCATGCTCGACATGTTGATCACACTCTACATGCTCTAAATTTGAAACACGAAAGGTTACATTAATTAATACACCAATTGCAATTAAAGATTTTTAATTGTATTAATCCATACCGCGTTTTGTATAGCACATGAATACATCCAATACTGGGATGCACACCATGACCTTCATCTGCAGGTTGTGCTCCACCCTCACTAGGCTGCATTCCAATGTCATGTGCAGTATTATCATTGCTTGTATGTTTAAAACAAATAGGCATGTAATTACTTTATGGTGGAAATTAATATTGAATAGATTGCACAAGTATTCAATTTAAAATAAACTTTATTGAGTTTATTTACCTGCCTGTCGAATGTAGTGGAAGATTATGTTTTCCCAGTCAAGACTCTTAGGCACTCAACCATGGCTCCATAGCCTTGCTGGAAGGAAATCTTCAGGTCCTCTTCTGTGGGAACTCTGTTGAATTCAGAACCCTGCATTTTTGCATAAGATCATGAATTTTTTCTTCTATGGTGTAATAAAACTAATTTTTTTTGCAATTTATTATTTGGATGCAATATTTCATTTATTGATACTTACAATTCGTGCAACTAATTTCATATAACCACCAGAGCCAAGTTTGTGTTGCCCGTGTTTTTCTAGTCTTTCCGTTGTTGCCTTCAATGTGTCGGGAAGCCTATGAAAATTTTGTGTGTGTATGAAAATATGGTTAAAATTAACGGATTCAAAACACAATCAATAAAACCTTATATCAAAGAAACTAAAAGAATATTTAAACAAACTCTTTGTGGCAGATTCTTCGAAGTCGTCTTATTGCTCTCTATCTCCAGCGTTTCGTTAGTTCAAGTTGCTCTAAGATTTCATGTGCCAAGCTCAACGAAATGGACTACTAGAGAATGAGATTTAAATATGCATACTATGCTAAAATGCAAAATTATGCTATTGTTGTGATAAAATTATTGCTAAGATATGGTTGTTGATAAAAATGCTCAATATGCAAAAGTGTAAGTGTAATTGCGTTTGTGTGCGTGTGTAACCAATGCTTGGATTTGCACATGTATTTAAAGAGTTTTCGAAAGAATTTGATTGGCTCCCATGATTAACGGTTCAGATCAAGCTTGTTGGGATGAACGGTGAGGGATTTTTGAAATTTGAGAGAGAAATAGAAGGTTTTCTCTTCACAAATTTTCTCAATTAGATCTGAAGAAAAGTTGCCATTCGAAGAATGAGTTGAGAATGAATTTCATAATTAAATAAATAAACTTATTTAATTATGTGTGAAGATGAAATTAGAAGTTTACATAATTAAATAAGTAATATTTAATTATGTGTGAAGATGAAATTAGAAAGTAATTAAATATTAAAAATATTTAATTATGTGTGAGAGGAATTTAGAAGATAATTAAATATTTAGAAATGTTTAATTATGTGTGAGAAGAATTTAGAAGATAATTAAATATTTAGAAATATTTAATTATGTGTGAAAGGAATTTAGAAGATAATTAAATATTAAAATATTTAATAATGTGTGAGAGGAATTTAGAAGATAATTAAATATTAAAAATATTTAATTATGTGTGAGAGGAATTTAGAAGATAATTAAATATTAAAAATATTTAATTATGTGTGAGAGGTATTGAGAAGATAATTAAATATTAAAAATATTTAATTATGTGTGAGAGAGGAAAGATATTAAATTAAATATTTATAATATTTAATTTAACTATTAGATGAAGAAAGTGTCTGAAGGAATATTCCACTATTTGAATTCAAATATTCAAATTGAGAATAACATGATAATTAATATAAATAAATTATAAAATTTATTTAATTTAATTAAGAGGAATATGGAAGATGGTAATAATTAAATAAAGTTATTTATTTAATTAAGGTTGAAGAATTTACAAAAGTGAACAATATAAATAAATAATTAAATTTATTTATATGTAGATGACTTTAGGGGATTAATTAAATAATTTATATCAAGCTTGGTGACCATTTTTAGACATATACATTTTGCCCCTCTTTGAAGTGATGTGTGAAACGCATTGCTTCAAAGAAAATAAATTTTTTGACCTTGATGTGTTTTTGATGCTGATGCTGATGATGCCCCCTTGGGAAGTAAATCACGGATGATGATGTTTTGTTGGGGAGTTAGTGATTTAGCTCCCGATAAGTGATGTAAAAAAAAATGCCCTAGGTGAAAAATATAGTGAAAAGAATAAAATGCCACCAAAAACCCACCTTAATTGACCTATATAAGGTAAAAGGGGTGAAAGTGGAAGTCATTTTCACTCTTTTGCTATAGTGATTTGGATGCTCTGACAGTGACATAGCGAGATGCCGATTCCATTTCACACGCATTGATTCAAGAGGGCCCGTCGATTTCAGAGACCAGCTGCGTATGGACCACCGGTGAGTCGATTAAACCCTTTATGCTTTGAAATTTTGTGATTTGGATCAATTTTTTTACGTTTTTCACGCGGATTTAGATTTTAAAATATCATTTTAGCGCATTCGATAGTCTGTTTTAGCGCATTCGAGAAAATTTTCATAGCGCATATAGGGTGTTCTTTAGCGCATATAGGTGTAGGGAAAAATTTAAGTTTTCTAGTGCATATGAAGTGTAGATTAGCGCTTCTAGGTTACAAACCTGGCTAGAAAACTTTAGCGCATCTAGGGCACAAAGTCGCACATTTAGGGATTAGTGCATCTAGAGTATGAAGTAGTGCATCCGCTAGGTATCCTAGCGCATTTAGGGTTTTAGTGCTTATAGGGGAAACTTTAGCGCTTTTAGGGTGCAAAACCGCGCATACGGGGTTTTAGCGCTTTTGAGGTAAATTGTAGCGCTTATGTGTTTTAGCGCATCTGAGGCACAGATTAGCGCATCTGAGAAATTTTTGGCGGAATGCCATTGTGATGAAAAATGATGGTCTACATTGCTTCCTTGATCAATAGATAGAGAAATTAGTTTTGTCATCATGCTGATATGGATAGAAATGATAGAAACACCTGATGATTAACTGATAACTTTGCTTTTCCGAATAGAAAACAAAGAGTAGATGGATTGACTAATTGTCTGATAACTTTGCTTCATATGAATGAAAAAAAAAGAGTAGATTGATTGATTGTCTAATAACTTTGCTTCATATGAATAAAAACAAAGAGTAGATTGATTGATTGCTGATAAATTTGTTTTATGTGATAGAAATCAAATAGTAGATGACGGTTTTTTAAAATATTTGCATTCATGACTGAAGTACAAATAAGAAAATGATTTGATCATTGATAAATTTGCTTTCCTGTAAAAGAAACCAAATAGTAAATGATGATAGAATAGATTGATTTTGATATGCAGATAGATAGATGTAGCAATGATTGCATAATCTGATTGATTGTATGATATGGGTCACTGATATGAGTCACTTGATATGGGTCACTGATTAATTTCCCTTGTGATGACCAAAAAAATAGGAGGTTTTTGATAACCTCTAGATTAGAGAGTGGTTCCCGACATGTTGGGATCGGATAGGAGAGTTGACTCCAACAGAGGTACAATGGATAGGTGCATGTGGTTGGGATCCTTGTTGACTATCTCGCGAGGGATTTGAGTCAACAGGGGACTGTTGACTGCCTTGGAAGAGAGGTGGCATTCAAATCATAACATCTTTCATTTGCCGACTGGTGAGATGATCGTGACACCAGAGGATGTGTACAGGATTCTAGGGATTCCTGTGGTAGGTGCCCTTGTGGTTTATGACCACAAGGAGATAGGAGGGATGGAGGCACTGAGGAGGATTTGTGATGACATGGCGATAGCCGGATATTGGGTGTCGTGGGCAGATTTTAGTAGACATACAACCCTAGTTGATGTGTTGGCGGCATTCATTGGAGGCTTCCTTGGACCGGATCATTGGACGAAAGGATTCTTAGTTGGATGGGGTAGGATGCTGGAGTGGATGGTGATGCAGCCGCGGGGGTATGCTTGGGGGAGCTACATTTTGGCCCACTTGTATCATGATCTGCATCAGGTGGTGTACCGAGGGTCGACGATTTTGGCTAGTGGTGTGACGTTGCTCCAGATCTGGGCATGGGAGCATATTGCGATTACGAGGCCAGAGTGTGCTAGAGCTAGGCCACTAGGCATGCCATATGTATATGCTTATTCAGGTGCACTTGTCTAGCCCAAGCTGGGCAAGTTGGAGTACTCGCGGCCCGTGCTGGATGATGTGGATTCAGTGATATGGAGGCCATACACATATTGCGAGCTGTGGGATACTGATCACCTGGAGATGTCGTTTGTCTGCATGCCCCGATATCTGATAGGGCGGACCCCATTTATTATTGAGAGATTTTTGGCTTTGCGAGTTCAGAGGTAGTACGGGTATACACAAGGGATGCCACAGGGCATTGCTCACTATGGGCGGCACAAGGATGATCCTAGATGGGGACGATGTATTACCTACCAGGTGGCTTATACAGAGTATTATGGCTTACAGTCTGAGGCATGGGCATACAGGCCAGAGGTGGTAGACACCAAGATGTCGAATGAGTACTTGGTATACTTCCACACACATCGATTTCCATGGTTTACATGCCCCGATGAGCCAGGGCCCATTGTAGTAGTACAGCAGCTAGGGGAGGAGAGACAGGGGGAGGTGGCGGGTGGAGAGCAGGTGGTGGGTGGAGGAGAGGAGGAGGAGAGCGGAGATGAGGAGGAGGGTGATAGGGATGATGATAGCTCAGATGGTGGGGATGATGGGGGAGATGATGGAGGGGAGGCAGAGAGGTCAGTGAGGCAGAGGTTTGACAGTCTAGCCAGTGCTCAAATTGTATGACGACCTAGATCTGGTGGTAGACCGTGGACTGTTATCAGGGTGTCCTCCTCATCACAGTAGGCACAAATAGCCACTTTACAGGCCCAGGTGCAGACTATTCAAGGTTTGATAGCGCAGTTACAGGCACAGGGTCCAACACCAGCACAGGTATGTCAGCCTGCCCTAGACCCACAGATAGCTTAGCTAATCACAGAGAGGGATGCTTTGAGACGGAGGGCAGCAGAGGCTGAGGGTGTCGCTTAGAGGCTCATGGGCACTGTAGAGAGTGCATCCTTGCGGGAGGCGATTGCAGAGGGCATGGAGATGGCGAGAGAGGCAGAGTACTACCTTGTGAGATATGAGGAGTTATGTCCTCCTAAGCGCAGAGAGCCATTCCCACGATCCCACACGAGGACCAGGAGCATATCACGGACCCGTACATAGAGCCTAGGGGTTACCGGGCCTCAGTGGGATCCCGACACAGGTACCAGTGGCAGGCCACCTCCTTCTGAACCAGCTCCATCAGGGGCATCGACCAGCTAATTTGTGATGTATATTATTTTTGGAGCATGTATATGCAATTTTTTTATCATATCCCATGTATCTCCCTTTGGACTTTGCAGTTTCATTGGACATTGGACATTTGTATCATTTTTTGAGTGATGATATGCAGCGGCGATGATTTTTTATGATGTGATGTGTATTTATGAGATGATTATGTGATATGCATTTATTTTGATATGCTATGGATTGTGGTATGCATTTTAATGATTTGATGAGTAATGTGATATGCAAGATGATTTGATATGATGTATGTATGATGATGAAAAAAATGTTTGATGATGCGTACTAATGATGTTATGCAGGTGGTTGACTTATGATGTGAATATGTCATGGGATTTTTGATATGTTTTATGAAAAATGTTGTGTGGAAAATGATATGAAAATGCATGTATGTAATGTTTGTTTTTGGATTTTCAAATGCAAGTAAATAATGATAATATGATGGAAAATGAATGTTGTGTTTATGATATGCGTTATGAATTTGAATGGATATGAAAATGATAGGATGATTAATGAGATGAGATGAATATAATGTGATAAATGATATGAAATGAAATGATTAATAATAATGTGATGTATAGTAAGATGATAAATGGTAAAGGATATGAAATCATAATGAAATGATAAATGGTAATAAGAAATGATAATGGTAATATGAAATGATAACGAAATGATAATGTAAAATGCTATGAAATGATAATGGAAAATGATATGAAATGATAATGAAATGATAATGGTAAATGATATGAAATGGTAATGAAATGATAAATGAGAAATGATAACGAAATGATATGAAATGATAATGAAATGATAATAAAATGATAAATGATAAATGATATGAAATGATAATGCAATGATAATGAAATGATAAAGAAATGATAAATGATAAATGATATGAAATGATAATGCGATGATAATGAAATGATAAAGAAATGATAAATGATAAATGATATGAAATGATAATGCAATGATAATGAAATGATAAAGAAATGATAAATGATAAATGATATGAAATGATAATGCGATGATAATGAAATGATAAAGAAATGATAAATGATAAATGATATGAAATGATAATGCAATGATAATGAAATGATAAAGAAATGATAAATGATAAATGATATGAAATGATAATGCGATGATAATGAAATAATAAAGAAATGATAAATGATAAATGATATGAAATGATAATGCGATGATAAATGATAAATGATATGAAATGATAATGAAGTGATAATGGTAAATGATATGAAATGATAATGAAGATGAAAGGTGATGAAACAAATATTCAAATGTCCAAAAATAGTCTAAAGAGACATGGAAGTCATTGACGTTATTGTTAGCCTTTCAAAAACTCTGATGCAAATCCAATATGCAGATATATACACTAATCTAAAATGAAATGCGACTAAATGAACTGAACCATTTGTTGAGCCTTTTATTAGCTTTCTTGAATCATCATAGAGCGTTTTAAAATGTTGGAAGTATGTACAAGCATCAGAGGGGAAATTAGCACCAATGATGACCTGAGTACAACTTTCATGAAGTTTGATATAGCAAGCAAACACAAGCATCGAGGTATAATTGGACCAAGATGACCTGAGCATTTCTTGCATAAACAGACAAAGACTAACTACTTTCTGATGTCAACGTGGAACTGTCATCAATGATAAGCTTTGGAAATCATGTGTCACAACATATTGACCATCAGATGGATAGTTAACCTCAAGACAACAAACAAAGAAAAATCATCCTATTTTCTTTGCCACTCTAGTTCGGTACATCATCGAGTGTGCTCCAGAGAGATGATATCAAAAATGAAACAACCATTTTTCAAAGTATAATACTTCTATTCTAAACATTATTCATATTTTAGATCATCCCGATGTGAGTCATGATATGGTATCTGCTTGAAAACTATTATGATATGGATCAATGATCAGATAGTTGTTCATAAGATTTGATTCAGTTGTTTGGCCACATGATTGGATTCGATGTCATTGTCTGTTGTTTTGGTAAAACTTGAAAGTTGGTTGCCCCCAATATGTCAACGTTTGCCCCCAGTATTGAGACAACTTATTGAAATGAATATATACAATAATCAAGCCATGGTAAGACATTATCGTTCTAGGAAAATTATGACAGCATGATGCTGGTATGGCTCTAAGATGATGGAAAAGATGCATGAAAATGGAGGTTAAGTGCAAAACATGAACTAATAGATGGAGAGCTACAAATAGCGTCTATTTGCCAGATTTTCACTATTTGTTTTTATTGCATTTTTCTTGTCAATAGACTGCATGTCGTCAGGTTTTTACCCTATGACTTCTTTTTTCTTTTTCTTTTTTTTGCGCTACCAAGATGCCTGTTTGCCAGGTTTTCACCAGGGTAACCATTTTTTCAGGACTTTTTTTGTTGTTTTTGGATTTCTTCAGGAATTTTCTGATTTTTTTTTGTATTTCCTCAGGACATTTTCTCCTATTTTTGGGATTTCTTCAAGACATTTTCTGTTGTTTTTGGGATTTTTTCAGAACATTTTTTGATTTTTTTTTGTATTTCCTCAGGACATTTTCTGTTGTTTTTGGGATTTCTTCAGGACATTTTCTGGATGATGATAGCTAACTTAAACATAATATTTCTTCAAGTGCATGTTGTTGATGGTTTCGTCAAACAGGTCCCCTTCTGGCATTAACAGCTTGTATGCTCCTAAACCGTAGACTGTGATAACCATATAAGGACATAGCCAATTTGGTTCAAACTTTCCTTTCTTTTCTCTGTCTTGCTGATTTAGTGGATTTTCTTTCAACACCAGATCACCCACCTGAAAGGTACGTGGCTTTACTTTGTGATTATAGCTACGAGACATCATCTATTGGTATGCTTTCAAATGGTCAACTGCTCTTTATCTCTTTTCATCTAGAAGTTCGAGTTCTTGGAGTCAGGACACTTTGTATTCATCATCTATTGTGAGACCTTTTAGTGAGACTCTAAGTGAAGGAATCTCAACTTCTAGAGGTAGTATAGCCTCTGCTCCATAGACAAGAGCAAATGGTGTTGCTCCTGTTGGTGTGCGGATAATGGTTTTGTAGGCCCATAAGGCGGGATTGCATAAGGCGGGATTGAGTTGAACATGCCAATCTTTCCCTGAATCATTCACAGTCTTCTTTAAAAAATTTAGTATAGTCTTATTTGAGGCCTCTGCTTGGCCATTCCCTTGTGGATAATAAGGTGTTGAATATTTGTGTTGAATGTGAAATCTCTCACAAAGTTCATCAACATCTTGATTCTTGAAAGGTCGTCCATTATTTGTAATAATGGAGTTGGGAATTCCATACCGACAAATAATATAGTTGAGTATGAACGATGATATCTATTTTCCGGTAACTTTATTAAGAGGTACTACCTCAATCCACTTGGTAAAATACTTTGTGGCTGTGATGATGAACTTATGCCCATTTAATGAGGAAGGATGAATCTTTCCCACTAGATCTAACCCCCATTGAGAAAATGGCCAGGTTGGCGTAAATGGTTGAAGTTCCTGTGTAGGAGCATGAATGAGATTCCCATGAATCTAGCATTTTGAGCATGTTTTCACAAAAGTGAATGATTCTCTCTCCATTGTAGGCTAGTAGTTACCCATTCTAATCAATTTCTTGGCTAAGGTCAGTCCACTCAAATGAGTACCACAAATGCCACCATGAACTTCTTGTAAAGCTTTGCCAGATTCATCGCGTTCAAGACATCGAAGTAAACTACCATCAAGACCATGGTGATAAAGGGTGTCAGCGATACGAGTTTAGCGAGAGGATTGGCGGATGAAATTTCATTTTTGGTTATGGGATAGATCAGGTGGTAAGATATCGTCTTTTAGGTAGGCATAAATTTTTTCGTACCAAGGTGAATCGGATCCCACCAAGTGACAAATGGTTTGGCTTTAAGGTGTGTCATAGGCAGGTGCAAATGATTGTTCCACCAGAAACTCATAGCGAGCCTGATTTTCTATGAGTTGTACCAATGATGCGATGGTAGCCATGGCATCGGCTGCTTTGTTATCAAGCCTTGGAATTTGTGTGAATTTGATGTCCACAAAGTACTTCTCGAAGTCATCAACCATCTTTTTATATGGCAACAGTTTGTCATCTTTGGTCTAATAATCATCATTGATCTGATAAATGACCAACTGTGAGTCGCCATACACCTGTAATTCTGTAATCCTCCATTACAATGCTTATTTAAGTCCCGTAATTAATGCTTCATATTCGGCTATGTTGTTAGTGCATGGAAACATCAGCCTATATGATCGAGGAATGGTGTGTCCTTGGGGGGTGATGAAAAGTATGCCTGTCCCTAATCCATGTTGAGTGCAAGAACCATCAAAATATAAGGACCATGGTTGGTTGGATTCTGCAGTAAAGACATCAGCATCTGGAAATTCAATATGCAAGGGATGGTCGGCTTGTAATGGTGCTTCAGCTAGTTGATTAGCGATAACTTGTCCCTTGATTGCCTTGTGATCAACATAATGGATGTCAAATTCACTCAGAATCATTACCCATTTTTCTAACCTTCCTATCAATGATGCTTTGCTTAACAAATACTTGAGTGGATCAATCTTTGCAACAATATTGATTGTATGAGTTAACATGTAGTGTCGAAATTTCTGTGAAGCAAAGACCACTACTAAGCAAGCCTTCTCAATGAAAGTGTAGTTGATTTCATGCCCTGTCAATGTGCGACTAATATAATAGATTGCATGTTCCTTTCCTGTAGAGTCTTCTTGCGCGAGCAATGCTCCCAAAGATGTCTCTGTTGTGGCGATATACAAGATCAATGGTTTGTTTGGATTTGGTGGTACTAGAACTGGTGGCTTCATTAGGTACTGCTTGATTTGTTGAAAGGCCATCTCACACTTATCATCCCACTTGAAAGGAACATTCTTATGTAATAGATGTGTGAAAGGTAGACTTTTGTCGACCAGTTGTGCAATGAACCTTCGTATAGATTGAATTCATCCCTGTAATGATCTCAACTGACTAATGTTCCTTGGGGGAGGCATTTCCATGATTGCCTGTACCTTGGCAAGATCTACTTCAATTCCTTTTTCTGATACAATGTACCCTAAGAGTTTTCCAGATGTGACCCCAAAAACACATTTCTTGGGATTTAGGCAGACTTTGAATTTCTCCATTCATGCAAATATTTTAGACAATATTTTCAAATGTCCTTCTCTGGTGTATGACTTTGCCAATATGTCGTCTACATAATCTTCCATGGATGTATGCATCATGTCATGAAAGATTGTAGTCATGGCTCTTGGTAAGTAGCCCCAATATTCTTTAGACCGAAAGGCATGACGTTCCAATAGTAAGTTCCCCATGGACATGTGAAAGCTATTTTTTCCTGGTCTTCAGGTGCAATCTTGATTTGGTTGTAACCAGAAAAACCATCCATTAATGAATACATGGCATGGCTAGCTGTCAGATCAACTATAGTGTCAATATGTGGAAGTGGGAAATCATCCTTAGGACATGCTTTATTAAGATCCTTGAAATCTGTGCACACTCTGACGCTTTTATTTGGATTGGATACAGGAACAATGTTAGAGATCCATTTTACGTAGTCAATTGATCTTATGAAGCCCACATGAAGGAGTTTTCTCAATTCTTCCTTAACTAATAATGCAGCATGGGGGTGCATCTTTCTGAGTTTTTGTTTCATAGGCTTAACTCCTGATTTGATAGACAAGTGATGCATGATAAGATCAAGATCCAAACCTGGCATGTCTGCATAAGACCAAGCAAAGTTGACTTGATGTGCTCTTAGAAACTCCATGAACTCTGGTATTTCTTTCTCTGTCATTGATGCAGCTAACTGTAAAATCCTTGGTTTATCTGAGGTTTCAAGGTTGACAACATTTGTAGGCTCAATCAAAATAGGCGATCGCTCATGGTAGTGCTCTGGGAGAGTGTCAATATTCCCATCGTCTAGCGCCTTAAAAATGTTTTCACCATCCGATACGCTCTTTATTTTATCTTTTACTTGATCTAATACTGCCAGATTTTGGTTTTCACCATTAGATCTTTCTTTTCTTTTCTTTTTTGTAGCTAGGAGAATTAACACTCTCCTGATTGAAGACTCTATGCTGAGAATCGCTGGTGGAATAATCATTTGTGTCATTTGCGGAAAGGAAGTTGACGATAGATTCGTCACTTGGGAACATAGGTATATCGATAGGTTTGGATGAATCCCAATCAATGAGATCGGGATGGATCAAAGATAACGGGTCGTCAGGTTGTGTGAAATCGGCAATGGTTAGGGTCATAACAGAGTTGACCGTAGGATCTAAGGTATGAGGTGGGTCAATGATGATACTGTTCTCATGATAATCTTGTTCGTTTAAATCTGACTCAGTATCACTAGAATTATAGTCACCTTGTAGTTCAAATTCTTGTGTTTGGGTCCCTGAACCTTGACCTTCGATTAGAATTGGGGCATACTGGTGTATTACATCAACCTCTTTATCCCTCCAGAACTCATCATTGTAAATGGTATCCCATTCATATTCAGCAGAGTCTGTGTCAGAGTGATTATCCACGTAATTCTGAATTGTTGCCAAACATGCTTCTCTTGAATTTGAACCTTCTTGTAATGTGAAGACAGTACCATGTGGTTGTTTAGATGTTCCTTCTTTTGAGTTAGCATCATAGCCTAATCCAGTTTTCTCTTTTGCAGCAAGTCCTCGAAGGTGAATAGGCTCAACTACTCCTTTTCTTTTTTCGATAGGACTCTTATCATAGCCCATCTTCTGCATGATTGAATATCCTTTTCCGTATATATCTATTGGTAATTTGACATTAAAAATTGCTTCATCTTCATCTTTATAGAGCCAGTTTAGAATTTCTCTATCCTCAGGATCTTCCATCGGGAATTTTTTTTTGATGAATCGTCCATTAAACTTTGTGCTTGGCTTTGTTGGTGGTTGCGTTGATGTTGACATTGCTGATATTTGATGTTGTGTGATAGAAGGTTGTCCATGTGACTGAGGTGATGTAGGTAAATTAGCAAGATAGAGAGAGTACTCCCCGACTCCATGGTCCTTAAATTTCAATTTCTTGTCAAAACTATTGGTTAATTGACTGATTTGTGTATCAATCTTGAGAGAAGTACTAACTCGAGCTTCTCGATTGTTAGGAACCAAAGTATTTTGAATAGCTTTGATGTTGGCACAAGTTTGGACATTTGATTTATCAGCTGGTATCATGATTTCATGTCCATCATAAGGAAATTTAAGACATTGATGATATGTGGATGGGATAGCTTGCATTTCGTGGATCCAAGGATGACCCAACAAGATGTTGTATGCAAGATCACGATCTAGTACTTGACAGAAGGTATTTTTGATAACAGGGCCCACTCTTATTGGTAGCATTATTAGGCCCTTGGATGCTCTTTCTTCATCATCATAAGCTTTAATGGTAATTTTCCTTCTGAGATCAATGGAATCCTCATAAAATCCTAAAGCTTTAACCAACTTCATGGTACATATATTTAAACCAGCACCTCCATCTATTAGAACTCGTCTAACATGAAACTTGTGAACCATGAATTCTAAATATAATGAGGAATTATGGGGATGAGTTATGGAAACGTCATCTTTTTCAGAAAATGAAAGGCATGTGGGTGAAGACAAGTGTCTTACCATGGCTTGAAATTGGTCCACATCCAAATTAGTGGATACATTTGTTTCGACAAGGCCCTTTTCGAGAATTTCTTTATGTTCTGGGGAAATCTTCAAGAGTTCTAAGATAGACATTTGAGCAGGAGTTTTCCAAAGTTGGTTGACTAAATCATATTGATGTTGAGGTGTAGGTCCAGTGGATTTTGAGGAGGCACCCTTTAAGACAACTTTGTCTTGCGCCCTTGTTGTCGCGTTGACCTCCCTATATTCCATCTTTCCTTGACTTTTATAACATTGATTCGCTCATCATCAGTGTAGATATGATTGATTATCGGATCCTCAATATGATTTACACTTTTTCCCGAAGATTCACCTTTTTGATAGTTGGGAAAAGGATTGTGAAAAGCTTGATGGTCTTCATTTGATTGTTAATGTCCTTCTATTGTGATGGTGCTATTTTCAATTAAGTCTTGAATGGTATTCTTCAAGGCTTGACAGTTATTTGTGTGATGGCCTTTGCACCGATGATAGTCACAATAGTATGCCTCATTCCATGATGGAGGCTTCACACTGGGTTCATAGTTTCATTGAGGTGGCAAGGTAATGACATTTTTAGCCATCAACTCTTTGAATACAGATTCCAAAGATTGACCCAGTGGAGTGTAAGTTCTTTTATTGGAGAAGAATGAAAATCGTTGCGGATTTTTATTTGAGGTATTCCCTAAGGAGTTGCTATTGTTATTGGTTCCCCGGTAACCTTGATTTTTGGCAATCCCTTGATTGGGACTAGAATTTTGATTCGCATTGTTCCTCGGAGGAGGATTGTTTCCTAGATTTGCGACTGAGTTGACATTGTTATAATTGTTGTTGTGCGGAGTACTTGGAGTACTAAGGGAAAATGGCCTGGTCAAGACATGATTCGCGTCAACAACACCATAATTCACTACGTTCTTGTTGCGAGTCCAAAATTTAGACTTGTCTTGATTGTTATGATGATTGGATGAGCCAGGATTGTCCTTGTCCAGTTTTATGATTCCTCTTTTGTCCAAGGCACTTTCAATGGTTATAGCATCTTCAATCAATTTCTCAAAAGAGGGAGGACAATGTAAGTTCAAATGATAGCTCATCTCTAAGTTCAAGCTGTTAATGAAGGTGACCATCTTTTCCTTTTCAGGAATAGGACATGGATATCTAGCGAACATTCTTCTCCATCTCTGAAGAAAAGTAATGAAAGATTTACCAGGTTTTTGTGCAACTTTGCAAAGATCTATCATGGTGATTTGGTGTTGGATGTTGTATGTGTATTGTGATATAAATAGATTGATTAATTCTTCAAATGTTTTTACAGGAGGTGTGACTTTTGATAGCCATTCCATTGAGTGACCCCCAAGACTCCTAGGAAACAAACACATCAAGTAAGTGTCCTCATGAGCGAACTCTAAAGTCATGTTTTAGAAGTCTCTAACATGATCGATCGGATCTAATTTCCCATTATAACGATCAAATTTTGGAATTTCACAATGTTTGGGAAATGTAATCATGTTGAGACTTTGATCAAAGGGATAAGGACAAATGTCCTCAAGAGTATATTTTTTTGTTGTGGTTCCCCCTTGTAATTCTTTAATTTTTCCTTGAAGTGCTTTGATTTGTTGAGTCAAAGCACTAAGATCTGATAGGGGTATTTCCTCGGGTTTTCTCTTCAAATTCTCATTGTCAAAGTCATGAGGCAATTTAGCTCCTTGGTCAACTAGATAGAGGAAGTGTTTTTCTTTATCGTGCTGCAAGATCTTTTCTATGGCTTTGTGGAATTTAGGATCTTGCTCAGCCTCTCTGAGACGTTCCTCATCTCGTTCATCATCACTATCTATATGGGTTTTGCTCATGTCTCTGTAGTGGTGGAATGGATTTTCTTCTCTGTTATCCATATCAGTGTTGAAAAGTGGATTATGACTGATATTGTAAAGAGGATTACTACTTTCACCTTCTTCTTGAATGTTTTGGGTATGACCTTGTTGGATTTCATCCTTCAATTTATTGTATCGAGATCTTGTGAAGATAGGCATATGATTTTGAAGAATCCTTCTAAAATTAGATCACAATTTTAATAAGTGCAATGATGATGATATCTTGATCTGATAAGATGTGAATCCTATGATATGATCAAAGATGTTCCTAATTTTTTATTGTGGCTTCCAATGATGAAGGATGTCAAAATCCTATTGGGGAAGTTGAATCAATAATTAGAAATTTATTTGAAAGGTGCACTCTTAAAGATTTGATATTTGTTTTTGAAGAAGAGTTTTAAAATCACTGAAGGATTTAATTGGGATGTGAAGGATATTCTATAGAAAGTTGTGGTATATTGTCAAACTGAAGAGGTTGATTAAAATTATGCTACTGAGATAGAGCTAATCTCTGATAATAAGCTCGAGAATCCAAAGGCTCTACAGCATACTCATCAGTGAATCCCCTAACAAAATCTTGGTATCTATGAAGAAATCCACGGTAATGAAGCAAGACGTGTCAAATTTTGTACAAAAATTTCCTTTTTTGCAATGTTTTCTTGTACCCTAAATGTTTCTTGGGTTTCTTGATCCTAGTGGAAACTGATTTCTTGACAAATTTTGTTGATTTCCACTTTCTAAGCATGGGAGAAGTATCAGAGTTTTTACTAGACCTAAGATATGAACTATTTTTGAATGATTTCAGTTGTTGTTTTTCATGTTCATTTCGGATGATCTTTTCTCTGAATTAATGTGAATGAAAACACATCAAACACTTTGAATTAAATGGAATGTAACCAAACACAGATAAAGCAAGTACAACCTATGGTAAAGCCAGGACAATATCTGCTAGATTCCACGCGGGTTTCTCCAACCAAATATCGGTAGCGTGTGAATTCAAAAGTTTGGCTGCACGGGCTCCCCCTTACAGTGCACTCTCTTCTCAAGCCAACCAAGCTTCCAATTCCCATGAAACTCCCATGGCAGATTGATCACCTCTACTACAGACTGTGAAAGTGTGGATGCCTTCACACCGACTGGTGTTGCACTAGCAAATAGAAGGTTTTTGGTTTACTAAAACAATGGTGTTTAATTCGGGACCCCCGTTCGAGTGGCCATACATGGGGCAAGATATTAATAACCAATTTAGGTGGCACTCCAGCCTGAAGAGGTTAAGCTCAACAGGGTTTATGGGAGTACAACTCTATCCGTATGACACATCCGCACTCGTAATCTTAGGTTTTCCCTTAAGATTCACATTTGTATACCAGTCGGGGGTAGCTTGGCCTTAGCTCCATTGCCGGTTTGAGTCGCGTTGGGGTGATGAAATCCATAGGAAGGCCCAATTTCTAGAGAAAATAATCATTTCTCTTACACCCAAGATTGCATCACTGCGCAAGGGGAGAGGATACTTCGGTTATTGCGTCAAGGTTACATAGGGATATAGTGGGTCTGGCTTTTTGATCACCTAGTTTGCACAGGGTGAGAGCATAGTCACCTACCACTTTCAAGCATAATCAAGTAGAGTAAACAGATTCATTTTAATGCACCAAATCACAATGATTTACGCTAAGTGAAGATATTGCTTCACAACAGGCATGGGGTTCATTTTAACTGCATGATCAAAGTGTGGTGACTATCCTAGATTGATTCATTTTAAACCAGGAAAGATTCTGTATGCGGAATGCGTCAGACTCATAATACTATTTTTGTGTTACAACCCAGATGCACCGAAACGGATAGTATATGCGCTAAAAAAATCAACAGATGCGTAGGAACAGACCTCAAATGCGCAGAAACAAAACTCAGATGCGCAGAAACAAACCTCAGATGCACTATAGAAAATTCCTAAATGCGCTAAAACAGTCCCTAAATGCGCGACTTTAAATAAATGCAAATTTCAATCTGTAAATAATGCAACACGGATGCTCTACAATCTACCTTAAATGTGCAGAAACAGACCCTATATGCGCTAAAACAATCCCTAAATGCACTACTGTAAATTAAGTGCAGATTTAACTTTAAATGAGATGAGACTATATGCACTAAAACAGTCCTTAAATGCGCTAAATTAACCCTCAAAGGCGCTGAAACAGTCCTTAGATGCACTGAAATTTCCTGCAAAACAGAAATATTAACCTCCCAAATGCACTGCAGAAAGGTGTCAGGTGCACTAAAACGATGAATTTTTCTGAAAGTCGAACTCTAGAACACAAAAACCTGTCAGAACACTCTATAGGAAAGGTCAAAATTGGGGCAGGGCCCCACGGTGGGTACCATTTTATGTGTGTATGAAAATATAGTTAAAATTAACAGATTCAAAACACAATCAATAAAACCTTATATCAAAGAAACTAAAAGAATATTTAAACAAACTCTTTGTGGCAGATTCTTCGAAGTCATCTTATTGCTCTCTATCTCTAGCGTTTCATTGGTTCAAGTTGCTCTTAGATTTCGTATGCCAAGCTCAACGAAATGGACTACTAGAGAATGAGATTTAAATATGCATACTATGCTAAAATGCAAAATTATGCTATTGATGTGATAAAATTATTGCTAAGATATGGATGTTGATAAAAATGTTGAATATGCAAAAGTGTAAGTGTAATTGCATATGCGTGCGTATGTAACCAATGCTTGGATTTGCACATGTATTTAAAGAGTTTTCGAAATAATTTGATTGGCTCCCATGATTAACGGTTCAGATCAAGCTTGTTGGGATGAACGGTGAGGGATTTTTGAAAGTTGAGAGAGAAATAGAAGGTTTCCTCTTCACAAATTTTCTCAATTAGATCCGAAGGAAAGTTGCCATTCGAAGAATGAGTTGAGAATGAATTTCATAATTAAATAAATAAACTTATTTAATTATGTGTGAAGATGAAATTAGAAATTTACATAATTAAATAAGTAATATTTAATTATGTGTGAAGATGAAATTAGAAAGAAATTAAATATTAAAAATATTTAATTATGTGTGAGAGGAATTTAGAAGATAATTAAATATTTAGAAATATTTAATTATGTGTGAGAGGAATTTAGAAGATAATTAAATATTTATAATATTTAATTTAACTATTACATGAAGAGGCATTTGAAGGAATGTTCCATTATTTGAATTCAATTATTCCAAATTTAGAATAACATGATAATTAATATAAATAAATTATAAAATTTATTTATTTTAATTAAAGGAGGAATATGGAAGATGGTAATAATTAAATAAAGTTATTTATTTAATTAAGGTAGAAAAAATTTACAAAAAAGTGAACAATATAAAATAAATAATTAGAGATTTATTTATATGTAGATGACTCTAAGGGATTAATTAAATAATTTATGTTTAATTAATTAGCAAATGATGACCATTTTAAACATATACATTTAATTTTTTGTATAGTAATTAGTTACGGTCTTAGCACTTGTCTGCTCTGCATCCATTGGAACTTCATTTTGTGTTTGTTCCTGTAGCCAACACAGAAAGAGTAACTTCTTGTCTGTTTGTTGAGATTTTTGTTTCTGTCATTCATTTTAGTTTAGTTTAGTTGTTGATTTATGCTCAATACTTATGTTAATTACTTTCAAGAATTTTACTTTCAGTACCATTTCCTTTCTAGTTATAGGATAAGGATGACTACAATTGAGTCCTAGTGCACAGACAGTGCTGACCCATTTCAAGTTCACGTCCCTGGGTTGATAATGAAATGAACCTTCATGATGAGAAAGATAACTACTTAGTGAAAATATCTAATCTCTAAGTTATAGCTTTAAAGGATTAGTTATTGAACCATTAGAGGAGGCCAACATTTTTGGTGTCATTGCTAGGGATTGTGTCAAACTAGGAAGTTAGTCAGAGTCATTTCCAGTTTCTTTCTTGTTTTCAGTATCTCTGAAGTTTTTTTTTAGCATACCCTTCATTTGAATAAAGTAATCATCCACTATTCTTTCACCAATTCTTTGTGTGAGTTGGCTAATACTGAGTTAATACCGCATGCATAGGGGTGGGAGAAGAGATGCTCTAGGGAGATTCCTTCCTAATGACCCTAATCCTAATAACCAACTAGTTGAGTTTCAAATTTTTCCAAGAGATGAAGAAGAAGAAGAGGTAAATTCTTTTTTTGATGCATTTCCTAATTTGACCAGTTTTGAAACTTCCTCTGAAGTGCAGGCTACCCAAAACCTTATAGAGAATCCATTTGCTTTGACAATCCATCAAGCAATTATGGCTTGCCAAAACCAAAATAAACCTAACCAACCATATTTTTCATTCCCTATCACTCACCAGAATGAAGTTGATAACTTCAAGAACATAGGTGCTTTAGTTATTCCTAAATTATATGGGCTTGTAATAGAGGGCCCTGACACTTTCTTGTTTGAATTTGATATCCTCTGCAAAAGCTATGATTACACTATTGATACTCATAGGCTTAAATTTTTTCCTACTACCTTGAAGGAAGCTGCATTAAGATGGTTTATGGGCTTAGGTAGGAATATTGTAGAGACTTGGGATGATATGAAAAAAAATTTTCTTGAGAAATATAAAGAATACTGTAGAGGCAATGTTATGAGAGGAGATGATATCTTCAAGATGCAGCAGAAGGAGGATGAAAGTTTGGAGTACTATATTTCAAGGTTCTTGTTTTGTCTACAAAAATCCCCACATCATGCACTCAATGAAGAGTCTCAAAAGTTGCTCTTCCTTAGAGGGATAAGTGAAAGTTGCACTGATGCTCTGGACTTGATGGCAGGAGGAGATATCACCCAAGTTCCTTGGGATGATATTAAGAAGATATGTCAGAATTACTCCAAGGCAGCTATAAAGAAAGCAAGAGGTTACCAAAATTCTATGGGTAAATCCTCCACTAGTGGAGTTTCAAGGATGTAAATTGTATACACCTAAAATTAGTCAAAACATCTAATTAATTAAATACTAGTTATTTAATTAATATTTCATCTACTTATAAATAAATTCTCAATTTATTTATATTGTTCATATCTTGTAATTCTCCAAATCTAAAATAACATCCTCTAATTTAATTAAATAAACAAATTTATATAGTTTGTTTTATTTAGTTAATTTTAGCTAATCCCAAATTTGGAATTCAAGCACATGTCTACAACTTTTCATGCCACCTCACCAAGGTCACATGAAATTAAATAATTCTAATTTTTAAATTAGAATTATCTTCAACAAAATTTGAACACATGGTATTTTTCTGACACACTTGATTCCCTCATCCATTTGGCATGTTTCCCTTGGTCAAGGGAACATCCTCCAAGATTCTTCCATCTCCACCATTCATCCCTCATGTTTGAATCTGGACCGTCGATCGCTACCACATCACAAGATGCTTGAAAAATCTTATAAATACAACCCTTTGCTATAGTATTTGAGTAGAGTTATTATGCAAGAATAGCTTTGGAGCATTGGAGCATTTGGATTTTATAGTTAGCATTGTTTAGAATTTTAACAAGTTTGCATTGTAGCATCATGTTTTTCTTTATAGTTGCATTTTAGTTCATCATATCAATGGTCATTTGAGCATATGCAGAATCATTTTAACTTCTTATCACAACATTTGTATCACATAGTTTAGCAACATCATCCATTTATCAATATCTCCATTATCATAGTATGATGGCTTTCATCACACATTTTCATGTATGAACTTAGATTTCTTGCATTCAGAATAGCATCTTATTTATCAAGTTTTCATTTTAACAACGATAGTGCATATACAAAATTTGAGAGCCAATATGGTTTAATAAATCCTTGAGAATAGAGAACAATGGAACGTTTTTGAAGATTTGTTTAGCTGCAATTTAGACTAGTTCTTTGATTCAAATCTTCAATATAATATGTCTCATTGATGTTTGTGTGCTTTAGTATTGATTTTCTAACTCTCCCACATTTCACACACATAAATTGGTGCCCACCGTGGGGCTCAACCCCATTTTTAACAATTTTTTGGGAAAAAAAATTTAACAGGAAGACGTGACATTTTAGTGCGATCGTGAGTTCTTTTAGCACATACAAGAAATATTTCGGTGCATACAACTTTTGTTTTGGCACATACGATAAATATTTCAGTGCATCCAAGGTTTGGTACGGTGCATACAACATTTCTTTTGGTGCATCCAACAACTATTTTAGCGCATACAAGGAGTTTTTCAGCTCTTTCAGTCAATACTTCAGTGCATTCATTAGTTCTTTTAGCACATTCATCAGTTATTTTAGCACATTGGATGACTGTTTTAGTGCATCTATTTAAATTTCAAAAATCTTAAAAATCCGAGAACTAATTAGTGTTTTCTACTTGCAAGTAAAACACTCATCTTATCAAACTACTGACGCTTTATGCAGGGCTAGAGTTATTTAATTATTATTTTTATTAAGATAAGAATCTAGCTTAATTAGAAGGTCAAAGAACACCATGTCTTCTGTGCTTGATGAATGGTAGGCATATGCTCTCCCCTTGAATGGGTGACCAAAAAGCTAGACCCATTCATTTTTATTTTGTTTTATCCTTAGAGGGTCTACCTTGTGGGAAAAAGTAATCACCCAAGGGGACGACCCAACTAGTAACATGCTAAATCCAAGTGACTTCCAATCGGGATATAAATGTGGGTACTTGAACCGGGATATATAATGTGGGTACTTGAGGAAAGTTCAAGTATCATGAAGATTGTTATGAAAAGAAGGGAAACAATGGTCTCTTGTCGAATGGATGATCCCCCATGAATGGAATGCCTATACAAGAATCCTTTGTTATAGCAAGGCCAAAATCCTTATTCTATTTACTACCAAAAGAATGGTCATTCTAAAGCCATCCCACATTTTTGTGGCTTTTAGTAGAGATGAGAAGTATGCCATGGGAGATTCATGGGTATTGATGCTTGGTTTCCCTGAGAAGTGAGTGTCGTGGAGGGGAGCCAATGGGGTCAAGCATCTAATCATCTGCTAAAAGTAGGCGCAGCTGGAGTAAAATCCAAGTGGGAATCCAATGAATATTTTCCTACAAAGCCTTAAGTTGTACATGTTTGATGTGTTTTACCAATGTGTTTTCAAACAAATTTCAAACAAAACATCACACAATGGAAGTGAAAACCTTGATTCAAAAATCATCCATTTGAACACTTGATTCTTGCAACTTACAAGCTAGAAACCAAGAAAAATTCATTTTTCAACAAATTACACCTTGGTAACACTCAGATTCACGGATTAAAAACAAGACAGACTACCAAAAACATTGAAATTTTCTAGAATAGCGCATTTGTCCTTTGTTCTAGTGCATCTAGTCAGTTTTATATCGCGTCTGTGCAGTATTTTAGCGCATAAACCCTCTATTTTAGCACATGTAGTCAATCTTATAGCACATCTATCCAATCTTACAGTGCATCCATCTTCTGTTATAGAGCATACAAGCATTTTTTATAGCGCATTTGTGCAATCTTCCAGCGCATTCACTCTCTGTTATAGCGCATACACTGCATATTTTAGCACATAGACTCATTGTTCTAGCGCATCCAGGTAATATTATAGTGCATATGTGTAATTTTATGGCACATCCATCCTCTTTTTTAGCTCATCTATCAAATCTTTTAGCGCATCTGGGCTATGTTTTAGTGCATCCATTAAATGCAAAACCCAAGAGTTAAACTTATCCCCTGTTCCACAGTTTGAACCAAAAATTCAAAATCTTTTTAATCTAGAATCATTCCTCAGATACAATAGAGTCTAAACTTGTCAAAATTGACCTCTACAAGTGGAATTCTCCAATCTAAAACTAGATCTAAACATCTCAAAGTGCCTAAATCATCAAACTTATCATATCTTTGATTGTTAAGCCTAGTTTCATCATCAGGGTTTATCATCCTTTCATCACGAAACAAAGTCGTACAATAAATCAAACTTAGTCTCATCAATAGAGTTTTTCATTCTATTTGACTTAGTTGTAATCCTTGGCACTATTCCAAACAAAGATCAAAGTTTAGTCAAATTATAACACTTGTATGCCCGTCCAAACAAGGTTACAAAATCAGAAACTCAAGGAAAAAGAACTAGAAACATAAAACATTGAAACACAAAATATTGGAACTCAAAGCATCGAGACTCCAAACATCAAAACTAAAAATAGTAAAACACAAAACACCATGGTTGAAGCTAAAGAGAATCCTTTCCATGGAATTCACAACAATGAAGGGGAAGAGATAACTAAGGAAGATATCCAAAATGTTGAACAAGATCCGAATTTCCACAAGTGCTTAGAAAAGATTTTCGAAAGAAATGGGGAAAAATACCTCCTAATGTTGGCTAAACAAGGTGTCAAATTGCTTGATGACTTTGATGTTAACCAATTAAAATCTCCTCCCAAAAATCTTGAAAATGATCCAGAACAAGTGGTTGCCCTAACTCATCAAATGAAAAACCTTCAACAACAAATTCTTGACATGCAAAGAGGAACCTCAAAACGATACTTGATCCAAGACATTTGTCCATATCCTTTTGATGAAGATATCCACATAATTCCTTTTCCCAAACATTGTGAACTCCCAAAGTATGATAAATACAATGGTAAAACCAATCCAATAGATCATGTGAGGGAATTTAGAACCATGAGTCTTGAATTTGCACATGAGGAAACTTACTTGATGAGGTTATTCCCATGTAGCTTAGGTGGACAATGCCTTGAATGGTTTTCCAAACTCACACCACCAATTAGAACCTTTGAAGAATTGGTTAACAAGTTAATAACCCAATATTCTTGTAACATCCAACATGATATAACAATGAAAGACCTTTACAACTTGAAACAGAAAAAGGGTGAATCGTTCCTTGTGTTTTTTGCAAAAATGGAGAAGGTTATTCACAAGATATTCTCGTCCCATACCTGAAAAAGAAAAGATGGAAATATTTATTAATAACCTAAATGATGAGATGAGCTATAGGTTGGAATTGCAATTTCCACCTGCCTTCAAAAAATTGATTGAAAATGGGATTAAATTTGAAGCTTTGGTCAAAAGAGGAGTCATAAAACTTTACAATGAAAACAACACATCAAACTCCTCTAACAACTACAACAGTGGTGACAAACCCAAGTTTTGGCAATG